>CM053575.1:18051969-18272682 GCA_028646485.1 Cryptoprocta ferox
CCCCCCCCCCCCCCCCCGGCAGCAGAGGGTTAACCCCTCCAGGCGCCTGAGGACCTCGACCCGGACCAGCTCGGGTCCGCGGAGAGCTGTTATACCCTTGTTATTTTTCTTCACGTTTTTGCTTTTCATTGTGTATGGATTTCGGGATTTGGCTTTTTTTTGAATGTTTAAAATATTTAGAGGGAGAAAAAAAATCATGGCAGTGAAAGGATGGGAAGCCCCGCAGGGTGGGGTGGGGAGGTAGGGGTTGGGGAAGGGCCATAGGGGGTCCTGGTTCAGAGGAAGGGCACTCCACTGAGCCCCAAAGACCTACCCTTGGGCAGAGGGGCTTCCTGCTTTGAAGACCCATCTTCCACTAGTCTGCTATGACAGCTGTTATTAATAGGGTCCACCACTCCGTCCCATGGGCGCTCCTCCCAGACACATCATCCTCCGTGCAGCAGTCTGAGCCTCTGCTGGGCTGGGAGGCAAGATGATCCCACGGTTCAGTCTGGCATCCCTATCCTTCCTCCTCTGCTGATCCAATAGGGAAGGGTGTGGGGAAGAAGGACACAATCTCCCTGAAAACCAAGGAAGAAAAAATGGAGATCAGGTTCCAGAAATGAGGGAAGGAGTGGCATGGCTTACTCAATGACACTTTAGAGCTTCTTAGACAGACATTTATAAGATACTTATAAAAGGAAATGTTAAAACTTGGGTAGGGAGGACATATTCAGCCAATGGCTCTGTGGATCAGAATTTTATGAAGTCAGCAGGCTTCATATCAGAGCTATTAGTCTGAGGCAAAAGGTGCTGAGCACTAAGTTCAAGTGAGAGAAAGGTAAGGTGGCCTGGCTGTGGCACCGTGGAGCCAGAGATTGAGACAGAAATGAGGAGGCAGAGCTATTAAGCTCCAGAATCCCAGAGTTGGAAGGAATGCATGAAGGTATTATCTGGAGGGACCTTGCTCCCCGGAGCAAGAATTGTGTTGGCCCACATTCTTGAGATCCAATCAGTTTGTATACTTAAGGCCCTAGAGAAATGACTAGGACATGGATAATAGCCACTTTCCAATGGAACCCTGTAACTTGGAAGCCCTGGAAAGCTGAGGAAATTGAAAGGAGTGAGGAGGGGGCTCAAAAGGCAGGACCAAATAACATTTGCATCTCTCTTGCTCTGGCACCTAGTAGCTCTGATAGAGAAAACAAGCCATGGGAAATGGTGAGCTAGTGTTAAAAATCAGAACTGGATTTCCTGAATTAAGATTTACATGATAAAAATGGACTCTGTACTGAGGACAAGAGTACATCTGAATGTGATCATGACAATGGTGCTTGGTGGGAAAATCTGCCACCTGATGAACATAACTTAAAACCAAAATTTGAGGGCTACCTGGGTGGCTCTGTCGGTTAAGTGTCAGACTCTTGATTTTGGCTCAGGTCATGATTTCATGGTTTGTGAGTTCAAGCCTCACCTCAGGCTCCACGCTGACAGTGTGCGGTGACAGCCTGCTTGAGATTCTCTCTCTCCCTCTCTCTCTACTCCTCCCCCTCACCTCAAAATAAATAACTAAACTTTAAAAAACCCTGAAATTTGAGAGAAAGAGGGGGGGAAAATATTCATCTGCAATGAAAACTGGATATTGTGGAGAACAAGCTTGGCATCAGTGAAAAACAGAAAAGCAAAGAAGTCCTTAGTTAAGTAACGATGTTTACATGGTCTCAGAGGTAGGCTTCTATTAGGTTCAGCCAACAAGAGTGAACCAGGAGGAGTGTGTCAACTATACTTCAGTACTTCCAATAAAAAAAAAAAAAAAAGAGTCAACCAGCAGGAGACTGGAAGGTGGGAGGAGAGGGAAGTTGGGATATTTATTTCATGGCTCCATGTGCTGGCTGCATCCCTCTCTAAGGACCACAGCTCTTTTTGGTGGCAATCTGCTACAGCAACTCTTTTCAGATTCTGGCATCTACCCCTCCCTCTACCCTTCCGGAGCTTGGAATGGTAACAGGTACCTACTGTTGCTAACTCCATTCTTTGCTGGTTTCCTTTAACCCTGCCCATGCCATTTAACCAGCTTCTTTATCGAACTCTCAATTGCCCCATCTGAGAGCGCCAGCCACTTCCTACAGGGACCCTGACCAGTGCCATAGTCTAATAAATGACATAAAGTTGAAATTATGATGTGAGGTTATTATAAGTTCAAAGCCATCACCAAGACTTGATTGGATTCTATGATGGTAGGGATATCCTTCATCCAAATAAATTGGTCTCATTGAAATGGGCCAAGGAGTAGGACTCAGTTCATTCATTTAAAGAAATATTTGTTGAGTATCTACTCTATGCTATTGATTACATTAGGGACTGGGGAGTCAGTGATGGGAAAAACAGACAAATGTCCAGTTCTTGTGGTGTTTTCAGTGTAGTGGGGGAGAAATACATTAATCACACAGCCATAAATATAAACATATAGGTAGAAACTATGATAAATCCTTGGCAAGATAATTCAAGTTTCTTTAAGAGCATCTAATAGGAGGCTAACACAGGGTAACCTCCTTTGGGGAATTGACACTAAGCTTAGCCAGGCAAAGGGCAAGAAAGGGGGAGAAAAGCACTGTAAGTAGAGAAGGACCATGTTCAAAACTCTTGAAGCTGAAAGGGTTTTACAGATGTTCAGTAAATCTAGGAGAGCCCTCTATAGCAAGTTGAAATTGGCTTTAAATGCAATGGAGAAGCATTAGGGAGTTTTGAGCAAGAGAGTAGCATGATTTGATGTCATAAAAGCTTGGTGGTAGTACCATGGGGCCCACAGGTGAGATGAAAGGAGAATCAGGTGATACAGCTGTGGGATGTCCTGACTACTGGTTTGGCTGACAGGCTCGTGATACTTTCCTTGCCTAGAGAATTCCGAATCTAGCATGGGGGCAAGATGCAAACTGGGCTCATGGGCATAACCACTGGATGGCCTGTTCTGTCATAAACGTCGCAGGGGATTACATTCGTGACCTGATTTTCTCTTTCAGAAAGATGAGAAAGCAATGAGGAGAGCTTTTACTTGGGACCTAATTCTGACCCACAAGGCAGAACTTGTCGGTAAGGTGGAAGTATTTGGAGGAAAACGGGAAGTTCTTGAAAGAGACATGTGATTTCGTGTGTGTGTGTGTGTGTGTGTGTGTGTGTGTGTGTGAAAGAGAGAGAGACAGAGAGATATGCTAGGAAAGCAAACCTTCAGAAAGAAGACTTTAGAAAGAAAACTTATGGCTAGAAATTCAAAGAAAGAAAGGCTTAAAAGGCACAGGAAATTCTACTGCATGAGTTTTCTGGGGTTTCCATAATGAAGTACCACAGACTGGTGGCTTAAATGAAAGAAATTAATTATCTCACAGTTCTGAGGCCAGAAGTTCAAAATCAAGGGGTCAGCAGAGCCATAAGGGAGAATCTGTCCCAGGCCTCCCTGATTGGCTTGTGGATGGCCATCTTCTGCCTGTGTCTCTTCACACTGTCTTCCTTCTATTCGCATCTGTGTTTGTGTCCAAATTTCCCTTTTTTAAAAATAAGGACACCAGTACTAATTAGATTAGGGCCCACCCTGATGACCTTATTTCAACCTGAATATTTCTGTAAAGACCCTCTCTCCAAAAAAGGTCACGTTCAGAAGTAGTGAGTGTTAGGATTCCAACGTTATCTATTTTTAGGGGATACAATCCAATCCACAGCAATTACCCAATAAAATTCAAGCAGAAATTAAACTAATTCATCTATCAAATATGACTTGGGAGCTTATTCTGTCCCAGGTACACTGCTAAGTATGGTTTTGCTCCCAAAGGAACACTTGGGCTTGTGGTAGGATACTGGCATGTGAAAATATATCAGACAAGTTAGCAAGTGCTATGACAAATGTATTTACATCTATGATCTATGATATATATGATACAGTTTAATGTAAAATTAGAGGTAAGCAGAGCATATACAAAGCATAGTGGTGGTAAAAAAAAAAGGATGGTCAGCTCTACTCAAGGAAGTTGGGAAAAGCTTCTTGGAGGAGGTGACATGAGCTGAGTCACCAAAGGTGACAAAGAAGTGGACCAGGTAAAGTGCCAGGAGGTTCCACACAAAGGGAAATCCATGGAGTGAGTGTATGTAGCATGTTCATGGGGGTGGGAGCATAGCTTCAGGGTCAGTGGAGGGAGATGACGTTAGAGAAGTTAGATAATGAAGGGTCTTAGGTCTACGATAAAGAATGTGAACTTTATCCTGAAAACTGCAAGTGTGTGGAGGCACCATCTAGGGGATTTAAAGAAGGGAGTGATATGATTAGATTTGGCTTTTGTGTGGAGAATGGATTGAGGCAGCTGTGAAGGGGTTGGAAGACTAGTGAGTAAGCAGAAGCAGAAATGAGAGAGTGAGAGCAAGCAAGTGAGAGAGGGAGGGAGGGAGGGAAGGGAAGGAAAAAGGGAGAGAGAAAGAGAGAGGGAAGAAGGGAAAGGGAGAGAGAGATTGCAGAGGGCTGGACCAGGGCAGTAGTGATGGAGAGGGGAGAAACCATACACAGAGCACTAGAGGTAGACTTCAAATCTCTTAGTGACCACTTAATTGTGAGGTACAAGGGACAAGGGATTAGGATGATTCCCAGATAGTTGATTTGAGGGTCTGAGTGGACTATGGTGCCACTCACAGGACAGGGACTTTAGGAGGAAGAAGCGATGTTGGGGAAGATTAGTTGGGGAAGATTAGACATATTGAGATTGAGATGTCTGTGAGACAGGTAGAAATATGGAGTAGAAAGTTAATGTATATACAAACTGGAACTCAGGAGAGAGGTCTGGGTTCAAGGCATATTCCTAGGAATGGTCAGTAGTTGAAGTCATGCACTTGGATGAAGTTACCTAGCATGAACCTTTAGAATGGAAAGAAATGTAAGGCTCAGGTACAAAAACTTTTGGAAAAGAGCATTCCACTGTGCATAAAATGAGGAGGCTCCAAAGGCGATGGTAAAAGACCAACCAGATGATCCTGGAGAAAAGTGCAGTGAGCGTGTTGTCACAATATCATAGAGGAGAGAGTTAACATCGGCAGATGCCCCTGAGAGATGAGGGAGGAAAAAGAATGAAAAGAATCCAATGGATTAAGTTATTTGGTGACCATTGGTTACCTTACTGAGGTGAATTTCAGTAGAGTGAGAACAATAAAGGCTAAGTTGCTTGGAGAGGAGTGAATGAAAGGGGAGAAAGTGAAGAGGTATAGTGTAGATGATTCTCTTAGAAGCTTGGCAGTGAGGGGAAGGAGACCTTAGCTAGAGGGGCATGGAGGTTTGGGAGTTGTTGGGGGTTCTTCTCCACGAGAAAGGTTTGGCAGTGTCTACAATGAATGAACAAAGCAACAAGAGGGACAGGTCAAAGGTACAGTAGGGAAGGCGATTTCTGGAGATGAAAAGGATGGGATTCAAAGCAAAAGCAAATGGGTTATCCTTGTAGGAAAGATATCATGATGGTGTGGTGGATCCAGAAACCTTAAATGGATAGGCAGGAAGTTGAGAAATTCCTCAATAATATTGTCTATGTTTTTTATCCCTCAAATGTAAAAGGTGATTCATCTCTGGGGAATGAAATGGGAGGTGGTTGGATAAAATTGATGAAAATTGATGAGGGGAAGAAAAACCTGAAAAGGAGGCATATTAAAAAAAGGTGGGGGGATCATATCAGTCAGAGTCCAGCTACAGCTAACAAAATCGACTGCAGCTATCTTAAGGATAAAGGGATTTAATAATGTGAATTTGGCGCTTACAAAATCATGGGAAGGATTGGAAGGCCAAACTCCAATTTGAGACTCCAGGAATGAATCCCAGGCTTCTCATCACTGACCTCCCAGAGAACTTGCCACCTCTACAAAAGCCAAGAACTTGAGGAGTCTGGAAGCCATTGGTACAATGTTGAATCAAGGAGCATGCTCTTCAGCTGTGATAAAGGAATCAGGAAGTTGAGACTGAAACTTTGGATACAGGGCCAAGGTTACAAACTCCAGATTCACTGAGTGTTTCTCATTGGCAGAACCTACATCACAATCTAAACTAGCGCAAGGGATTCTGGGAAGTTTTTGGTTTTTCATCCCACAGGTGAAGGGCTCAGTCCCATAAGACCGCCCCCCCCCCACTTTCAAAGGCCAATTACATGTCCAGGTTGTCACCTATGCTTCTGATCTTCCAGCTATAAATCAGAAGTTCCCAAACCCCCCTCCTCATGTTTGATAATTTGCCCGAATGGCTCACAGAGCTCAGGAACGCACACCTTTATTCTCACTCTTAAATTCTAATTAAAAAAAAATAGCAATGGTATCATGCTCCTACCCAATATAACGATCCCTTCATACAAACAATCCATTCATCCATCCATCCTTTTTTGGTTGTTGTTAAAATTGGACTTATGCCTAATATACAATTATGGATTTTGACAAAGCTAATTAGTAGCCACAGAATTTCATCCTTGAATAATAGATAATTGCCAAGAATCTCCCTTTCAATCTTGAATATAGAAACAGCCTAGTAGCTATTTTTCTCACCCATGTTTTAAGGCAGAGCACTAAAATTTACAATGCTCTTTTACACATACAACTTCATTTGATTATCACATCATTTGGTGAACTGGACATACATAGGGGCTACTGTTTTCATTTTATAGTTGACATAAAAGTCTCAATTGGTACTGCATCATAAAAATTTTAGCTATATTTATATTAATTGCAAAATCCTTTAGTATCCAAATGTATTTACAGCCCATGAAAGAGAAAGAGGTTGTGTATTACACTCAGTAATGATACTGCATGATAAATAATAGAGGTTATGTGTCAATTCAGTCCCATTGGACAGTGTGCTCATCTGTTTGAAAGACTGTAAGCAATTACCTTAGCCTTGTTAATAATTTTCTTTTTCTCAGCTTCGTTGAGGTATAGGTGAGAAATAATTGTATATGGTTAAGGTGTTCAACCTGATGTTTTGATGTATGTATACATTATAAAATGATCACCACAATCAAGCTAATTAACATATCCATCACCTCACATAGCTATAATTTTCTTCTTTCTCTTTTGTGAGAACACTTCAGATCTGCTTTCTTAGCCAATTTCAGGTATGCAATACAATATTGTTAAGTATAGTCATCATGCTATACTTTACATTTCCAGAACTTATTTATCCTGTATAATTGGAACTTTGTACCCTTTGACTGACATCTTCCTATTCCCCCCACCCCCAGGTCCTGGCAACCACCACTCTACTCTCTGCTTCTATTATTTTGACTATTTTTTAAATGTTTATTTATTTATTTTGAGGGGGATACAGAGAGAGAGAAGGAGAGAGAGAATCACAAGCACGCTCCATGCTGTCAGTGCAGAGCTCGATGCAGGGCTTGATCCATGTTGTCAGTATAGAGCTCGATGCAGGGCTTGATCCCATGGACCATAAGATCATGACGTGATCCAAAATCAAGAGTCAGATGCTTAACCGACTGAGCCACCCAGACCCCTGATTTGGACTGTTTTAGATTCTACATATAATTGAAATCATACAGTATTTGTCTTTCTTGTGTCTGCTTTATTTCACTTAACACAATGCCTTCCAGTCCATCCATATTGTCATAGATAGCTTGATTTTCTTCTTTTTATGGTTGATTAATATTCCGTTGTGTGTACCATATTTTCTTTAACCATTATTCCTTGTCAGACATTTAGGTTGTTTCCATATCTTAGCCATTGTGAAACATATACATTCTTCTTGCATCCGTCCATCCATCCATCCATCCATCCATCCACCCCTCTGACCATAGTAGACATCAGAAGTTGGGCTGACAAAGTACAGTAAGTAGACCAGATCCAGAACGGCAGCTGCAATTGAAACGACAGCCTTATTTCTGTTACATTACCTGCCCTCATTCTCCAACTCCAAGATACATCTGCTCAAGCCAAATAGGTAAGTTAAATGAGGATATGATGGGGATCACCAGTGGTTTGCTAGTAAACTGGCTTTCAGAAAAGAAAAAAAAAAGAAAGCCTGATTTGTAGTGTTTCTCAGTTTCTCTGGTTTAAACAATCCCAACATGGCCATAAAAACAACATGGTCTTGTATGAGCTGATTCTAGCACACCATGGGTCACCAACCGTGCATTTTTTTAAGTCTTCTGTGGTGGCACTGCTCTCTGTGATTCTCCTAGAAATGTGACATTGGTTTTGATTTACTGTATTGTTAGGCAGAAGCCTGGCAGGAGTTTTTACTTGGTCCTTCCTATCATGCTAGTCTGTACCCACCATAGGTCAGACAGGAGATTTTGTGTATTGCCACTTATTTATATATTTTCCAACTATACATTCAGGACCTAAAGAAACAACCACAGGGTGGTTATGAATCTACTAGGCCCACTATGAAATAGTTTGGGCCCAAACTCCATTTATTTCCTGACTCCCATTAATGCTCACTCAACCCATGACCTGAGATTAACATTAGCTCTGAGCCAGTAATAAGTCCTGAAAAGTCTGGTATTTCTCTTTTCCCAGTGCACACTCACTATACTTAATGACCACAGAAAAATTGGAAGGGAAATGGACAATATAAATTTGCAACGTCATATGGTACAGAGCACGCTTTTCTATTCTCTTGACTTAGGTTGGGAATTTAGTGAAAATCTGTGACTTGCTGATGTCCTGATATTTTGTCCGTCAGGACTCTAGTTTGTATTTTAACTCTACAGATCAAGTAGGATGTTAATGCAATGCTTCATATATTTTACCCCTTGGTACCCACAATTGATTGGCCACCACCAAAGAACCCTATGTGTCAATCTGTTCTGATTGTCACCCTGGCCCTGCTGCCTTCTGTGTCCATTTTGCTTCTGGTCACTAAGCGTCACTGCATTGCCAATGCTGGGGTCTCACTATTCCCATTAAAGCCCAGGGACATGTTTCAGTGGCAGTATATCTTCCATCAGTGTCCCCAGCATGTGGAGGCCTGCAACAGTAGCATTATTGAGGGCTCTGCTCTCTCCTTAGCAACATGTTTCTCACTGTCTTGGGGGAAGGGAGGGTTCTTTGGTCCCTCTCAGGGGATATAAAGCACTGATAAGGCAGTCTTGGATGGTAAACCCACTTCGAGGTGTCTATCTCCCTGAGTCGCTGGATTTCTTCTCCATTGAACCTAGGACTCCTTTGGTGTGTCAGTTGCATTGAGTTTAGGCTTCGGTTTACCACGTGAAGTAACACTAGAACTTTTATCACATTCTTGAGCTGGCACACCAGCCTCAGAATCTCTGGTAATTTCAGCCGGATTTAAAACTACATTCTTTTTTCCCTACTCTAATATGGGTGGAACCCATTCTTATGAATATTCTTCAGGTTTTCATTGATATGTAAATTTGCACCTTTGGGCATTTAACAGTCTATCAGACTCACCTTTATAATTGGCTCATTGGGCACACAGAGATTGTCTTTAGCCATGTGAGGCTATGGGGTAAGGGATAGTCATAGAGTCTTCAAGCAAGGCAGGCCCAGTCTCCTTAGGCAAGGTAGCAGGGGATGTTTCTACTGGTGAGAGGAGCCTGGTGGAGTCACGGGATTCAGTGTCTTCAGATTGAACTGGGTTCTCTTAAATCTCACTATTCTAAATTTTGAGACTCCGGTCTTTCCTAATCATTGTCCTAAGTTCCCGGTGTGGTTTTACCTCTAGCTGGCTGAAAGGCAGTGTGGATGGAGCATCAATTTGAGCTCAGAGGGTCTGTGACTCAGTGATTTAGAACATGAGAAATGCCATCGAGGTCAGGTAGTCTTTCCCAGTGCCTGGACTCTCCCAATAGAACTCTCATCCCACAAATTGTGATGGGCTGTTTACCTGTCTGCCTCTCTCACCAAATATTGAAACACATACCTGTCTAGTTTTTCTTATGCCCCCAGTGCCCAGCAAGATGCCTGGCATACAGAAGTCCTCAGGACTTATTTACTGAATGAATATACAAATGAAGCAATAAATAAGGAAATGAACAGTTGTCTTCCAGGTTATTGCCCTTAATACTCTGAGTAGTTACCCTGAATTTGTTCCTTCATCCACCCATCCATCCATCCATCCATCCATCCATCCATTCTTCCAGATATCCAGACATCCATCCATCCATTGCATACTTATTAAGCAGCTACTATTTGCAAGACCCCCGGCCCTTAATATCCTTGTAATGCTTGCTTTTAGCCAATAATCAACCTGCTTACTGTGCACAGAGTAGTCAGGATACTGTCTGTGGTAGGAAGAATATAATCTGTTCTTGACTTTCAAGCAGTGATATTGGAGCAAGGCAGAATTGAGATTGAATCCTGCCTCTGACAATATTTTGGGAACCTTGGGTCATTTACTTTTTGAGTAAGAGTTTCTCCTTCTGTAAAGTGGTTTTAATTTTTTTTAATGTTTATTTTTGAAGGAGAGAGAGACAGAGTATGAGCGGGGAAGGGGCAGAGAGAGGGGGAGACACAGAATCTGAAGCAGCCTCCAGGCTCTGAGCTGTAACCACAAAGCCTGATGTGGGGCTGGAACTCACGAACCATGAGATCATGAGCTGGGCTGCACTTGGAACTTAACCCACAGAGCCACCTAGGCGCCCCAAAGTGGTTTTAATAATATTTAACTTGCAGGATGGTTCTGAGTCAGCTTCAGTGAATGCTGTTGAATGAATGAGATGGAGTGAAGGAAGGAAGGAAGGAGGGAGGGAGGGAGAGAAGGAAGGAAGGAAGGAAAGAAGGAAGGAAGGAAGGAAGGAAGGAAGGAAGGAAGGAAGGAAGGAAGGAAGGAAGGAAGGAAAGAAGGAGGGGTTATCATCCCATTTAGGCTGGGTGGATCACAGCCTGGCTCCTCTCCCAGTCCACCTGCTGCCTGAAAATTCAGATAGGTAAGAGAAAGCCTAAGCCTCAAGCTTTGCTTAACCAGACAAAAATGGAACAAACGATGAAAAAGCAGAGAGCTAGTGAAATCCTCTCCCAAAGTGGACCCTGAGCCAGCAGCAGGGGCCCTCAGGCAGGTGACCCAAGAGTCAGACTAAGTGCTCCCTCCACTGCTGAGTGTCTGACCACCCCAGCCCATCCCCTCCCCCCAGGGACGTGGGCCATGCGATGTTGGCATGGTGACCAGTCAGCCTGTCTCCTGTCTCCCCCTCCTCTGCATCCTGACGACAAAGAGGCCCTGAGGAGTAGAATGGGGCCCTGCAGGCTCCACTGGCTCAAGAATGGTAGGGAGAGCGGGGTCCAGAAACTGAGGGGGCCTGCCTGGCTGCTAAATTCTGGCGGCAGGAACAATGGAGCCGTTGCCCTGGCAACCAGGGGAGGCCTTTCCCTGGGGCTCAAAGCTGAGTCTGGGAAGAGGTGTCCTAAGAAAGGGACGTTGGGAACAGAGGAGGGGAGTGCCTGTTCTCAGAGCTGTCTGTCCCCCCAGGAAGGGGTAGGGGCCCCTTTCCAGAGAAGATGATGAGTCTCTGTGGACCATTCTCCAGAGCCTCAGAGGGAGAGCGGGTGAGAGCAGCCTCCAGCGTGTAGTGGAGATGCTGCTGAGTGGGTGGGGGACGCTTCACTGCAGCAGCTGATGAGGACTCTCCCCTGATGCCCACTCCTCCTCCGCTCAGGCCTCCTGACGGCTGATTTTGGGGCAGAGGCCGTGGAACCAGGGTCCAGGGTCAGTGGCACAAACTGGGACTGTCCTGCAAACTCGGGTGTGTGTGCATGCTGTAGGTGCAGGTGAAGAGTGTGCTGTTACGGTGGGTGGGGTAGGGCCACATTCTCCCTGCTGATCCCTGCTCTGAGAGGTCCCAGGGGTGTGTAAAGGCGTTAGCTTCTGAGGCAAGACAGTCCTGGCTTCCGATCTGGCTCCATCACTCACCAGCGGCATGCCCCCACCCGAGGAAATGGTTTTGTGGGAGGCTGGGTTTCCCCAGCTGTAAAGCAGGAATGATACTGGCCTTGGCATGTTGATATTGAATGGAGGAGATGGCCCCTGAGATGCACCGTGAGGGCACAGAGTGGCTCAGTGTGGGTTAGCTTCCCTTCCCTTCCTGCCCTCGGCCACGCGTTTCTCCCTCCAGGCTTGGAACCCTGGAGGGATCCCCTCAGCTCTACACAAACTACAGAGGTGCCCCAGCAACACAAACACATCCCCATTCTCCCTGAAAGGCTCCCCTGTACTTATTAGCCTCCTGAGGAGCACAGTCTGGGAGGGTTCTGGGCAGGACATAACCCTGTCGTGGTGACTGGAGTTGTCTTTGAGAATGGCTAGTTACAAGTGTTCCTTGACTTTCTGAATTTTCTCCTTTTCCCCTTTGAACGTGGGATGCATTTGCCATAAAGAAAACGTTAAGAGGCGGTGAAACACACCTTATAAAAGGCCTGAGCACTTAGAGGCACGGGAGGCGGCGGTGCCAGGCTCCGAATGTGTCCTGGGACTAATGCCCATCCCACTTGGCCCGAAGAGAAGCAGGTGGCTGAGGGGGAACGTGCCTCAGCTGGTAGCCACCTGAGCAAGAGACCCCAGAGGGGAGGCCGGGCCTTGTAGCGCCATGCCCTGTCCCCCTCCGCAGTCAGCACCCAACACGACCCGGGAGCCTGCGTGGGTGTTGGGGGATGTCGGGAGTCACGATGCCAGCCGGATGCCTTGTCCTTTCAGAACAAATGGGGCCCTCTTGTGGCCACGAGGCCTCATGGCAGCTGCTTCCCACCCCTGTGCCCTGGGCTGCGGCTCAGACAGGTGCCTGAAGGGAGGGGCACCAAGGACTCCGGACCTGGTCCGGCCTGGCTCTCATGTCCCAAAGTCAAGATCATCCTGGCTTGGCTCCCCGAGTCGAACTGGAGTAGCAAGTCTCTTCCTTGCTTCTTCCCAAGCGACAAGCTTGTGGAAGCTGAAATGCGGCCCTTCTGAGAGGGCTCGCCATGCCCAGACCGCGCTCCGGAGCCCGGGATGGTGGTGGCGGGTGCGGAGCGGGGCAAGCTGGCTGCGGGGATCTCGCCCATACAGCCTGTCTCGGATTGAAGCAGATCGGACAAGTAGTTCACATACTGATTTTGGAGAATCTGTTATGTCATAGTCCTGGGCTGGGCCCGTGGGGTGTGTGGGCAGAAATGAAGGAACTAAGAAAAACACACTTAGAGAGCTCTGTAGTGCCTTCACCCTAGTTAGTGTGTTCATTCCAGACAGAAGTTACCTGGGAGAGGGAGCAGCCTCAGGAGGGTCCACAGGGCCCTCAGATTATATGCAAAATAGGGACTCATGAGCCTTTTCGTGGAGAGGGTCCAGATCTTTCAGCAGCTTCTCAAAGGATTTCCAGGAACAAGAACCACAGCTAAAGTAAATGAGACCAGAACTTTCTCATTCAATGCTGTATGGGCCCCTTTAAAATAGTCACCCTGTTGGGAGGTAGACGTGCTCAAATGATACTGTCTACTTCCTTCGGGGGTTCCTTTAGGCTGTCCTCAGGGGTAGCTTTACAACTATGGAAGAGTCAGGCTCATTCCTCCCTGACCACATCTGGCTTTTGTCCCCCAGAATGACCCAACTTGATCACCTACCTCAGTCACTGGCTCCGGATACAAATGACTGTCAGCTCTTTCCAAAAATGCCATCCACCTTAACAAGGCAAAGATTTGTCACCCTCAAGAGTATTCAAGTGAATATGACAGCATTACTGCAGGAGTTCCTGAAACTTCCTTCTGAACGCAGAATAGGAGAAGAGTATGTAAAGCTATATAGTCTTTTGACATGACTACTTTGGAGGGTCTGCTAGGTCAGGAAAAACTCAGCAACGTGACTCTATAATGATGCATTGTAAGCATAACATTAACTAGCAATACCCAGAAGGTGAGATAAAGGGCCAAAGAATGTGTAGAGGCAGTCAGAGAATGGAAAAGTTGTGGTGGCCAGGAATGTGCCATCATTCACACAGCATTCAAGAGAAATTTATTGGGGCACCTGGGTGGCTCAGTTGGTTAAGCGTCCTACTCTCTGTTTTGGCTCAGGTGATGATCTCACAAAGTTTGTGGGGTCGAGTCCCGAGTCAGACTCTGTGCTGACAGCCTGATTGGGATTCTTTTTCCTTCTCTCTCTGGCCCTCCCCGACTTGTTCGATCTCTCTCTCTTTCTCTCTCAAAATAAATAAATAAACATTAAAAAAAAGGGATAATTATCAGTGTCCACTCTGGACCCTAGGTGAATAAGATAGGTGCTCCTGGTAGAGAAAGAGGATAGACCCTGTTGTGTCACATGTGCTAATATCCACTGTCCAGGGATACAAAGACCCTTTATTAGAGATTTCAGTACATTTTCCATTGCGTAGATAACTGGAAGGACTAGCACTGCTCATAAAGGAAATTCACCCACCGTGCAATAAATATTACTGAGCACTTACCAAGTACCATGTTCAAAGTGCTACAGCAAGTAAAATCTCTTAAGCAGCTTGAAGTAGAGTAGAGGAGATGATAGAAATATAAATACAGAGAATGGAGAATGTGATTTAAGGGTCACAGCAGAGATGGGACAAGGGGCTAGGAAAAGCAAAACTTAGAAGACTGTGGTTGATTATGTTAATGGCCTCCATTCCACACATCCTCCCTGTGCCCATGTCCATTGCCACGTGCCTTTGCAGCACCCTCTCACTGAATGCCAGGTTGTAATTCTTGTCCCTGGACAATGGATATTAATACACATGTAAGTGCTCACGTGATTGGGCTTGTTCTCTAGTGCTTCTGCCATTGCCACGAGAATATTCTGGGGTAGCTCACTGGTCCCAGGAAGAGCCTCTGTGAGTTGGAAAGGCAAGCAGAAACCATGTTCCAAGGACAGGGGAGTGGGTGAGGAGCCTCAGAGTGCCTGGATCCAGTTATCCAGTTCCTGGGTCCGTTGGTGGTCACCTCTTTTTGATGACATTCCCTAACATGAGGAATTGAATTTGTAATTGCATTCCATTATACCTTATAAATGTGAATGTCAGTAGGCAGACATCTCCCTTCTGCCTCTTCATCCTCTATAGCCAGCAGCTGGGAGCTTCCTGGACTGTTTACATCTCTGCACTTGGAACACCATGTAGTCTGATCCTTAGTTACCAAGTTTGGTTCTCAGAAGCTCAGCCTGGTGTCCAGCTGCCACCTGCAGGATTTGGAGAGTAATGGGCGAAAGTTGGCCTGGTCCCTTTTCCATGGGGCCCCTGGTTCTTACTAGCCTTACCCCAAGACACCTGACTATAGAGAAAATGCCTGCTGAGGATGACTCTGGACACATTCTCAAAACTCCTGGAGATGCCTTAATGGAGAAGCCCCAGGGTCCCATCTGCCATTTTAATGAAGCTAACGTGGTAAGGGTCTGGCTGAGCCTTATTTCCAAAAGGGCCTGGGTTTGTTTCCACATGATAAGGAGTACTTCCCCAAAGGAGCTGAGCATTTTCAGAGTAGCTGGGCTTTCTGTAATAGACCCCCTGCAGAGATTTTGGGGTTGGAGGCCATGGCCTAACTCTGGAGGAAGTAAACTCTACACAGAATCGGGAGTCTGCTCTGAAGCCAGTGGGTCTGAATGTTTTTCCATTTGAGCCCTTATGAAGAATATAATTCATGTGTATCAGAATGCTTCTCACACAAAGACCCATGTTCCCCAGGGTAAGGTTCCAGATTTCTTGGAGGAAAGGTCATATGTGGTATAGAACTGGCCTCTCCAAACTTCCAGTCATGAAAACACATGGAGCACACACACTGGAATCCCTTCCCCTCAACTTCAACACACACAGTATGTTAAATATTGAGCCAATGCAAAGTCAAGAAAGAGAAATCACCACGTGCCAGCAGCAGGGTGGGAACTCACTGCAACAACCCATAAGGCCTGAGAATCACTACGGACTGAGAAACTGTGGCCATAGGCTCCACACAGGGACAGAAATCAGGACTTAGGGACAACTGAGAGATGTCTGGGTCTGTGTAAGGCCAGGAGCCAGGGATAAAACCCTGTCCACTAGGTAAAATATGAGGACCCTCAGTCTCCTGCCTGTGGGAAGGTGGGGCCCTAATTCACTCTCCATACAGTGTGGAAACCTCACAGAAAGTAACATACAAATGTGTTTCACCTTGTAGAGATCCCAGGAGAGACCACCTCAAAAACTTCCTTTATAGGCAGGCGTCCTCAACCCCAGGTGCTTGTGGGATTACCTCAGATGTTAACTCCTGCTGAAGGACAAAAAATAGAAAATACATGAGGAAGTCCAGCACCACTAATGAATTAATTCACCCAACAGTTTTCTCTGGATACCTACTGTGTAGCAGGGGCTAGAGATACACCAGGGTACAAAACAGATAAAAACGTTGCAGTTGGAGCTTCCTTTTAGGTGGGAGTGACAATAAATATGCTGGTAGACACAATAATGATTCAAGTTTTGGAGAAAAGTAAAGCAGGAAAGGGGGTTAGGACACCGTGGAGGCAGGGACCACAATGTAAAATCTTATATCAGGGAAGCCCCACAGAGGTGGTGAGGAGGTGGAGCCAAGTGGGTTTTGGGAAGGAGCATTTCAGAGAAAGCAAACAGCAAATGCAGAATACAGATGCCCTGAGGGGGGAAGTTTCAAAACATAGTGAGGAGGCTAGTTTGGCTGAAGAGAAGGAAGTAAGAGGGAGAATAAGAGATGAAGCCAGAGAGGTGAGCCAGATTGTTTTGTTTTGTTTTTGGGGGGAGGAGAGGTAAAATTTTGTATGTCCTTGCAAGTCACTGGTTTTAAGCAGAGAAATGACACAATCGACTTGTGTTTAACAGGATTTTTTTTTTTTTTTTTTTTTTTTTTTTACCTGATTGATTGGAAGCAGGAAACTCAGATGGGAAGACCAAAGTTACAAAGAATCCTTGGGAAGGATAAAGAATTCAGTTTTGGACCACGTGAAGATACGGAGTAGACCGTTGGATAAATGAGTTTGGGGCTGATAGAGGGCATCTATGCCTGAGGTATGAATGTGGAGGTCACAAGCACAGAGATAGAATCTGAAACCACGTAACTGGATGAGATCACTAAGGACGGGAAAGAACACAGAGGAGAGCAGAGATATAAAGACTGAGGACCAGGGAATTCAAGCATTATGGGGTCAACAGTCCACATGTCCAACAAACAGAATTCATTCCTGATGAAGAAGAAATCATTGTGTGATTTGAAAAGAATACTGAAAATGTTCAAGTCGTTAAAGACTAGCATCCACATGAGCAGGCAGATATGAAGAAAAAGAACCATCCAGAAATCCTGAGTGAAAAATATTATTGCAATAAAACTCTCAGTGGATAAACAGTAGACTAGACAGAGCTGAAGAGTCAGTGGATTGGAAGACAGAATGGAAGAAATCCACCAAAGTGAAAAACAGAAAGATAAAAATTTCTTCCGGTGGCATTTCTATTAAGAGCTCTCAAGGGGCAAGCTCCTCACCTTCCAGCTAGGAATCACTGTTAGAAGCAGTCAGGTTTTTTTTTTTTTTTTTTTTTAAATTTTTAAATGTTTATTTAAGAGAGTGAGTGAGTGGGGGAGGGGCAGAGAGAGGAGAGAGAGAATCCTAAGCAGGCTCCACGCTGTCAGCGCAGAGCCCAATGTGGGGCTCGAGCTCATGAACTGTGAGATCATGACCTGAGCCACAACCAAGAGTTGGATGCTTAACTAGGCACCCCAAGAAGCAGCCAAACTTTTGGATCTAGGTCCAGAAATGGAACAACTCTTAACGTGAAGGAAAAATCATTTATTTCTAGAACTGGGAAAAGATTTGGTAGCAGGCCTGAAGACCTCTGTGCCAACAAGAAGAGCTAACACTTACTGGCTGCATAGTGTATGCCTGTCCCCGACAGGACCCTCACCAAGGCTCTCCATGACGTTTACATGGACGAACTTCAGGACCAGTGCTCCCCTGAGGGGATGTGACTTTGTGACTTGGGTTATTCTTCCTTTTCCGGGAAGGTCAATTATATGCCCAACTCTGAACACTTGCTGATTGTGCATCTTTCCCGGTCAAATGTATCATGCTTACAAGTCCATCAACCATAAAACCTCATGATGGATTATTTCTCCCCTCACCTTGCTGTTGTGGAAAGGAAGATAAAGATGAACCAGGACTTGAGAGGATCAGTTCCAGAGTTATCACTGGCTTCACAGCTGTCCACATTAGTCTGGTTTTGAAGAAAAAAAACACACTACAAACCTATTTTGCTCATAAACAACTTTTATTTTTGTTCTCAGTATGTGCCCTTGAAGATTCCAAAAGGTCTGGAGTTTCTGATTCTCCTGGGACCAGAGGTAAAAGCATTGTACGGAAACACTCAACCTTGGCGCATCGCTCTCTCCAGAGGAGCTAAGTTTGAAGGCCTCGGAGAGAGGGAGCACACACTCACACCTTATTCCAAGATGGGTAACACAGTGAACAAAGAATTAGTAAAACACAGACTCGGTCTGTAGAGGGCTTCAAATATACATATTCTATATATATAAACCTGTTATATAGGATTTCAACTTATTGGTTTCCTTGTGATTTGTAATTAAAGTACAAATGATATAGATGTTGTACACTGCTGATTTCCCCTTCTCAGCCCCCCTCCCTCCCCAACATAAATAACATCACAAAGGTCAGGTGATCCTAAGGGTTTGTGTTGTTGTAAATATTTTGTTTTAAAAATCATTTCCCCTTCCTCCCCTGCAAACTACCTCTGAGAGTTTGTAACATAGCAGCATGGAACGGACATGACTGAGGACAGCATGGGTCTAATGGGGAGAGCGCACAACGTTGCTTCTCACTGGCACCAATGGGCTTTTGCATTTCCACTGACAACAGAGGCTACGACAGGAAGCGGAGAATGTGCAACGCGGTTCTGTCCTCCGCCGGGAGAGGAGGAGGCTGGCTGGACCACTGAGGAAAGCCCTAAAGGCATTGAGGTTTTGGAGACAGAGCGTAGCTCCAGAAACGTCTTGGCTCAGTATTTACACGGTATCTTTCGGCTGCATTTGCCTTTTGAGCAATCTGTGTTGCGGAGGTTGGCTGGGGGAAAGAAGGAACTTAAAAACAAAACCAAACCAATTCCCGCATATGTAAAAGTCCTGTTGTAAGTCTTACTCAGTTATTCTCACACACGTCATTAAAAGTAGATACTGACAATGATTGGTTTCTTTTCTTATTCTTTTTTTTTTTTTTTAAGAGCATAAGGAGAGAGGAGAGAGTGAGAGAAGGAAGGAGGGAGAGAGGGAGGGAGGAGGGATGCACTAGGGAGAGCGCCGTCCCTTCTTCAGCATTAAGTGACACTGGATGGTCTGGATTCGGTTCTTGGCCGGAACAAACTCGGGCTGCAGCTTCAGTGTCGATTCATACCACACCAGTGCTTTTTCAAACTCTTCCTGTGAGAGGCAAAGGGACAGACATGAGAGGGATAGAGCCACCCAGCTAAATACATGTCATCACTGCTTTCTTCCTGAGAAGGACTTCTGTGCCAAGTCACAATCCTGCTGTATTTTCTCAACGGGTCTACATCTCTGAGGAAAACTCTGAGGTCTGGAAGGAAAACAACTACCTTCACCCCCAAGGTACAACATCACAAAGAAAATGAAGGCAGAGCCCAAGAGCCAAAGGGGAAGGAGAGATCACCTTTACAAAGGTCTGATCCAACAGTCGGAGTCATCCTGGAGGTAACTGTGAGAGCCAACATTCCTGAGTACCTGTCCTGTGCCCCGCACTGTGCTGGGTGCTTTATGAAATCCCTCCATTTAATCCTCACAGAAACCTCTCGAATTATGCCTGGCAAATGCTCCTTATGCATCTGCCTGAATTTTTTTTATTACAGCTGGAGAGACAGAAGTAAAGTCAGGTATCTCAAAGTCAGGTATTGTAAATTTTGCAACAGCTTTTTTGTTCTCCCTAGCATTTAAAAACATGAACATCGTTTGGAAGTGATCACTGCCACATCGAAGGAGTTACTCGTTTACGTAGACCAATAGTCTCAGAGAAGAGTCCAAAGCAATTTGTTAAATGACGCCTCTGAGGCAAATGAGAGGCAGAATTTCTCATTCATAGTAGCAAATTTCACATTTACAGGGACAAAAATAGATTCTTTGATTTAAAAAAAAATTTTTTTTAACATTTATTTATTTTTGAGAGACAGGGAGAGACAGATCAGGAGCAGGGCAGGGGCAGAGAGAGAGGGACACACAGAATCGGAAGCAGGCTCCAGGCTCTGAGCTGTCAGCACAGAGCCTGACGTGGGGCTCGAACCCACGATCTGCGAGATGATGACCTGAGCCGAAGTCGGATGCTCAACAGACTGAGCCACCCAGGTGCCCCTAGATTCTTTGATTTTAAGAAGCAGAGAGGGAAATCTGCACATTCAGCAATATCTACCTGGCCAAATTATACTTGTTGCCTTTCAAGTCAACGGTGACACACAAAACTTACAGCTTCAAGCTGCTCATTCTATCAGGCTTTATTGAGAGTACCTTGGGAATAGCCCCATGTGGGACACCCAGCTTTAGATGAAAGTGCCAGGCATGATCCTCATATTAAATTCAGCTATGACAGCTTCTAGGAGGCCCCTGGGATCTTAAGTTCTGAATTGGTCCCTGTTTCTGACCAGAATGAGGGCTCTGGATGATGGCACTTTGGTATTTTCTCTGTAAATGGGATCCCATATAACCAGTGGCATTCCAGCATTCATTAAACATTTGATGAGACCTGGTATGTGCCAAAGACTGCAAAGTGCTAGGAACGGAAAGATGAAGAGGAGTCTCTTCTCCAAGGAGCTCCTCGGCTAGGGGGAGAGACAGATACTTAGAAAAGATTATAAAACAAGGTGAAAATATGACAAGAAAAACATGCACAGGACATCATGAGTGCAATGATAGGTACCTAGCCCAACCTGAAAGCAAGAGAGTACGAGTGTTTATGTCCACATGAGAGTTAGGTCAGTTTTTCTGGAACAGATGATGGCTCCAGAAAACTGGAGGTAAATCCGATGCTATTGTTAGTGTTAAATTCATGGGGAGGAGCTACACAGTGCAAATACTTAGGTGACTTTCATGTACTATATTTTTATCTTATTTTTTAAATTTTATCAAATTTTTTATTTGAGAGAGAGAGAGAGAATGAATGGGGGAAGGCAGACAGAGAAGGAGACCTAGAATCCCAAAGCAGGATCTGCGCTGTCAGCACAGAGCCGGATGAGGGGCTTGAACTCATGAGCCATGAAATCCATGACCTAAGCTAAAATCAAGAGTCAGAGGCTTAGCTGACTGAGCCACCTGGAGCCCCTCATGTACTATATTTTTAATGCACAGACCGTTTAGCCATGAAATATATCTTTGGTAGACCTAGCAATTTCAGACACAAAACGTACAGGAAACTGGAGGACACGGATAGTCAAGGAAGTTTTGCAATCCAAGGTGTGCCCGGGAGAGAGGGGCAGAGTTGGTACACTCTGCCCCCACTACCAATCTCACCATCGCCACATAGACGTTGCCCAGCGTGAAGTGGTTCACAGCAAAGTGCGGCGCAATCTCTACTGCCATGGTGGCTACTATGACCGCGTCGTTCCAGAGCTTCGCGTTGTGCAAGATATTAGCCAGGCTAATCAGGGGCACATCCTGAAACAGAGGGAGAAGGGCAAGAAGGGAAAGATACTGGTTTTTGAACTTTCATTCTTAGTTGTCCTGATCATAAATAATGCAGTAGGTTTTTCCTGGGCAATGACTGAGTAATGAAACTGAACCTGCTAGTCTTCTGTTTGCTACTGGTCTGTGATAGATAAGGAGATTGCACGAGAATATAAACCAATGCATCACTTCTTTCATTAGGAAAGTCTTGGCTCAAAACGCAAAGCAGAAAGGTCCACCGAGTAAACAATTTGCTTACTGAAGTTGGGGGTTTATGTTCTGGGATAGGCTCCTGTCTTGTTGCAGATTGGTAATAAATAGTTCATGGACTGACACTTGTCCATAGATCACATGCTCTGAGTCATGCTGTCAGAGTCAAAGTGCCTTCCGCGAGGTCCACAGCATCATCTGCTTGAAGCAGGGGCTGGCGAACTCTGGCTTATAGGCCGAATCTAGCTGGCTGCATGTTTCTGTAAGGTTTTATTGGAATGTAACCATTCTCGTTCTTTGACGTATTCCTGTGGCTGTTTTATGCTACCATGGCAGAACTGAGTGGCAACAACAGAGGCCGTCTGGCCTACACAGCCTAAATTTCTCACTGTGTGGCCCTTTACAGAAAGCATTCTCTGACCCCTGACCTAGAGTGTTGGCCTTTGCCGCTGTCTAGCAGTACAGAGCGCAGAATGATAGGTTGAACAAATAGCAACATTTTTATCATCACAAATATTTATGTCCTTTAAATGTGTTACCCAAGCAATTACCATCTGAATTACACTGTCCGGAGTTCTACAGGAGATACAGAAGACACAGGCAAGGAGGACCCCTCTGTCCTTACTGGACACTAGCAGAGTGCAGAGCATTATATGAGGCCACAGAAGTGTCAGAACCTGCCCAAGGTCACAAAGCTAGCAAGGGGCCCGGCTGTGTTTGGAACTCGACAGTGCCCGACAGGAAAGGTGAGTTCCTTCCACCACTCATGAAGACATGAGCCGTGTCTTCAGGAAGTAGGAGATGTGGAGATTACTGCGGAACTCAGCATATGTGGATATAAATATGCTGTTAAAAAGCCGAACATTCTCAGCCATTGTAACTATAATTGACATTTTTGAAAAGACTGATGTTACACTGAGTTAGCAGGGCTGTTTAAAGTTTTCGTTTTTGTGGAAAAGGTAAAGTCAGACAAAGACCAGGAACTGGCCAATATATATGAAGAGATGGACATTGTTTCGGTTTCCGTGTCTGGAAGCAAGCTTAGGTCAGCAGTCTAAGCAAAACAAGTGTAACAGGCCTCCAGGCCTCTGGGGGTGAGCCAACCCAGAACGAGGTGCAGGGTGACAGGCTGCCTAGGCCAGTAGGCTGTACGCTGGGTGGTCTGAATCGAGGAATGCCTTCCAGGATCCTGAAGACCTTCCCCCATGTTCCCATTTGCTGAGGCAGGAAGGCAGGAAGGCATGGTGGTGGGGATAATGTCCAGGCTTGTGGTAGCATAAGCGGGGTCATAGGTTCTTTGCCACTTTCTTACTGGCTAAGCATGAGGAGGGCTAGTTGAAACATCAGAATAAACAATGGAAAGGACCGAGAAACAGAAATTTGCACCTTCTGAGTCCCGCTCACCTTCATCTGGTGTGGAGCATAGTGGAGGGCCTGGCGGAGGCAGTCGATGGCCTTCTTTCCTTGACCTTTCACTCTCCAGTAGAGGGCTGCCATGCTGGAAAGGACCCAGGATGTCTGGTTCTACAAAGGAATGGTCAGCTGAAGCTCATGTCTCTTAAACAACATACAAATTTATCACCAAGACTAAGAACAGTAACATGCATTCATGACCACTGAGTATTGACTAGGTGCTGGAGGCGGCCACATACCTTAGGAGCATCCTCATTTATCCTAATAGCAATCCTACGAGCTTGATACTGATATTACAGTCTTTAAGAGACAAGAAAACGATGACTCAAAGAGAGAGTCTTGTCCAAATCTGCTCAACTACTACACAGCAGAACATGTTTCATGCCCATGATCTTGTGGATTTAAATTTACTTAACTTTTTGAACAGGTAACTCATTTAGATGTTTCAGAAAGTATACAAAGTTATACAGTGAAAGGTCTTGTCTTTATTGTATGTAAGCAAACACTATTTTTGGTTTCCTATGTAACTTTCTAGGATTTCTTTACACTTTATACAAGCAAATATGAATACAGGCTGATACTCCCACCTTTTTATATAAGGTCACATATTACTTATGTAAGAGGTAACATTCACTTGCACTTTGCTTTCTTCACCAAACAATACACCTTGAGGTTCTCTCTACATCAGTGTATGGAAAATCTCCTCATTCCTTTATTATCAGCTGCATTATTATTTCATTGTATGGATGTTCCATTATTTATTTAACTAGATCCTCATGAATGAATACTCCTCTCTCCCCTAGTTTTTTTACTATTACAAACATCACGGCAAAAATAACCTTAAGTATAGTTTTGCATTTGTGCCTGTGCATTTGTAGGATACATTTCCAGATGTGGACAAGGAATACACGTCATTTTGATAGATATCATTACATTGCCCTCCATAGGATTGTAACAATTTAATCAGTCACCAAAAATACGTGTGTCCCTGTTTTGTTATAGCCTCACTATAGCCTGTTATTAAACTCTTGGACTCTTTGAGAGGTAGAGAATGTGGTATAAATCTACATTTCCTTTCTTATGAGTGGAACTAACCATCCTTTCATGTTTGACAGCCCTTTGTATTTCCTGTGAAGTAGCTGTTCTCATATTTTGTTAATTTTTCTATGAGGTCTTTATCTTATCTATTTGAAAAAGCTATTTATATATTAGGGAGATTAGTTCCCTGCCTGTGATAAGAATTACAGATATATTCCCTCCTTTTTCTGAAGTCCACTTTTGGACCTATGGTGCTTTTTGTGACATAGATTTTGATTTCTACATAGCTCAGCTTACTAATTTAGATGGCTTCTGGATTTTCAGTTGTTGCTGAGAAGGTCTCAGATTATCAAGAAATTTTACCATGTTTTTTCCCCCAGAATGTTTATAGTTTTATTTTTCACATTTAACTCTTTGATTCACTTGAAATTTAACTTGGTGTAAAAGAAAAGATATGGCTCCAATTTTATTTTTTTCCAGATGGCTACTAAGTTGTCCCAATAATATTTAATGAAGAATTCATCCCTCTTCCTGCACTGAGATGCTACCTTCACCACATACAAAATTTCATTACTTAATTTAAGTCTAATTTTGGATTTTCCTTTTGATGGATGGACTCTCAGCCAATACAGATGAAGCAATCAGAAAACTTACCCTGCTTTCTACCTTCTTTCTTCCAGTCTAATTTTTTGGTAATTTTATCATTCCTCATTGTCAGGGCATATAGGATTTATATTCTGTTCTATCACCCTACTTCCCATGTTTGTTTTCCTATTGGTTCTGCAGTTATATATATTCATTGATCACTGACATTACTTCTGCGTGGTTTCTCCAAGCATCTCGTGGTTGGCTGAGGTTCAGCCCAATACTGTTGGTTTTTTTCTTTTATAGTTTATTGTCAAGTTGGTTTCCATATAACACCCAGTGCTCATCCCAACAAGTGCCCTCCTCCCTGCCCATCACCCCTTTTCCCCTCTCCCCCACTCCCATCAACCCTCAGTTTGTTCTCAGTATTTAAGAGTCTCTTATGGTTTGCCTCCCTCCCCTCTCCTTAACTATTTTTTCCCCTTCCCCTCCCCCATGGTCCTCTGTTAAGGTCCTCTGTTCCACATATGAGTGAAAACATATGGTATCTATCCTTCTCTGCCTGACTTATTTCACTTAGCATAACACCCTCGAGTTCGATCCACATTGCTACAAATGGCCAGATTTCATTCTTTCTCATGGCCATGTAGTATTCCATTGTATATATAAACCACATCTTCTTGATCCATTCGTCAGTTGATGGACATTTAGGCTCTTTCCATGATTTGGCTATTGTTGAAAGTGCGGCTATGAACATTGGGGCACATGTGCCCTATGCATCAGCACTTCTGTATCCCTTGGGTAAATTCCTAGCAGTGCTATTGCTGGGTCATAGGGGAGATGGGAACAATATTCTTTGCGATTGTTGTTATGGGCTGAATTGTGCTCCACCAAAATTTGTAAGTTGAAATCTCAACCTCTTGTACCTTGGAATATAACTGTATTTGGAGAGGTCTTTAAGGAGGTAATTAAATTAAAATGAGGCCATCAGTGTGAGGCCTTAATCCGACACCACTGGGTTTCTATGAAGGATTTACAGAAAAGGAAGAGATACATCAGGGGTGTGTGCTCAGGGGGAGGACCCTGTGGAGGGGCAGTGAGAGGCGAGCCATCTGCAGTCAAGGGGGGAGGCCTAGGGGAAACTGACCCTGTCAGTACTTGGATCCCGGACTTGTGGCCTCCAGGAATGTGAGAGGGAGCACCCAGTCTGTGGTGCCTTGTTATGGTAGCCCTAGCAAGTGAATATAATTATATGTGATCAAAACTTTCTGTCTGCAACCTTCATACTTGAAGGACAGCTGGTTGGATACAAAACCATGGCTCCTTCTTTCCTTGAATAATGTGTGGGCATTGCTCCATTGCTTCTTGGCTTGGATAGCTGCTCTTAGTGATTTGGTCCTGTTGACTGGCTTCTCGAAATAATTTTTTTTTTAAAACTAAAATTATCTTTCTTTAATGCCAATATTCCACATATACAAAAGAACATATTTATATAATTACATGTATACATAGTAATTATATTAAAATATACACTTATACTATAAAGCATAAAATAATGAATATCCCAGAAGTTGCCACCCTAGCAAAGAATGAACTTGCATCTACCTGTGTGTGCCTCTCCTGTTCCATCCTCTTGCCTTTTCTCCAGAGGCACACACTATCCTACATGCTAGGTTTGTTATTCCATTGCTATTTTATTTTAAACACTGTCCCATCACTCACACGCAAACACATATATGCTGCAACAATATTTAATACTTAGTGTGCTTCTTCCTGTACATTATAACAGTGGTATAATACTGTAAGGAGTCTTCTGGGACTTGAAGTTTTTACTCAATACTATTTCTAAAATTCATCCATGTTGTGTGTAGCTTGTAGCTCATTCAATTGCCTTGCTGCATGATTAAATGTCCATTAGGTGAATATACTAGAATGTATTTATCCATTTTCTGTAGATGAGAGCTCTGAGTTACTTCCTGTTTTTAAGTTTCCTGTTGCAAATAAACGTGCAGAGTTTCTCCAGTGTAGAGTAGACATCCAGGAGTAGGATTGCTGGTTCACAAGATATGCAACTTTCCAACATAACAAGGGAATGCGAAACTATTCCCTAAAGGTGTTATGACGATGTATAATCCCACCCAGCGACGCTTAAGAGTGCTTTGTGCTTTAGATCCTTTCTAATTTTTGGTATCATCAGTGGGGGGTAAAATAGCATCTTACTGTGGTCTTAGTTTGTATCTCCTGGTCATTAGTGAGACTGAAAATTGTTTCTCATTGTTTATTGGCCATACACATCTTTTTTTCAGTGAAATGTCTGTTAATATATCTTATGTATCTATTTTATTATTAATTTTTCTCATGGATTTATTTGTATGTTTTGCATGTAAGTCTTTGTAGGTTGAATATGTTATACATTTTTTTCTCTCTGGTTTCTAACTTAAAAAGTGCCTTTAATTAAAAAAAATGTAGTTGAACTTATTCATATTTTCTTTTCTAGTTAGTGCTTTTATATCTTAAGAAATCATTTTATATTCCAGGGGCAGAAAGATCATCTCCCACATTTTACTCTAATTTTTAAAGTTTCGTTCTTGATACTCAAGTCCCTAATTCACATGGAATTCCTTTGTTAAGTGGTGAAGTGAGGATGGAATTAGCTCAGCACTGCCCCAACACAGCTTCCTGCAAAACCCCCGCTCTCCCTATTGATCTTCCACAGTCCCATGTATGTCAGAGCCGGCTTCTGGGCTATCTATTTAGTCCCTCCTGGTCATTGTTTCTGTTTATCCTTGGGCACATGGCATAATGTCATGTCTTATATTTTTCATAAAGGTGAGGCAATTCTCACAACCTTATTTTTTTGAGTGTCATGTCTATTCCTTTACCCCTCTGTATAAATATAAAGGTCTGCTTTTCAAGTGCCATTAAAAAAAAGCCTGTTGGTATTTTGATTACAACAGCATTGACTCTATAAATCAAATTGGGGAAAACTGACATGTTTATGATGTGTGTTGTCTTATCCATGAACATTATATATCTCTCTGCTTATTTAGGTCTTTTAAAATGCCTTTCAATAAAGTTTTATCACTTTGTGCAGACAGGGCATACAAATTTTTGTTAGATTTATTACTGGGAAGTTTATATTTTTGTAACAATGGAAATACATTTTGAAAATTATGTTTTCTAATACTTTGTGCTGCTGTGTAGAAATGCAATTTATTTTTATTGACTTTACAGGCAGCCATCTTGATAAAAATGTTATTTCTAAAAATCTATCTGTAGATTCTTCTGGGTTTGCTATGTAGACAATCACATCATTTCTGAGTAAGATTTTGTTTTTTTCTTCCTAATATTTATCCCATTAATTTCCTTTTCTTGATTTACTGTACTTGCTAGGACTTTATTTTTTTAACTTTTTAAAATTTTTATTTATTTTTGAGAAAGAGAGAGAGGGAGACACAGAATCTGAAGCAGGCTTCAGGCTCTGAGCTCTCAGCACGTGTGCTTGAACTCACGAATCGCGAGATCATAACCTTAGCCGAAGTCAGATGCTTAACCAACTGAGCTACCCAGGTGTCCTGCTAGGACTTGTGATACAAGTTTGAAAAAAAGTGGTGATGGTGGGCATTCTCTTTCCTAATTTCAAAGAATTATTTTAAATAATTCCCCCATTACGATTCATCTTTGCTGTAGATATTTTGTTCATTCTTCGCTCAGATTAAGGAAATCCTTGTCTATTCTTAATTTGCATTAGGTTTACATCGTGGATGGTATTGCAGAAATGCAATCTACTGAAATAATTTCATAATTCTTTAATTTGGTTGATGAAATACAAGGTTTGCCTAAAGTTAGACCATTTTTGTATTTCTGGGATAAACCCAACTTGATCAAGGTGCACCTTGTAAAAGAAAAACATATACTGTTGGATTTAGTCTGTTAATATTTGGCTTATGGTTTTGATACCTATGTTTATAAGTGAGCTTAGTGTATTACTTTTCTTTCTCATAATGTCTTTGTCTAGTTTTGCTTTGAAGGTTACAGTAGTCTCATCTGAAGGAATTACTTGGGAAATTGTTCCCTTTTCTGTTGTCCAGAAGAGTCTGTTTATATTCAGATGGTGTAATTCTCAAAAGTTTTGTAGACTTCACATGTAAAATCAATAGACCTTGCTGTGTTCTTTGTGAGAAGGTTTTTTTAAAACAATGCTTCAGTTTGAATTATAAATACCCAAATCAATTTGGGTAATTACATTTTTCTAGAAATTTGTCTTCTTTACAATTGTGTTCAAATTTATTGGCATAAAATTGGTAATTGTATCATTCATTGTTTTATCTTTTTAGCTGTAGCTATGCTTCCCTTTTACCTCAATTTTGGTTATTTATGCTTTATTTTTTCATAATTTTGCCTGAATAGTGCTTCAGAGAAACAACTTTTGGATTGTTGATTTCTATTTCATTGACTTCTGCACCTAATAATAGAACTTAAAAATGTTTACATAATCACTAAATTCTACTCCTGAAATCATTATTACCCTACATGTTAACTAACTTGGATTTAAATAAAATTAATATATATATATATATAAATTAAAAAGAAAAACAGAAGCATACCATATATACCAAAGTAGCCATTGATTTACAAAAAAAAATGCTTAAATCAGAAGAATTCTAAGTTGGATGTTTTAGTAAAAATATAGGACACTTATAGCTTAATATTAGGGTAAAACAGTGTATTTCTTATATATTAAGAGATGGGTAAGGTCTTACTATGGGTAAGACAGTATATTTTGAGATCTTGGTTCTTTAAAAATTTTTTTAAAATTTATTTTAATTTGTTATTATTATTTTTAAATTTAACATCCAAGTTATTTAGCATATAGTGCAATAATGATTTCAGGAGTAGAATCCAGTGATTCATCCCCTACATATAACACCCCATGCTCATCCCAACAAGTGTCCTCCTTAATGTCCCTTGCCCATTTAGCCCTTCCCCCTACCCACAACCCCTCCAGCAACCCTCAATTTGTTCTATTTTCAGTCTCTTATGTTTTGTGCCCTTCCTTTTTTTATTATTTTTGCTTCCCTTCCCTTATGTTCATCTGTTTTGTATCTTAAATTCCGCATATGAGTGAAGTCATCATTTTTGTCTTTCTCTAATTTCGCTTAGCATAATACACTCTAGTTCCTTCCACATTGTTGCAAATGACAGGATTTCATTCTTCTTGATTGCCTAGTAATACTCCATTGTATATATATACCACATCTTCTTTATCCATTATTCTGTTGATGGACATTTGGGCTCTTTCCATACTTTGGCTATTGTCTATTGAGCTGCTATAAACATTGGGTTGCATGTGCCCCTTTGAAATAGACCACCTGTATCCTTTGGATAAATACTTAGTAGTGCAATTGCTGGGTTGTAGGGTAGTTCTAGTTTTAATTTTTTGAGGAAGCTCCATACTGTTTTCCAGAGTGGCTACACCAGTTTGCATTTCTACCAGCAGGGCAAAAGCGATCCTCTTTCTCCACATCCTCACCAACATTGGTCACTGCCACCTTAGTTACTAATTTTAGTTACTCTGACAGGTGTGAGGTAGTATCTCAATGAGTTTTGATTTGTATTTCCCTGATGATGAGTGAAGTTGAGCATTTTTTCATGTGTCTGTTAGTTATCTGGATGTCTTCTTTGGAAAAGTGTCTATTCATGTCTTTTGTTCATTTCTTCACTGGATTATTTGTTTTTTGGGTGTTATGTTTAAGAAGTTCTTTATAGATTTTGGATACTAATCCTTTATCTGATATGTCATTTGCAAATATCTCCTCCCATCCCATAAGTTGTCTTTTAGTTTTGCTGTTTCCTTTGTCGTGTAGAAGCTTTTTATCTTGATGAGGTCCCATTAGTTCATTTTTGTTTTTGTTTCCCTTGCCTACAGACATATATTGAGTAAAGCTGTTGTGGCCAAGGTCAAAGAGGTTTTTGCCTGCTTTCTCCTCTAGGATTTTGATGGCTTCCTGTCTTACATTTAGGTCTTTCATCAATTTTGAGTTTATTTTTTGTATGGTATAAGAAAGTGGTCCAGGTTCATTCTTCTGCATGTTGCTGTCCAGCTTTCTCAACACCATTTGTTGAAGACACTGTCTTTATTCCACTGGATATTCTTTCTTGCTGTGTCAAAGATTAGTTGACCATATATTTGTGGTTCCATTTCTGGGTTCTCTATTCTGTTCCATTGATCTATGTGTCTATTTTTGTGCCAGTACCATACTGTCTTGATGATTACAACTTTGTAATACAGCTTGAAGTCTGAAACTGTGATGCCTCCAGCTTTGGTTTTCTTTTTCAGGATTGTTTTGGCAATTCAAGGCCTTTTCTGGTTCCATACAAAGTTTAGGATTGTTTGTTCTAGCTCTGTGAAGAATGCTGGTGTTATTTTTTTAAAAAAACTTTTAATGTTTTATTTATTCTTATGAGAGAGAGAGACAGAGCATGAGTGGGTGAGGGGCAGAGTGAGAGAGGGACACAGAATTCAAGCAGGCTCCAGGCTCTGAGCTCTCAGCACAGAGCCCGATGCGGGGCTCGAACTCACAAGCCGTGAGATCATGACCTGAGCTGAAGTCGGATGCTTAACTGACTGAGCCACCCAGGTGCCCTGCTGGTGTTATTTTGATAGAGATTGCATTGAATATGTAGATTCCTTTGGGTGGTATCACCATTTTAACAATATTTGTTCTTCCAATCCATGAGCATGAAGTATGTTTCTATTTTTTATGTCTTTTTCAATTTCTAATAAGCTTTCTATAGTTTTTAGTGTATAGATTATTCACCTCTTTGGTTAAATTTATTTGTAGGTATTTTATGGTTTTTGGTGCAATTAGAAGTGGGATCGATTTCTGTTTCTGTTGCTTCATTATTGGTGTATAGAAACGCAACAGATTTCCTGATTTTATATCCTGCGACTTTGCTGAATTCATTGATCAGTTCTAGCAGTTCTTTTGGTGGAATCTTTTGGGTTTTCCATATAGAGTATCATGTTGTCTACAAAGAGTGAAATGAAAGTTTGACTTCCTTCTTGCCAATCTGGATGCCTTTTATTTCGTTGTGTTGTCTGATTACTGAGGCTGGACTCAGTTATGTTGAATAACAGCGAGATCTTGGTTCTATAAGGTCTATAAATCAGCTGATTCTGATAGCATAGAGTGAGTCATGTAAACACTCTGTGCAGTTCTGCTTTCACAATAATAAATAAATGTTAAAGAGTGCAACAAAAAGGATGGAGCTAGAGTATACTGTGCTAAGCAAAAAAGACAGAGAAAGACAAATACCATATGATTTCAATCATATGTGGAATTTCAGAAACAAAACAAAAGAGCAAAGGGAAAAGAAAAGAGGGGGAGGAACAAACTAAGAAACAGACTCTGAACTATACAGAACAAACTGATGGTTACCAGAGGGGAGACAGGGGGAAGGGATGGAGGAAATAGGTGATGGGGATTAAGGAAGGTACTTGCTGCAATGAGCTCTAGGTGATGCATGGAAGTGTTAAATCACTACGTTGTACACCTGAAACTAATACTACAGTATATGTTAACTAACTGGAATTTAAATAAAAACTTAAAAAAAGAACTTAAAAATACAAGAATCAAAAACTGAGAGAAGATAAACAAATTCAGAATTATAGTTGTAGACTTCAACATGCTTCTCAATAACGGATGGAAAAAATACACAAAAAGATCAGTAAAGATAAAGAAGACATGAACAATATTATCATACAATTTGAACTAAATGACATTTTTAGAATACGCTGACAGTAGTATTCTTCTCTGATGCACATAGAACATTTACCAAGAGATCGTATTCTGGGTCATACAACAAGTCTAAGTAAGTTAAAAAGAACTTAAGTCATACAAACTATGTTCATTTACTGCAATGGGATTAAATTAGAAATCAATTAAAGAAAGAGATCTGGAAAATGCCCAATAGTTGGAAACCCAAATAACGTACTACTAACTTACAGATCAGAGAATAAATTAGGAGGAAAATGATAAACTATTTTAAACTGAATGAAAATGAAAATATGACAAAATTTGTGATGTGCAGCTAAAGCAGAATTTAGAAGGAACTTTTAGCACTAGATACCTACATTAGAAAAGCAAGGGATCAAATCAATAACCTAAGCTTCCACATCAAGAAACTTAAAAAACCCAGCAAATAAAATCCTAAGCAAGCAGAAGACAGCAAATAATAAAGATCAGACACCAATGAAAGAAAATAAAAACAACAGGGAAAAATCAATGGCTCCAGAACCTTGAGTTCTTGGTTCTTTGAGAAGATGAATAAAATTGATAAATTTCTAGTCAGTCTGATCAGGAAAAAAAAGATAAAAGACACTAAGTACCAATATCAGAATTAAGAGAAGTGTATTACTACAGATCCTACAGATATTAACAAAATGAGAAAAAAATATTATGAATGCCTTTATGCCAATAAATTCAACTTAGATGAAGTGGACAAATTTCTTTAAAGACACAACTAATAAAATTCACTCAAGAGAGATAACTGAATACTTTTACTAAAGAAATTGAATTTATTAGAAATCTCTCACAAATAATCCTGGCCCAGATGGTTTCACTGCTGAATTCTATCAAATATTTAAGGAAGAAATAATACCACTTCTCTATAAACTGTTCTGGAAATATGAGGTGAAGGGAACACTTCCCAATTCATTATACAAAGTCATTATTAACCTATTAACAAAATCAAACAAAGTATTACAAGCAAAGAAAACCACAGACTAACACACTTTATGAATATAGATTCAGACACTGATTGGCTCATCAATAGTGCAGAAAGGTATTTATGCTGGTTTTTGTCAATTTCTTTCAGTAAATAATTTTTTGCTTTATATATTTTGAGGTTATTTTTTGGTTATGTTAAGTTTAGAACTGCTATTATCTTTCTAGTGAATTACATCTTTTATCATCACATAGTCATTTCCTCTGCCCCGAATAATTTTTTTGTTTTGAAATGTGTTTTTCAGGTAATTAATGTATCTACTCACTTTTGATTAGTATGTGTCTGGTGTATCTTTTCCCATTCTTTTCAACATTTATATTACATTTTAGGTATGGCTCTTATTAAAACATGTGGCTCCTTTAAAAAATTTCCAATTTGACATTATTATGACTGTTCCATTACAGATTGTTTTTAAGATTGTTTACTTCTTGGCTTCTATTTGCTCTAATCATTTTTTGTTACTCTTGTTTTGATTCTTTACTGCTTCTTTTTTCCTCCTCTTTTGGTAATTTCTTGCATTGATTTTTTTTTTTTTGGCTCTTCCTTTTCTATCTTCATTATTTTATCCTACAGGCTTGGGATTTGTGCATTCTTTTTAATAGTTAACTGCAAATCTTTACTCTATTTAACTTAAAGTCCAAGCAATATATTAACTCACTCCTCCTCAACATTATGAGGGCCTTTGAACACCTTGACTCTGGTCATTCCACCTTCAAACATATGTTCTGTTTTGTACAGTATTTCAGTTTAGTCATTTCTCTTAAAATCCCACAAATTATTCTTTTCTGTAGACAATGTCTGTCTGAGTTTGCATGCCTATATCATTTTATTTGCTTAGCAAACCTTCTTTTGCCTGGGACAATCCTTCTTTGGCTTTCATATGGCTTTCATAGAGAAGTTCCTTGAGGTGTGACTTTTGGTAGTAAACGTTTACCAGTTTTTTATTTTGAAATACCTTTCTTCTTCTATCATTGTACGGTATACAATCTAGGGGGACACAGTATCCTTTCAAAACTATCATCTAGGGGTGCCTGGGTGGCTCATTCAGTTAAGTGTCCGACTCTTGATTTTGGCTCAGGTCATGATCTCACGGCTTGTGAGTTTGAGCCCCGTGTCAGGCTCTATGCTGATGGTGTAGAGCCTACTTGGGATTCTCTCTCCCTCTCTGTCTGCCCCTCCCCCTCACACTGTCTTTCTCTCTCAAAATAAATACCGAAACTTAAAAGAAATCCTATCACCAGGCTTACTTAGTTGCTATGACAAACAGGCTGTCATTTTAAACATCATTCCTCTGTATGGCAGAGATCTTTGTCTAAATTGTTCCTCACTGATGTATCCCAAGCATTTAAAAAGTATTTGGCACAGTAGGACTTTGCCACATATTTTTTGAATGAATAAATTCATGCATGCATGCTGTGATACATATTAAGGGATCAGATGTAAATCCCAAATTCTATAAGCTGCTTTGTGGTACTGTCGCTGAAACTCTGCAAACCATATTTCTCCTTTGCTAGCAGGTTTGTTAGGTTCTGCAGATGTGCACACTGGGAGATTGGCAGGCAAGGAGAAGGGACTTTTTTCTTCCTGTTTGCTTGTTGCTACTGTGTCATTTTAGCAGCAGGACTTTGCACTCGCAGACCCAGCCCCACTGCACCCTTTCACAGCCAGGCTGTGCTCCCTCTTCAGAAGCAGAAGATCCACTTGCCAGAATTCCTGTGAACCCCTAGATTTTGGAAAACCCCACTGCCTGTCTGCTTCTCTCATCCCTAGGGATGGGAGCCAGGCCCAGCAGTTGGTATCTCTGGTTTACCCCAGTAAGGTGTTCGTTTTTTTTCACACTTCTGCAACAATGTAATCAATTCTCTAAATTAAATTGGCTCTTATGAATTACCTAATGTCTTTCCAGTTTCCTGACAGTACCCGGACTGAAATACATGCTCTTAAGATGATCTTTGTCTTTGCTGTTTTACTATATAGAATATAGCTGTGCATGGATGTCTTTTATTTATCCAGCTTGGAATTACAGCCTACTTCCTGAATCTGTTGATTCACTTATCTTCCTGTCTCTGTAATATTTTAGGTAATTTCTTACACAAAGCTTGCAATTCACTGGTTATTTAATGACATCTAATTCACTCACTGAGTATTTGGCCTAAATAAACAAGTATATTTTTAGTTTAGGCTGTGTCAATTTTTTTCAACTTATATAAACTCATTTCTGATACATTATTTGTTTGCTCACTTATGAGATAATATTTTTAAAAGGTTTTATTTTCTTTAAGGTTTATATATTTTGAGAGAGAAAGAAAGCACAAGCAGGGGAAGGGCAGAGAGAGAGGAGAGAAGGAATGCCAAGAGGACTCTGCACTGCAAGTGTGGAGCCTGACGTGGGGCTTGAACTCACGAACCCAGAGATCATGACCTGAGCTTAAGTCCGATGCTTAATTGACTAAACCAACCAGGTGCCCCTAAAATGTTTTATAATGAAAGATTTCAAATAAAACAAAAGACAACAGTAGAATTTCCATGCACTTATCAGCCAGCTTCAACGCTTATCAACTCATGGCCACTCCTTATTTCATCTAAACCCTCATCATATTAATTTGAAGCAAATCCCAGACTTCATATAATTTCATCAGTGAATTTCCCAGTGTGTACCTCTTAAAAGATAAAAACTCACATTTAAAACATACGATTAATAAAGTTTGCCTAAAATATTGAAAATTATTTTTTAACATCATCAACATGCAGCTTTGTATTCCTATTTCCCCTGGTTGTCTTATAAAAGTGCACTTGGCTGTTATAGTTTGAATCATAATCTAAATAAAGTTCATATGTCGCAACTGGTTAATGTGTTCCTTAAATCTTTTGATCTCTAGGGTTCATCTTCATCTAATTTTTAAAAATTTGCAGAAGAAATAGGGTTATTTATACTGTAGTTTCCCACTGACTGGACTCTGCTGACTGTATCCTTAAGGAACCATTTAACATGCTCCTTTGCCTCCTGTATTTCCCATTAGTTGATAGTTAGAGGCTTGACTGGACTCAGATTTGAGTTACTGGGGAGGAGATGGGGGCAAAACATTTCACAGGTGGTAACATGAACTTCCGATGGTATCCACATATCATTTGTGAAGTGAGTAGCCAGTGATGATCACTGCCATAAATTAATTAGGAGCAGCAAAACTATAATATTCTAATTTTATCATTTCTAGTTTACTCGTTAGAATATTCCTATAAAAAGACTTTTTCTTGTCAATTAAATCATTTACCCCAAAGTACGGTTCACTTAGAAAGAAAGGAAATATGCTTATTACTTTCTTTTTACTTTAAAAAACCAAGCTCTTCCCATGCATCCTCTAAGACAAAATCCTCCTAGTGAATTCAGGAGTTTAGATATGGTTTAATATACATGGTGTGTTTCATCCACCGCAGTTGCTTTGTTGATTTTTGCTGCTCTAAGTGTTGCGTTCCATCTTTGGCTAATGGGAGCATTCACATTCCAGTTGGTTCTGAGTTCTTCTGGCACAACCCTTGCTGATTTTGGGACTTTCTTTGCCTTCCCTGACTTGGTAGAAGCCATTTCTCCAAGGAATTCTGGTTCTTTTTAGTTGGAAATCATATCTAAAGATCAATATCTAGATACAAAGTGTGCTTACTAGTACTAGGTTACTCAATGATATTAGTCTTTTCAGCAAATAAAGTTAGAAAATGTGCAAATATACAAAAAATCCTTCCTAGTATTTCCAATTCATGACTACAGATGTTTACCTAACATCCTCATTCTCACACTTTTATGTCTTTCCCTCAAACTCAACTTCCAGTTCTCAACATTACCAACAAAACTACTCATTTATCTTGCATGGCATACATCTACAATCTCAGGACAATATCAGTATTATTAACAAAAGTATCACTGAAAACGGAATAAAGTTTTCTTTTGTACTTAGGGTACGTCCCATTAGGGAAGTAGTCAAATAATGGTCTTTTAAAGTCACTTGGAATAGTTTCTCTTGATGTGGTTATATTACCAATTGAATATATAGTTGGGCTCACTTAATTTTAATTAGGAAGTGTCTTATTAAAATATGTTTTGTAATTATACAAAATATTTGTTTCCCAATTGAAAAGACAATGTAGATTCAAGGAAATCTAGCTTCATGCTCAGTCTTTCCCATCCTATTTCCTTCTTCCTTCTATGGAAAGTCATTTAAAAGTATTTTTTAAAAGTTACTTTTCCATTTAAAATATCTGCATACATCCCCCACCTCGCCATTGTTTAAAAAGCAAATTAGGAATCGAAGATATGATTTTTTCCACTTTTCTTCTTTTTCACTGGCTATATCCTGGAAATTATTTCACAGAGTTTTAACAGAAATTGTCTTCAAGGCATCTGGATGGCTCGGTTAAGCGTCTGACTCTTGACTTTGGCTCACGGTTGTGAGATCGAGCCCTGTGTTCGACTCCATGCTGGGTGTGGAGCCTGCTTAAGATTCTCTCTCCCTCTCCCTCTGTCCCTTCCCCACTTTGCAAGCATACATGTGTTTGCTCTCCCTCAAAAACCAAAAACCAAAAACCAAAAAACGTCTTCATTCTTTTTGACAACTGTAGAAGACTCCATTGTGCAGATGTTCATACCCAAGAAACATCCACAGAGGACTTTTTATTCAATCAGTCTCCTTCTGTTGGGCATCTGGGTTGTTTTCAGTCTGCCATTACAAATCAGGCTACAATCAATGGCCTTATTCATAGGTATTTTTGTATTAAGTTTTTTGCCAGTGTATTTTTAGAAAAGATTCCTAAAAGCTGGCTACATGGGTAAATAAATGTTTAATTTTGCTAGATATAGTCAATTTGTTTCTCCATAAAGGTTATTCCATTTTGCATTTCCACCAGTGACATATGCATGACCGTGCCAATTTCCCCACAGTCTCACTGAGTCTATCAAACTTCTAGATTGCTGTCAATGTCATTGGCAAGAAATATGTCACCATAGTTTTGACTTGTTCTTTTTCTTGTTTTTTTCTTTCTTGAGATAGAAACATAGGTCATTGATTTTCAGGCTTTTTAATTTTTTTAACTAATATATCCATTTAAGGGCTATGAACTTCCCTCAAGCACTACTTTAGCTGCATCCCACAAGTTTTGATATGCTATATTTTATTATCATTTATTTCAAAACATTTTCTAATTTTTCTTGGGCTTTCTTCACTTACCCAAGGGTTATGGAGAGGTGTACTGCTTAATGTCACCAAAATAGCTGAGGATTTTGCATCTATTCTTTTGCATCTGACCTTTTTTTTTTTTTTAAGTTTATTTTTAGAGAGAGAGAAGGCAGAGAGAAATAGAATCCCAGGCAGGCTCTGCACCATCAGCACTGAGCCTGATGTGGGGCTTGAACCCATAAACTGTGAGATTATGACCTGAGCTGAAACCAAGGAGTTCAATGGACATTTAACCAACTGAGCCACGCAGGTAGCCCTGATCTTTATTTTTTTTTAACTTAATGCCATTATGTTCAGAAAATATGCTCTCAATTATTTCAATATTTTAAATTTTAATTGAGGCTTAATTTACGACTTCAGCTTATGACCAACATGGTAAATGATCCATATGCATTTTTTAAAAATTTATTTTAAGTAGGCTCCATCCCACTGTGGGGCTCAAACTCATGGACCCGAGATTGAGTCACATTCTATATCGACTGAGCCAACGAGGTGCCTGGTCCATATGCGTTATTTAAAACGAGATTTCTGGGTTGCCTGGTGGCTCAGTTGGCTAAGTGTCTGGCTCTTGATTTTGGCTCATGTCATGATCTCACAGTTCATGAGATTGAGCCCTGCACTGGGTTTCGTGCTGACAGTGCAGAGCCTGCTTGGGATTCTCCCTCTCTCTCTCAAAATAAGTATTTAAAAAAATGAGAATTCTGTCACAGTTTAATGTAGCATTATAAAAATATATTAGGTCAAAGTTGTTTATTAGCAAGATGGTCTGTATTTTTACTTTTTTTCTGTCTGCTCAGTTCTACTGCCTACTGAGAGGGAGGCTGAAGTCTGTTATGATTGTAGATTCATCTGTTTCTCCATTTATATCTGCCAATGTTTAATGCTTGTCTTATATAACTTGAAATTATGCTACTGGTTACACATTTTTCTATATTCCTGGTGGACTGACCACTTTATCATTATGAATTGTCTTTCTCTGTAGCAATGCTCCTTTCCTTAAATTCCACATTGTCTGATGATAGTGTAGTTACACCAGCTTTCTTTGTTTAGTGTTTGTGTATCTTTTTTCCATCTTTCAATTTCAACCATTTAATATAGTGACGTATTACTTGTTAAAAAATAAAATTAAAAAATATTTAAAAAGTATGCTACTTGTGAACAGCACATAATTGGGCTCAATATTTTAACCCAGTTCCATGTTAGTACTCTAATTGGAATACTTAGTCCTTTTGTATTTACTGTGATTACTGACACAGTACCATGTTAGTACTCTAATTGGAATACTTAGTCCTTTTGTATTTACTGTGATTACTGACTAGGCTTATCTCTATCACTTTATTAATTATATTTTATTTTGTGCATTTTTATATTTTACATATAATATAGATTTCTATTTTATATTCCTTTTGTCTTCCTTTCTTGCTTCTTTATTGATCAAATGTTTTTTATTATTTCATTTTTCCTTAACTATATATTCCTTAACTATTCTTTTAATGATTAGCCTAGAAATTGCAATATGCATTTGTGAATTATTCCAGACTAAAAATATAAATTCTTACTTTAATTTTACTACTTTCCTGATAATGCTAAAACCTAACACCCTGCCCATGTGTATTCATGAGAAATTAATCTCATGTTAACCTTTTAGCTGTGTTCCCCTGGAAACCTAATAAAGGTAGAATGCCAGCCATGTTACCAGGCAACATGGTCATGGTAAAGATGACCTGACTAAACTGCAGCAGACTAGGAGGACTATGACCTTTCCTGAGTATGTCGCTTCTTGTCCTTTGTGGGAACTCGTGGACTCTAGGCACATGGGACTATTGCAAAAGATATCGGTTCCTATGTGGAACTTGAGAGATCTAAGCCAGAGTTCTTCCCATATTCACTCATGTGGTCTCAATCCTTTATCCCTGAGCTGTCACCTAGCAGAAGGGTCAGATTAACCGTCCCTGGGACTGCTGCCAGACAGCTATAGGGACTCTTGGAAAAACACATGAAAAGCTGCATTGCTGGCTTACTGGGTCTCCTATTCTATCCTCCTGAGGGAAGGCAAGACCATTAAGCACCCTACTGAGTTGTGTGGGCATAAAATATTTATCTAACTGGCCCTAAATCCCCTGGCAGTAGGTACTGCAGAATGGACCTTCCTATCCTTGGTTCAATATGGCCAGGGCACTGTGACATAAAAGAATGTCCAGGGAGATGCAGATAAAACTGAAGCCTCAATGGGGGCTGACTTTCCCAGAGTCCAATGGCAAAAGCTTGATATTAAAGGGAGCCTTGGTGGTTCAGTCATTTAAGGGTCTGACTCCTGATCTCAGCTCAGGTCTTGATCTCAGTGAGTTTCAGTCCTGCTTTGGGACTCCATGCTGGGTGTGGAGCCCACTTAAGACAAAAACAAAGAAACATCTGACATTATGTTATAGGGGATAAATCTTTTCCTTGTGGGACTAGATAAAAGCTGGAGACAAACTTATGCTGAGAGAAACTGCCCACCCCTCCCCTTCCCACTGTCAATGGAATAGAACTGACCAGAAGGACAGCTCCAAGTGGGCTGGCTGGCAAGAACGACATTGCCTTGGGTCGTTGATGCAGTTGGGTCAAACTAGGCATTGATACCTGGCAGGGGCTGGGGAGGAGATAGGAGTTTGACTCTGTTCCATAGATCTAATTAGCATGGCGTGGTGCCCACGAGCCCCTGGTTGGGGAAGTAGGGGACATATGTGGGAGAACCACTCTGCACCAGGGCACAGGCCAAAGGGGGCTATGTGGCAACTTGGCATACAAACTGGCTATACTGGCAATGGCAGCAGCGTGGTGCACATCTGGGGTGGAAGAGGCTTCTGAGTATCACAGTGGGAGTGACCTCAGCTGCAACATGGGGCAGTGTTCCCAGAGTTCTGACAGTGCATACAGATTTAACCCTAAAATGGGGACTGACCTATGTCATCTGCTGACACTTAGTGATAATTAATGGCAATGCAAACTAAAAACTCCCTAAGGAGACAACTATAGATGGGCTTTTGAAGACATAACAAAGGATAATGACTAATCTAAAATTTGAACCAAAGAGGATGTGGAGATGCTTGTTCTGTGAATGATTAATGGAAAAGGGGCATTTTGCTTTTCATAACTGCCATTTTCTAAGGCAGTGGCTTCAAAATGTGATATTCATACCAAGAGTATCACCCAGGAGCTTTCTATAAATGCACATTCTCAAGCCTGATCCCAGTCCCACTAAATCAGGAAGCTCAATAATGAGGTGATTCTAATGCACCCTAAAGTCTGAGAGTTGTATTAAAGTTAGTCACTCAAGGTCATGGAGGTTGGTCTGTGAGCCCACAATGGAAATGTTTACTAGATCAACCTTCTAGTCTATTTCCTTCTGAAAACCTAGTAAAAGGGGGAATGTTAGCCATTACCAGGCAAGATAGCTTAGAGTAAAAATGACCTCAGTTGGTAAATTGTATCTGGACTAGGAGGATTGGAAATAAACTATGAACACCTCATGGAAAGCCAGTTTTAAGCTTCCGAGTGCCATGGTTCTTGTAAATAGCTATGCCCTTTCCAAGACTCTATGTTCAAGGGGCTATCACAAAAGATACTGGGACATCTAAGCCAGGATAGTCCCCACAATACATTGTCTGATTTGTTCCCTTGCACCTGAACTGTCACCTGGCAGGAAAGGGTGGCAGGCAGAGAATGGTCCCTGGCCTAAGGGAGGGCTCACTCAGGAGGTACACACCTGATGCTGCTGCAATTTCCTATCAGAAGATACCACTGTTATTATTTTGTACAGTCATACCCATTTAATATTTATACTTTCTGTTGCTTTGTTCTTTCCTGTTTCCATATGGGATAGTTTTCTTTCTGCCTGAAGAATCCTTTAGTGAGTTTTAGTACAAGTTCTGTTGGTAATGTACATCTCTCAGTTTCTGGTGGTCTAAAATCTTTATTTAACCTTCATTTTTAAAAATAGGTATAATTTATAGAGAGAAATGCTCAGATCTTAAGTAAAACATTCACTTTTGACTTCTAAAGACAGAGAAAATTTCCAACACTCCAGAAAGTCCTTTCAAGCTGCTTCCCAGTCATCCCCTTCCCCCACAAAACCACCACTGATCTGATTTTTATCACCATAGGTTAGTTTTGCCTGTTCTAGAATTTCATATAGTTGGGATCATACACTGTGTGTTTTGTGTCCAATTTCTATTAGCATAAAATGAAGTTGAGATTCATCAATATGGATGTTAGATCTTTCTTGATTAATCCATTAGTATAATTAACATCCACTGTGTAAATACACCATTGTTCATCCATTCTCTATTGATTGGCACCTCATTGTTTTTTGGCTATTATGAATAAATCTGCTGTGAACATTTTTAAACAAGTATTTTGTGGACATATATGTTCATGTTTCTTTAATAAACATCTAGCAGTAAAGTTCCTGGATCATATATGCTTAACTTTTCAATAGACTACCAAGTGATCTCGAAAATGACTATACTATGTTATACTCCAATGAGCAACATAGGAGAGTTCTGGTTGCTCCAGACCATCTTCAGCATTTGCCATTACTAATCTTTTATATTTTAGGCCTTTTTAAAAAATGCTTATTTATTTTTGAGAGAGAGAGAGAGAGAGAGAGAGAGAGAGAGAGAGAGAGAAACAGTGCAGGTGGGGGAGGGGCAGAGAGAGAGGGAGACACAGAATTGAAAGCAGGCTAAAGGCTCTGAGCTGTCAGCACAGAGCCCGACGTGGGGCTCAAACTCACAAACTGTGAGATCATGAACTGAGCCACCCATGCGTCCCTCATTTTAGGCTTTCTAATGCTAGTGGTGCTTCCTGCTTCAAACTCGATTTTTTTCTCTTCTTTAAAAAGAAATTTTTTTTTAAAGTTTTATTTTTTGAGAGAGAGAGAGAGGCAGAGTGCGAGCAGGGCAGGTGCAGAGAGAGAGGGAGACACAGAATCCAAAGCAGGCTCTAGGCCGTGAGCTGTGAGTACAGAGCCCAAAGTCGGGCTCAAACCCACAAACGCAAGATCATGACCTGAGCTGAAGTCGGACACTCAAACAAATGAGCCCCCGAGGTGCCCCATAAACTAATTTTTCTGAGAAGAGGGCAACTATATCACCTTTCACCTTTTTTTTTATTGTTTGCATATTCTTTTCCATCTTCATACTTTTGACACTTTTGTACCTAATATTTAAAGTGCTTCTCTTATAAGCAGCATATAGTTGGATTAAAAAAATCCATTCCACACTAAATGCTTAAATTATATAATCTAACTACAGATATACTTGGGTCGATACTTACCATTTTACCATTTGTGTCTATATTTATGTGCCTCTCCTTTCCTGACTTTCTTTAGATTAATCAAATGTTTTCTATTATTCTATTTCCCTTCTATTAAATTACATTTCCAAACCACTGTTACTAGTTAGCCTAGAGCCTAAAACTGCAGTCTTACTTATCACAGTCCAATGCAAATTATTACTTTTAGTACTTGGCTGATAACAATTAAACCTTATAACTTTTAAACTCCATTTCCTTCCCTCCCATCATTTGTTATTGTTACCATGGATTATAGTTATACAGAAAAGTAAAGCGCCTCAGGGTCCTGTGGTTATTATTTTGTACAACTCCCGTCCTGGTGTTCTTCATTCCTTCTTGCATGTCGGTATTTCTATCTGGGATATTTTCCGAGAACTTTCTTTAATTATTATTTCAGTGCAGGCCCACTGGTGCCAAAGTCTCTGAGTTTTCGTCTCTTCCGTTTCTTCCTTAATATTGGAAGGATGTTTTTGCTCGTATAAAATTTCAGGCTTACAGTTTTTTTCTTCCAGTTTTAAAGATGTCGTTACACTGGCCTCTGGTTTCTACCATCCCTGTGGAGATGCTGTCAGTCTCACTGCTCCTCTGGAAGGACTGCGGTGCTTTAAAGATGGGCTGTGTGCTCTCTGTCACTCCTAGATGGAGGATGTTCCCCTGCCTTTGGTTTTGAGCAGGCCCTGGGCCTGCCTGGAAAGAAGTGGTGCCACGGCAGTTCTGTTTCTCTGCATGGGCTCTGAGAGGCCTGCGTGCGCCTGCTTTCAGCCCGGTGAAGCCCTGAGCCTCCTTGCAAAAAGGTCCAGCTACCCTGCTGGAGAGGCTGTGCCCCCTACTCTAGCCGCTCTAGCCGATGGATCAGACCCCTGAGTAGAACCTTCTGGTGGCCAGCCCCAGATGAGTCTCCAAGTGTCTGCAGTTGCATGAACAACTCCAAGTGAGACCAGAAGAGATGCCCAGCTGAGTCCAGGTGAGGCTGCACAATCATGAGCAAATAACAGCTTTGTTTAAAGCCAGTAAGTTTTGGGGTGCTCTCTGAGGTAGAAGCAGCTAACTGAAACAGTGTCTGGTGTCCAGAATGGAGTGCTGCCGTAACAGATACTCAGAGCCTGTGGCGCTACTTCTGGGAATGGGTTAAGTACATCTGCTGAGCGCAGCAGTGACTCTGGACAAGCACGGAGGCCATTGCTGTTGGAGGCTGGAGAAGGGGCAGACTCATCTACTGGCAAAACAAATGGTGAGGCTCTATCTTAGACTATAGCTAAAATACCTCACAGAGTTGTGGCTCTGGCTAGGAAGACTTCCGAGAAGAATACTGAAAGGGACACAGGGTTTTTGAAAGTCCTCTATAGTAAGACATTAAAAGAGAGAACTTAAACAAGAAATTGTACAGTTTTCAAGCAGAATTTAGAAAAAAATGCTTTCACGCTGTGACTTGCAAGGTGAGAAAATGAAACTTTCTCAATTGTGAGCTTCTCTAATCAGCATGAGGTTTTAAAGTTTAAAGAAATAAATAAATAAAAATCCAGAATGTTACCAGTAAAGCTATGGTCTCAGGGTCAAGCTCAAATCAAAAGCATGGCAGTAGACCCCTTTGTTACTCCTGCCTCAGAAGGATGTTAAGTCTAGCTGTAAGCCTCAGAAGACTCGCTCGCACAGAGGGGGTTAGAAGTCTTAAGGGTATTTAAGTCCTGGACAGAAACTTCTTGAAGAGATTTGGGGTGTGGGTTCTGTCTGGTGGAGTGACTTACAATGTGAAGGTCTACAGAGTTTTTTAAAGGTGTTGCACCAGTCTGGACTAGAAGGGGGAGAGGTGGGGGGAAGCAAGCCAAGACTGCTCTTCAGCTGCAAACACAGGCCTTCCTTATGGAAAAGGAAACACCGCTCAGACAGAAGGGTGAAGAGCTGAGAAACAGATTAGGGAAAACTGACATGGTTAGGGGCGCCTGGATGGCTCAGTCGGTTAAGCGTCCGACTTCGGCTCAGGTCATGATCTCACGGTTCGTGGGTTCGAGCCCTGTGTCGGGCTCTGTGCTGACAGCTAGCTCAGAGCCTGGGGTCCGTCTTCAGATTCTGTGTCTCCCTCTCTCTCTGACCCTCCCCTGCTCACACTGTCGCTCTCTCAAAAATAAAAATAAAACATCAAGAAAAAAAAAAAACTGACAGTTACCCTATTCCTACCACACTGTAGTGTCATGCTGAAAGTGGGGTTGACGCTCTCAATCACTATGTTCTATTGCCGCTTTATCATTATGTGGAGAGATACTTAAACACAAATTAATTAATTTTAATTTTAAAAAACCTCCTCTTCACATAAATATCACACAGAAACAGATAAGTCTGAGAAACTGTTATATATTCTGCAGGCTGTATGAAAATGTAGGTTTGCAGATATTTTGTTTCCCATCCACAATCTGGAATGTCAGGTATTCTTCACCACCAGAAGAACGCCTGAATTATATCACCTACCGGGATTCCACGGCTCCCAGTACCACCAGCTCTATGTACCCGTGCTGGAGTAAAGGACACAAAACGGATTAGGTAGGCCTCAGCCCAGAAGGTAAGCAAAGCAGCAAAAGAGAGTACTAACCAAGTGATGGAGAAAGTAATGGAAACATTCAGTGTGGGGTTATTTCACGTAATCCCTTTAGCTACTAAGTGCTGGGTAACTAACAGAAGAGGTTAGAGACACGTAGTGGCAAATAATCTGGGAAAGTCAGAAGGTGGGCAGTAGTTTCCAGCTTTCCTACAGGGTGACTTACCTTTTCTAAAACCTTGGCAATTCGGGTGCCAATCTGTTCAAGCGACTGCTGTGGATACTGGTCTTTGCCAAGATTTTGCAATACCTGGTGTAGGGGACAATGGCAGGTTAGAGCAATGAAAAGGAGCAGGATCTAGGTGACACTGCCGATGCTGAGTTGGGCACTACAGCACAAAACCAAACTTGCTCTGGGGTACGTGCTGTGGCCCTGGTGGTAGGGCATTTTGTGGAAGACATGTGTAAGCCACTGTACCGTCCCTTCAGTCCCCCCCACTGAACAGAAACTACAGACATGTAAAGCACATTCATTACTGGAAAACAGTAAATAAAGAAAATAAAAGCTATCTGTAATCCTGTCACCCAGAGGCAACCACGGTTAATATCTTTATGTGTATCTTTCAGATATTTTTCTGAAGTAACAGGTATACACACATATTACGTCTCTCACAGAATACGGGGTCGTACTGTACATCGTCATCCACATTGTCACATAGTCTGGAGATTTCCTCATGCCAATAAACTTATTTCTACATTTCTCTTGACGGCTCCACTGTACACTATCTTATATCTATATAACATTTCTTTAACAAATCCTCTATTCTTGGACATTTGTGCTATGTTTCTCCAATTTCTCTTCTTGGTGTACTGTTTGCTAGGTATATGCAGGTCTGCTCGCCTTCCTTTTCTTCTTGCGAATGCCAGCAGGAGAATAAGCTGCCCTCAACATTTTTTTACAAAAGCCTCTGTCTGGTGGCAAGCAGAGAGCTTTCTACCTTGAAGAGTAAATCAGAATTCATGTCTCCTGGTCATTAAAAAAAAAAGTATTAGCTCAATTCCAGGGCCTGAAAGAAATAAGGCCTGGCCTGAAGCCAACTAGATGACAGCCAGCTGAAAAAAGGCAAAAAAAATAATATGGCCTGGGCACTGTGTTTTCTGTTCTCAGCTGAATCATAACTATGGGGACAAAACCTACAGACGGGCTAAAGAGAGCTGAGCACTTACCTCTGTTAACTGGCTCTCACCCGTATAGTGCAGGCTGGCCCGGTTGGAGACCCCCTGCAAGTGGTCCAGGGTGTGCATGCTCGTGGGAAGATTGCCATTGCAAAGAGGCTCCATCGCTGGCTGCTGTATGGGAGTGGCAAAGTCTATGTGTTCTGTGATGCTGAAAAAGGGAGATTTCCACATTAGCCAGGGAAAATCTGAGTGGGTGGAGAGCAAGAGTATTAATCAGCTGACCGTAACTTCAATATGTTACTAGGACTATCCGGAACCACAGATCTCAGACTGAAGAGACCTCAGAAGTCTGATCTCTCATTTTACAGGTGCAAGGACTCCAGTGCTTGGCAATAATTACTCGTTGAATGTAGGAGCAGAGATCATACCCCAGGTCAAAGGAGCGGTGTTGGAATCTGAGTCCTGAACTCAGTTGATTTCCCGATCTACTCAAGCTGCATCCTTTCTATGGACCGTGGTATCTGGTTTGGTCACTGCTGTTGGCCACTTTTCCTCACTGGGGAAGTTTTAAACCAGGTGGGTTTTATTCTAGGATTTCTTTTTTCAGGATACAGAGAGCGAAAAACACCCGCAAGTGGTTCCTTTTATTTTCTCTTTATGCACAGAAGCATTTCCTACAGAAAAAGTCACCTAGAGTTTTCATAGTAAATTTTACACAGATATAACTGTCCAATGTATAAATGCACAAGGTGCACCTACCTTCTTAGTCCCAAAGTGGTCATTTTTCTGCTATACTAACAGGCTAAATGTTATAAGCTATCATGTATACGCTGATATGGCAAGTTGGCATTGCCAAATTTTATTTCTAGCTATTTAAAAGGTTTAATGTATATTAGGCAAACACTCATTCATTATTTATTCAGAGCTTGCTACGTGTCACACACCAGAGCTATAATAATTGACAAGACATACCCAATCCCTGTTGTTCAGGTGTTCATGGTCTGAAGAGTGACTGAATTATTACAGATGTTACAGAAGATGAAAACATGGTAAAGTGTCAGTACGCTACAGGGGGTTATATATTTCTTCTCTGCTGATGGAGGAAGGAGCTGGTTAGTGAAGGCGTCTCTGAGGAAGACTTAAGTCAAGACAAGGAGGATGAGTGTGAATGAATCATGCAGGAAGAAGGTGGTGAGAACATCACCACACACAAAGGAACACCATGTGTGAAGACCCTGACAGGAAGGAGGGTGGAGTTGAGGATGAAAAGACACGTAGCAGCAGATCACGAAGGGCTTTGTGAAGAAGAACGGTAAAGGGCAATAAGAAGTTATTAGAGCATTTTCAGAATTATGTGACTTGTCTTTGAGGAAAGATTCTGTAGAGAGATTACTGTAGAGAGAAGCGTACCATCAAGAGTGAATAAAGCATGAAGACCAGCTAGTAGGCTACTGAGTGAATCCAACTGGAGATGACAGTGATCTCATTTAAAGGGGCAGCAATGGAGACAGAGAAAAGCAGATGCTTTGAAAAATACGCAGAAAGTGAAAGTGGTAAGAATGGGTAACAGACTGGATCTGAGGGTAACAGACTGGATCTTATACCCTAAGAATAAGAAACAGAAAACACACCGAACAATAGTTTTTTGGAAGGAGAGTGAACAAGAAAATTATGAGTCTGGTTTTCCTGAGCTTGTGGTGTCTCAGAGGTATCTAGACAGAGAAGCCAGGGAGATAACTGGGTAGATTCCTACGGGTTGAGGAATGTGAAAAAAAAATCTGGTCTGGAGATTCCAATTCGAGAGCAGTCAGTATATTGATGGTGGTGACAGAAGTTCTGTGAGTACGTCACTCTGAGTAGGAAAGATTCAAGATAAGAAGGCTTAGCGGCAAATGTTGGGGAACTCCAACACTTAAAGGGTAGGAAAGGGAGCAGCAAAAGAGAATGAGCGTCCAAGGAGGCAAAAGCAGTTATTGGAGAGGCAACCTTGTTCAGCTTATGTCTTGGTAGGTGTTTGTAAATCTGGATGTGCTCTGGCTCCCTTTATAAGTGTATGATGTCAGTGAGAGACCACCGGTTTTTCAACAAAGAGGGATCCAGTCTTCAACCCAAACTAAGTAAGTCATACACAACTTCTGGGGGCTTACAAAGTGTGGGTGAAGGCACTAAGAAGGAAGGGCACGTTCACTGTCTCAGTAAAATGGGCTAAGTCCATCTGTGGCCTGTGGTCAGCAACGGTCATCCTTGGAACCACCAACCCTCAAGAGGACTACTCTTCTAATAGCTGCTGACAAGGAGGGGCATCCCTGTAGTCAACTGAGGCCCGGTGGGTTCACTGGCACGCAAACGCCCTAAAGGAGGGAGCCGTGTAAGATACTCACTCAATGTTTTTTGAAGAAACTGCGAGCCAGGTACTCACGATGGCAGTCAGCTCTACCCAGCGGAGTTTGAGGCACTCGTCCGGGCTGGGCCATCCCAGACTCTGGTAGTCACGCTTTTTCCCTAGAAGGAAAGCATGGCATCACTGACACAACTGGAATAGAACAGAACCCACAGTGTCTTCTGCCCAGGGATTACTTCACCCCAGCTGGTGTCATTGGAGGTGCCAGTCATTCTTTCAGAGAATGAAAATCTTGTCATGCACGGCAAAGGGACTAAAGATCATGTGAGCTAAGTCTTGTTCTCAAAGATAGGTGATGAAGTAAAAATAAACGAGTCCTTCACTGGATTTAAGACTGATCAACATGAGTTAAGAGCTAAGAATACATTTTACCAAATCTCAGTTTTATTCCTCTACATTTTGATTTTATAAAGACAATTCCACCTTAGGAGAAGCATTTATCGCTAAAGCCAGGTTTCTTGACCTGGCACTGACACTGTAGGCTGGACAGAGCTCTGTAGGGGGGCTGTCCTGTGTACTGGAGGATGTTTAGCACCATCCCTGGCTTCTACACAACAGACGCCAGTAGCACCCTCCCCAACATGTGACAATGAAAATGTCTCCGGGTACTGGCCAATGCCCCTTGGGAAGACAAAATCACTCCTGGCAGAGAACCACGGTCATAGAGAAAAGCAGCAGATGGAGAATAATGACGATGATGAGTGGTTATCATTTATTTCCAGAGCACTTACTATGTGTTCAGGTCCTGTGTGAAGTGCTCTACACCCATATCCCCCTAAGGCAGGTTTCAGTCCTCATTTCTCAGATGAGAAAATGAAGGCACAGAGAGATCAAGTGACTTGCTCAAGGTGACCTGGCTAGTAGATGGCAGAGCTAGGGTCCAGAATCAGGTCTGCTTGAGTCAAACATATATGTTCCCAACCGCCATGCTATTTAAAGCTATACTGAGCATTTAAGATTTTATTTTTGTTTATTTATTTTTGAGGTGGGGGAGGGGCAGAAAGAAAGAGAGGGAGACACAGAATCTGAAGCAGGCTCCAGGCTCTGAGCTGTCAGCACAGAGCCTGATGCAGGGCTTGAATCCACGAACCATGAGATCATGACCTGAGCCGAAGTCAGCCGCTTAACCGACTGAGCCACCCAGGTGCCCCTATACTGAATTTTTAAAGCTCTGTTAATGGATACCTTTCATAGGTTCTTTGTGTATGTAGGCTCTGTGCTTAGATTAACTCAAGAAAAGAAGAGAACTAAGTCTTGTCGGGGAAGGGGTCTTCTGGAGGAACTATAGTAGAATGAATGGAAGGAAGGAGAACTTTTATTCTGTATAACTTTTTTTCCAATGAAGGAATTTACCAACAACGGAATACTGTTTGAGGTGTAGGCAGGGCTTTAGATTTAAATAAAACAGAAAAGAATAGTTTGGAAGAGTTTCAAATGAACCCTGTTTAAATCAATAAATGAAAATAATTAAACCATAAGTTTCACAGTAAGGCTTATTTTTCTTTTATGTTAAGAAATTCACTTGAAGAATATTTTTTGAGCCTCTACCACAAGGGACTGGGAACTGTGTTGAGACATGAGGAGTACAGAGAGGAACAGTACAGAAGGGGCCTGCCCTTGGGTTCATGGTCTAGCAAGGAAGGTAAACATAAACAAATCCTTAGGTTACAACAGATGAGAGCAACGAAGTGTGCGTGAGTACCAAGGAATGGAGGGCATGTGAGTCTGAAGTTTAAGGATGAGTGATGCTTTAGTACTGCTGAGGTGGCAGAAGGGCATTCCAGGCAGAGGGAACAGCATGTGCAAAGGCAAGGGGTAAAATAAGAGCATGGTTGGTTTAAAAAATAACAGCATGAAGGATAGAGGGAGGTTGGCTTATACAGGGTCTTGTACACAATACTAGGAAGTTTGGACATCATTCTGTAGGCAATGGGGAGCCTCTGAGCCCACATCTCTTCATCTGGTTCACAGGAATATCCTAACAGGCTCTGTTAAATGCACTGCTGAAATCCAGTTACACTGTTTATGGCACCTCCCTGGTCTTCCAGTCTAGTAGCCCTCTCCAAAAGAGGAAATGAAATTAGTTACACATTATTAGTTTTACTAGTTCTTAGTAAATCTACAGTGGTCCTTATTGATCTCCACTTTTCCCTATGGGCTCACAAACTGTTTTATAATTTGCTTTAGAACCCTGTCAGGATTTATCATGAAGCTTACCTCTTGGTAATGAGGAGAATCCGTATTTATTTGAAAACTGGGATACTGAACCTCTCTAGCTGTCTGGCATCTCTTCCAAGCTTTAGAACTTTTTATGTTAGCGACAGTAAGTAGTTCCACGATGTCATTTGCAAGCACATTCAACATCCTACCTGGGCCTACCCACCTGAATCGATTCAAAACTGCTTAAGTGCTTTCCAAGCATCGCAGCCATACTGAGTTTTACATTTCACTTTTACAGGAAATTTTTAGTTTTTTTGTTTGTAAAAGTAATATAGGCTTATTATAAAATATTTAGAAAATGGAAAAGCATGTAGAAGAAAACAAAAAATCACCCATATCCCTATCAGCACCCAGAGATGATCATTTACAACATTTTGGTGTATTCTCTCTTATACTTATTTTTATGTACTTGTTTATTTTAGCTTTTTTCATCAATCCATAAACTGTAATGTGTACATTATTTTACATGGTTTAAGAAAGAGAAACATGGGGCGCCTGGGTGGCTCAGTCGGTTAAGCGTCCAACGTTGGCTCAGGTCATGATCTTGCAACTCATGAGTTCAAGCCCCACATCGGGCTCTGTGCTGATGGGTTGGAGCCTGGAGCTTCTTTGGATTCTGTGTCTCCCTCGCTCTCTCTCTCTGCTCCTCCCCTACTCCCACTTGGTCTCTCTCTCTCTCAAAAACAAACATAAAAAAAAAGAGAATCACTGCCAATTATTATTTAAAATATCATCAATTATAAGATATATCTCAACTGTAGAGATACAGAAATGTGAACAAGTGTGGTCAAAATATAGTATATTTACTATTTTACAAAAATTGAAGTATTTTCTATGCTACTTTATAAATTGCTTTTGTTCACTTACTAAATTACAAACGTCTTGGCTGCACAGTACATAGCATGGACATGCTGTCATTTGTTTAGACAATTAACATTTAGGTGGTTTACAATTTTTTATTATGATAAGCAACTCTGGCCAATCTTTGTAGTGCTGTCTTTGGCACCTGTAAGATGATTTACTTGGGATACATTACTGGAAGTAAAATTGTCGGCATATTTTTAAATTTTCTGATACCTATGTTCAAATGATTTCCAAATTCATTTCATTAACTCTGTGTATTGCACATTTAAAGTCGGTTCAACAAGCAAAGATGGCATGTTGCCGTTTACGTCTGCACATCTTTGATTGCAGGTGAGGAGGAACATTTCCTCACATGTTCAGTGGCCAACTTACGTGTGTCTATTTGGTGAACCTGCCTATGTATTTGCACATATCTTACAGAAACGTTGTATTTTTCATACAGATTTGTAATTGCCCTTTAAATGATATTGATATCCGTTGCTTATCACATATTCTGAAAAAACTATACAAATATTCTGCAAAAATAATTTGTTTCTGGTGCCAGAATTATTTTTTTCTTTTTCTCTCTGCCTTAGAAAGTCCTTTTACATCTGAAAAGTATATAAATATTCATCTAAATTTTCTACTTTTTTTATAAAAATTTTTTTAAAATGTTATTTTTGTGAGAGAGAGAGAGTGTGTGAGTGGGGAAGGGGCAGAGAGTGAGGGAGACACAGAATCCAAAGCAGGCTCTAGGCTCTGAGCTGTGAGCACAGAGCCCAAAGCAGGGCTCGAACTAACTGTGAGATCGTGACCTGAGCCAAAGTTGGATGCTTAACTGAGTGAGCCACCCAGGTGTCCCCTCTTTTTTCCCCCTAAATTTTCTATTTCTATGATTACATTACATTTACTACATAATCGATTGGAATTTTCATTTCCATAATGATGTTTTACATTTTGAACACCCTTTTCCTTGTTACAGAAGACAGACCTAATAGAGGAAGTGTTGTAACCTGTTCTTTCTGTAACCTGTTCACACATGCTGTCATCCTTAAACAGTATAGCTACTGCAGGTTTTCAACTCCAGTCATGCCAAAACGTCCTTTTTGGTCCCTTAGTACTTTTCACAAGTAACAGTTCACTCTGGAAATTAGCCAACCTGACCCCATTCTTTATATTTTATTATGTGCCTTCTGCTTTCAGCTTTGGTAAGTACACCAAATTAAATAAGGCATATTTTCATAAAGTTACCTTGAATTTTGAGGTCTAAAACAGTGAAAATATCCTTAAAAATATTTTTTAAAAAGACATTTGATCAGCACTATTTCATTGCTGGAAAAGAAAGTCAACTGGGCCCATGGCAATGGCCCTGAACTTGGAGTTCAGAGATGCACTTTAGGACAATTATGAACCCTAAAAGTACATGACAAATTTTGATGTATATGCATTTTTCCTGGGAGTAGTTTCAAAGCATTTATCCAATACTTAAAGAGGTATCAGACACACAAAAAGATTAAACGTTAATATTTATCAAGCCCTACGTGGCCAGTTCATTTACAGCACTTTATCCATATAACTCCTGTAGTCCTCACAACCAACCCTGTAAGACAGATGTGATCATTACCCCCAAATTAAACTAGACTGTCAAGAATCAATAGGATACTTAAACTCAAGATGATAAGAATATAAGCCTAATAGCCAATGGGTAAAAAAATCAAGTAAATGTCAAAACAGACTTTTTATACCAACGCTTGTTCACTTAGCCCCATTACCTTCTCATCTGATCTCCGAGTCACAAACACATTCTTAGTGAGAACTGAGACCGTGAAATCTGAAAAAAGAAACTGGCATACTGAACACTCAAATTTACCTTGTGGCCCAGGAGATGCCACCTTCGGGCCAGTGATCTCCAGGTTTGATTGGTAACGATGCACATTTTCTGCTTGATTTGGTTCTACCTTTTTGCCAGGGGTTTTCTTCTGCTCTCCTTTGGGTTTTTTTACACGTTTGACCTGGAATGTGATCTGGAAAATGGAAACATGTCGGGGACAAATTAGACCAACCTTCAAATCTGTAATGGCTGTGCATGTTGGTGGCTTTAAGAGTAATCAGTTCTGTACTAGAGGGGATTCTCTCCTTCTATTTAATTCTTAAAGGTCTAAATGAAAAATGTTTAGTGAAATAAACAAAATAACTTAGCCCTGAAGGGCGTATATAGGACACTGAAAATTAAGATGTCTGAACTGGGCAGTTCCAAGTCTGCAGGCTCTGGGTGCAGCTCAGTGCCCTTGCACTCCCTCTTGCCTCCTGGAAGAGCTTGCAACACGGAAGTAATGTGCAATGCTCCCTGCAGCACGATGCCTGTGTGCAGGCTGACTGGAGAGCATCATCATGCTTTGCAAACTAGGAGCCCCGAACCCCCACCAAGACCGGGGCTACAGTTTGGCTTGAATGGAGATGGCAAATCTCACCCATTCTGTTGCTTCATCGTCTTCACTTCTGCAATCTCCATAGCAAGAGCTTCTGGCCACTCCATCCTGGGGACCCTTCTTCAGTACTCGTATCCCCTGCAGGTCTAGACGCCGCCCTTTCATCTCTAGTGCTCCCCCAAAGCCTTCCAGAGGCCATGCCTGTTGAAATTCGTCCACCAGAGCCAGTATCTCTTCAGACATTTTTGTTTCATCTGAATTCTCCATCTCATCAGAACCATTGCTCTCCTCAACCACTGTACCTGAAATTCAAGTGCCCACATGGTATTAAAAATTAGACAGTATTCACTAAAGTACTTGAGTGAATCCAACCTTGCTTTTTGAGAGGTTTTGGCCCTGCCTTCTGGAACTTCTATCGCCCACCCTCATAATAAAAATACCATTCATCATCTTCAATATTCATAATAAAACATCATCTTTGTTGTGTAGCTTTGTCAAAAGGCTGGATGAGAACAAGAGCAGCAGCAAGATGGCAGAGAGGTCTAGAATATGTCACTAGTGAGCATGAGGATGACTATTTTATATATGTATGTTTTTGGGGAAAAAAAAGACCAACTTGTCTTAGATATAAGATACAGATGGCAAAGATGAAGTTTGTTATGATGTTATTTATTGAATATGTGGGATTGCTGAAGCTTTATTCAAATAGCATGTGAAATATCATAGCTGCATATCCAGGCCATACGGTCTAATTGCTTTAACTGAATGATGATTTGTTTAATGGGAAATTATCCTAATTCCACATTCAGGGTCCCATTTTCACTAATGGCTAGGTATAAGAAATAATAATAAACTAGTGTAATTTTTTTCGCAAAATGGTTATCATGACATTATTATGTTGCTCAAGTTTCTTATGTAAAGACTTCAATGGATGCTTCCCAGTGGAATGGCCTAGAAAAATTGTCTCTCCTGAGAAGTCAGTGTTTCCTACACTAAAGGTTATACAACCCTACAGGTTCCCCTCTATAACTAGAAAGCTTAGGGCAAAAATTCATCGGAGTTTCTTAATAGAATGCTTTTCCTTTTGTAAAAAAATAATAAATGCACTTTAGTTTTTAACTTTTGCTATTTTGAATTAATAGCTGAATCTTATATTGTGTGCTCCATGAAAGCCATTTCCATTCCTCTCTGGAAGTAGATACAGTACAAACACAAATAAAATGGAATGCTTCCTTTTGTAGTATGTACTCACTGGACAACCTGAGAGTTTGGGGTTGATTGCTCACAAAATGCCAGTCTGTGTTATTCCAGTTAAGTTATCTCAATAACCTTCAGTTGGTAATTCTGGCTTGTTCGGTGATTTATAACATAGTATGAATAAGGCCAAGGTCAGGAATCACATATCCATATTGACCAGGCCTATAACCACAGTGAGTAACCCATCTTAGAAATGCATTGTATTCGTCTCTGAGGAGGCGTGGAGTGAGAAAGATGTCTGAGCACAAGGCTAAAAGTGATGTAAAGCTTTCAGCCCTATTCACGGAAGGTCTGCAGTGTCAGCCCTGACTCTGGTGGCATCTCTATCTTCCATCCCACTTTCTAATCCGGAAGGTAGGAAGGTCTGTTGTCAGGCTGGGAATCCCACTAGAAATCTGTTATTCTTTCTTTAAAAAGTTATAGGCTTCTCCATTTAACAAGTGACTTGGAAATATACTGCTGTCTTTTCAGGTAAGTGTCTTTTAGGTTTTTTGAACCAATCTGCTGGTTTTTATTGCTTATTATTATCACTATTATTAATGGAGTTCTGAAACAAGCATGAAGTAAAATAGGGGTTTGTAAAAGCATTTTCTTTGGGATATTCAGATAAAAATGGTTGGTAATTTGTAACTTGTCTAAATTATGTAGCAAATAGTATAAATGTAGGGTTGACAAAGAGTTCTAATTTTCAGTTTCTATCTTGTTGGCTACTAAATCTTGATGTCCAACATTGTACCTGACACTTAATAGGAGCGGTTGTAGGATGAATGGAACTCAGGAATAATTTGGTTTGTGAGGTTCTTGAGGATCTGCTGCTCCTACCTTTGTTCTGTCCTGCTGGTGATTCAAGACTTTTTAAACGCTAAGGTTTACCTTGTCATGAGTTAAAAGCAGACGTCATGCCTCGAACAGAGTAAGGCATACTATATGATTTACAAATTTTTCAGTGGCTAACTCAGAAAAGCAGATGGGCAAGGTTTTTGTAGGGACCCCAAAAAGCAACTTAATTAGAAGAATGGCCTGCCACCTGACTTGCAGCAACAGAATTCTAAGTATTCCTCTTGTTATTTTAGCTTCCCCTCCTTCCTCCTCCTATAGCTACCATGGGATTCCTTGTACCTGGTCCTGAGACAGGAAAGGGTTTCTGATAGATTTGGCTGCAGCCAAGAATATGGGCTTGAAGAAAAGTGGCTTCTGGCCACAGGTAGCCTGCAGGTAACTAATTCCCCAGTGTACAGTTAGAGCTGCATAGGGATGCTGTGTTTGGAAGCCTAATTTCCATTCAGTAACTACTGCTATTTAGAAAGCATTCAAAATAAATGAAGTTGTTCAGTTGCAAAGAGCTCTGCAAGCCCAGGTCCAAAGGCTAATGTTCCCCTATGTCCATGCCATATGGTAATATATATCATTATTAAAAAGTTCTTAGAGAAAGGGCCTTTCGCTGATGGAGATCGGTATTCCAATCAAGAGACACCATGGAACTTGCTGCAGGCTTTCGCTGCTGGCAGCCATTAATCCTTTTCAAAGGCTGCAGGGGTTGGGGTGTAGCAGTTCCTAAAGAACAGCACTAAATAAAGGTGAGGACTGGGGAGATCAAAATGTGCTATGAGTTAGAAACAATAAATCAATCTTTATTTGGAGCCTACTATGTGCCTATCTCCACGCTCTGAGCTATAGAATCTGACTGAGGAATTAAATACAACTGAACAACGTGGGAGTTAGGAGTGCCGACCCCTGCACAGTCAAAAATGCACATATAACTTCTGACTCTCCAAAAACTTAACTACTAATAGTCTACCGCTGACTGGAAGGAAGCCTTACTGATAACATAAACAGTTGATTAACACATATTTTGTAAGTTATAGGTGTCATATACTATATTCTTATAATAAAGTAAGCTAAAAATGTTATTAAGAACATAATAAGGAAAAGAAAATATATTTACAGTACTGTATTGTATTTATTGGAAAAAATCTGTGTGTAAGTGGATGTATGCAGTTCAAAACCATGTTGTTCAAGGACCAACTGTATAATCAAGTTGGAGACACAAAATTATATACATTAAACAATGAGAGAACAATTACATTTAAATACTTTTTTCCTAGAGGAAAAGCATAATTGAGTGTGGTCACAGCATGCTTCTTAGAAGAAGGCAGACTAGTGAGGCAAGATTTAGACAGACAGAGGTCCGGGGAGGGCACTCCCCAAAGTGGGGAGCATGAATGTACATACTCTCACACCCATACGTACACATACTACATGCGTAAGGAAGACATATTGTGAAGGCACTATTATTTTCACAAGAACTAGAACAAAGAATGTATACAGATAATACCAGCAAACAATATACTTAGGGAAAGTGGGTGACACTGGGAAAGTCAGAAGCAAGACTGACTGTAAAGGGAGCCTCTTGTTTCTCAAGCAGCAGAGTGACAAGATAAGAGCCATAGTGTTTGTTTGTGAAGGTTAGAGTGATAAATCACTTGGCGTACTTGGGGGTGGAGAAGGAAGACAGACAAAGAGACCAATTAGAAAGGTATTTCAACAATCTATATATAGTTATTTAAAAGGAAGCTGGCTTAGGGTAAGGCTTGTAAAAGGGGAATTAAAAAAAAGTTTTTTAATGTTTATTTTTTGAGACAGAGATAGAGCACAAGGAGGGGAGGAGCAGAGAGAGAGAGAGAGAGAGAGAGAGAGAGAGAGAGAGAATCTGAAGCAGGCTCCAGGCTCTGAGCTGTCAGCCCGATGCAGGGCTCGAACCCAAGAACTGTGAGATCATGACCTGAGCTCAAGTTGGATGCTTAACCGACTGAGCCACCCAGGTGCCCCTGTAAAAGGGAAATTTTTAAAAAGGAAGGGAAAAGGGTACTTGAGGAAACTTCAGTGGAGAAAAATGGAATTTGGTGGTTAAATGGATATCATGACAAAGAATAGGGTAAGTTCAAAGATGATTTCAAGATTGCAAAGCCTAATGTGAAATAATGATTTTTTTTTTTTTTACTATATGAAGTTTCTAAAAAAAAAGTTCATTTATTTATTTTGAGAGAGAGAGAGAGAGAGAGAGAGAGAGAGAGAGCACAAGCAGGGGAGGGGCAGAGAGAAAGGGAGAGAGAGAATCCCAAGCAGGCTCCACATTGTCAGTGCAAAGCCTGATGCAAGGCTCTATGTCATGAATCTGAAAGATCATGACCTTACCTGAAAACCAGCAGTGGTATGCTCAACCTACTGAGCCACCCACGAGTGCCTACTATATGAAGTTTTAGAATCTGTGAAAATGTAAACAATGCTGTTTACAAAGATTACGGAATTAGGAAAGGGCAACAGGATGCCTCACATTGGGATTTCAGACACTCACTTATCAATTTATTTAAGCATTTGTTGCTTGTGTCCAAAAATGTGCTGAGAGCTCGGAATCTAACAACTCATGTAGCGTATGGTCTAGGTTAGAATGGATGGAGGAACGTCTCTCCAGGCGTTGTCTAATAAGCAGCTAGAAATACAGAATGCAGGTCTGGAGAGAGGTCTAGACTATAGCGGTATCTCACAAAGTTTTAAATTATACTTGAAAGCAAGAAGAAAAAGTAAATATTAGGATTGCTGCTTATGGGACAAATGGTATACTATAAACTGAAAAGAGAAACTGAGATCCATATCTCTATTATTTTCTTTACCTTCTATTATGAAGTGAAGAAACTGCGAGCACCCACAGTGAGGCTCAGATGAGTTCGTGTTTTCTCACTTGGGTGAATCCCATCTCAGAGTGTTAGGAAAATCTAGAGTTGAGTTTGTGCCATGTCAGGTAATCTGTTAAGAGTCACAGGGACTAGAAGCGTTGAGAGATGGAGAGAAGCATATACAGTCCTGAATTTAAAAGGAGGAAAAAAATGAAGGAAAGAAAAAAGAAAGAGAAAGAGAAGGAGGAGTAGGAGGATGGGAGGGGAAGGGAGGGATGAGGCGGAGGGGAGGATGGGAGGAGGAGGGAGGGAGGAGGGGAAAGGGGGAGGAAGAGGAGGAGGGGGAGGAAGAAGAAAAGGACAAGGAGATGGAAGAAGAAAAAGAAGTCCAGCACATTCTTGGAATGTTCCAGACACACCTGGAGATTCATGGTTAAGTGTGGGCACCTCAGTTTAAGAGAGTTTCAAAGCAGAGCACATTCACAGAAAAGTGACTTGGTGAAAGTGTCTAAAGTCATATTAAATGAAGGACTGAAGAAACCAAAGGTGATCTCATTGAAGGAACAGTAGCTGATATACTGCATATACAAAAAAAATTAGGCTTGAAAAATATTTTGCTAGAAATATATATATATATATATATTTTTTTTTAAATTCTGGAGAGATTACTTTGAGATTGAACAGGAGCTGTTCAAGGAAATGAGGACATTTAGCTGAAAGAAACAAAAACACGGAGGGGTAGAGTACGTAGGAAAAGAATCATCTTCAAATGTGATATTAATGAGATACAAGACTGACTTTGTGAGCTTCAGAGGGCAGGACTAGAGATGAGAAGTCACATTTTAGCTCAATATTAGGAAAGACCTTCAAATGGTCTGAAAATGGAATGGGTTGCCAAGGGGAGACTGAGCTCCCTGTGCCTGGAGCAGAAGCTGAAGCCACAGAATGAGTCGTTGAGAATGCCACTGAGAGGGGGTGGAACATCAGAAGAGGAGTAAAAGAAAGTGACTGTATTGGGTAAGAAACAGTATTAATAATCTTGGAAACGAGATTCATTTCAAGAAGAGTTTTAGGAACAGAGGATGAAAAGGTGAGTTCTACATTCAAAACAAAACAGACTGACAGTAAACAGAGGTAAAGATCACACATTCAAAGAGATAACCAGCAACAAAAAAGTCCTTCCTTCAAAATCTGACTCAAAACATCTCTTTCAGAAAGTCTTGCATGATTAATACAACAGGCTGGAGTACTAGACTGTGGTTTCTCAAGGTACCCAGGGCACATTCAACCTCTGAAAAATGATACAGAGAGAAATATGTCCCTCTGTTTCACAAAATAAGAAGAGTATACTGTGGAATTAGACACATTTGGTTTCAAATAAGGACTCCACCACCTTGGGCGATTCCATCTTGAGTTCTAGTATTTTCTTTAAAAGACAGTGATCTGGGGGTGCCTGGGTGGCTCAGTTGGTCTGACTCTTGATTTTGGCTCAGGTCATGATCTCGTGGTTCATGAGATCGAGCCCCATATCCAGCTCGGTGCTGACAGCACAGAGCCTGCTTGGGACTCTCTCTCTCCTTCTCTCACTGCCCCTCATACTCTCTCTCTCTCTCTCTCTCTCTCTCTCTCTCTCAAAATAAATGAATAAACTTAAAAAAAATGGCAGTGATCTGTTTCTGAAGTCATAGTGTAAAGCTGTAGACTTCCTTAATATTTCATGCATAAACAATGGCATAATATTTAAAGCCGGGAATCACAAAGCACAAAAGGCTTAAATGAAATCACTCAGACTAAGTAAGGTAGGTAAGGAAATGATTTACTTCTGAGAAGACGACAGCAAGTCATCAGTTTTCATTTGCACCAATGGTGTTCTTCCTTCTTTCAGCTGGGTCAGCAAGAGAAAACTAGGAATTTTGAGAGAATAACCCAGAAAAGCAAACAGATAATCTTTCCTGGAACAACTCTTGTGCAAATGTCAGGGTTCCCTTTAATTGCACAGATGTTTTCTGAGCAGGTACTGTGTATAAGTACTTGTGAGGACTCTGGCTCACAAGCAGCCTCTAATACAAGCAGCAGAGTCATGCCTATGTGTGCAGAAGTAAACATTTACTGACTTCCAACTGTGTACCAGGCTTTTAAAGAAATGTTTCCCTGTTATTTCATTTAAATACTAATCCTTTGAGGCATTTTTTGGTTTATTTTTAAGTTAACGAGGTAAGAGAAGCTCAGAAAGATTAAGTTACTGGCCCAAGATTTATCAACTAGTTGGTGGTGGAGCGAAGATGATAGCATTATTTCTAACTACAAAACCTATGTTCTTCCTTCCACAGGTAAGGTTTACAGGGAGGAATTTTGTACTAGATGATGAAGCAGTAGTTTCCAAATGTTAATCAGTGACACAGTTTCTACCAATCCTTAGTAAAATGAGAAACAGTAAAAGGATATGTATATAAAGTTATAACACACAAACAAAAACACGCACACACGCACGCACATACGTCCATCCAGATACAAGTTTTTGGAGTAAGGTTGCCAACTGTCCATTTTTGAAGAAGACTGACCTTTATTCTGAGATTGTCTTTGTTGCTTTTTGACATTAAAATTTTACTCTATAAAATAATGGTAACAGCACATGCTAGTTTTCTTTAAAAATGATCTTCCCAACCGAAAATAAAGTTCTAATCCATCAATCCCCGATTTCTAAGACCCACAGGCAAATGTATGGGATCAGAAGACCCAAGGATGATCTTGGGCATGGGACTCACCTTCTCTGAGTTTCAATTTTCTCATCTATAAGATGGGCTTGAAAATAATACCTATTTCACATGGTTAACACATAATTCATAAGTCCGTCAATTATATGTATGTGCTGCAAAGCGAGCACATAAATTTTGTGAGTTATAAAGTATCACAGAAACGTAGTGATTATCATAAGTTTATGGTTACTTATGATTATAATAAGTTTATTTGTATTTCTTTAAATTTTTCTCCAAAAACAGAATTTTCAAAAATTCTTTAATGTCTATGCTTGGCTTTTATTATAATACACTATTTGCATTAAAAAACAGTGTTTTTCTCACTCTGCTAACTACATTATAAGAAGCCTGCTGGTATGAATACACTAACATACCACAAATGAAGTCCCCATGGATTTGTTGTTACTATCGAGGGAAAAGATGAAGGAACTCCCAGAATTTAGACATATGAGTTGGTACCTGAGAGTGAAACTAGTAAGAGTCATCATCATACTATGGACTGAATTAGCAATCTGAAAAGGAATCCACCCTAAGAGACAGTCTGCATGATGTTGAAGGGACCTGGAAAAGATCCCGTCTCAGCCAGGGCAACCATACTGCTTTTCCAGGACAGGGATGGGACGGAACTCCATGGGGAATATGAGACTCCGTAGTTAATGTATAAACTACATTACGTTTATAACCTAATGTAGACACTAGGTAATAAAATGTCTCAAGCAATGATGTGCTACCCAGAAAATGGAGAGGCAAACAGTAAGATTCTGGTTGGTTTTATTCTGAATTATCCTAGGAAAAAAGACTCTTAATTTGTTAGTCATGAGTATTCTGGTCACTAGGGAGCTATATTATATTGGAATAGGAACAGTTTGTATAAATTGAATAAAATATCCCGTAACATTGCTCAGTTTCATTTCTGGTGATACTGAGTTTATCAAACAACTTCACGATGTCCATTTGGTTGTGTGGGTACCTGATGCCAGAGGAGACGTGAGGCTGCCAGGCACCGGAGATGGGTAGCTCCGTTGTAAATGAACAAAATGGCTACCCACTTTAAGAATCCATCTCTTTTGAACCGGTAAATGGGGTCACAACTTCTCCTTTAAGGTCGAGCTTGCTTTCCTTAGACATCATTTATACACACACACACACACACACACACACACACACAATACCACTTAGAAGGAAACACAGATTTTGTAATTTCTAAATATGTTAAAGCAACCCACACAGGAAGGTAAAGGTCACATCTCATTACTTTAATATATTTACTATACACAGAAATATAGTTATATAGGACATGAGATATAAGAAGTTCATAGTTTGATGAGACATAAGACACACAAGCATCATATTGTATGAAATGCACCTTGACAAAAAATGGAAACAAGACAGCATATGGAGTGACTAAATGCTTGGAGACTTTTGTGAATGCTTCACAAAGGAGGTGAGACTTAAGCTGGATCTTGGAGATGCACTATAGTCATCCATACAAAGCAAAGAGCACACAGGGGCCTTTCCCAGCCTGTGCAGACATGGAGGCTCAAAAGCATGGCATGTGAGGGAAATGGTAAAAAGGTCTGTACATCCTGCCATGTAGAATACTAGTAGATGGTACTCTTGGAGACAAAACTAAGGACCAAACTGCTTCCTATCCCTCACTATGGTACCTGAACTCTTCCTATAGGTAATAGCCACTGAAAGACTTAAACACAGGCAACTTACCTGACCAAATCTGATTTTATAAACAACTCTTTGTACATACAATACATTGGTAACAGGAACTGCTTCTGCTTTTTAAATTTTGTACATTTACATGTATTATCTACACACACACACACACACACACTCCATATACAGACTGAAGTAAATTTTGTACATTTACATGTATTACCTACACACACACACACACACACACACACACACTCCATATACAGACTGAAGTAAAGGAATAGATACTGTGAACCCAATTGAGAAGTTATGGCAATAGCCTAAGCAGAAATGAAAAAAGTCTGAATTCAGACAGTGGTAGAAGGAATAGATGAAGAGACAAACAGATGCAACAGGTCTTGGATACAGTGGTGACTGGTGAGTTGTGATGCCATTAATGGACAGCAGGGATATAGGAATTAGATGCAGTTTAAGAAATAGGGTGAAAATGAGAACAAGTTCAATCTTGGATATGTGAAATCTGAAGTGCCTATTGTACATCTAGATAGAGACCACTAAAAAAGAGGAAATAAGATCTAGAGTTGTAGAGAATGTCCTACCTGAAAATACAGATTTGGAGTCACTGGTATATTCCAAAGCATCTGAGACACCAAGAGATAACACACAGAGGGTTAAGAAGAGGGATAAGAAAAAAAGGCCAAGGTTAAGACCTGGGTAACCCAACAAATAAGGGATAAAGTAATTAAGTGAAATATGTGAAGAAATTGCAGATGTCCTGAACACAGGAAGAGAGCCAAGAGCAAGTGATACCCCAGGAGCCAAGAGTAGAAGGAAGAGAGTTTCAAGGAGTGGGAAGCTGTGCATAGATTCAAATGTAGCAAAGTGGTTAAGCAGGATGAGTACTATAAAGTCATTCATTTTGGCAATTATGCATTGACTGATAATGTTAAGAACTGTTCAGTATATCATAGCTCAAAATATGGTCATGGAGTGGAATTCTAGGAAAGGACCTGGTATGTCTATTCCAAATCGTTAAATGTTATTGGGTTAGTGTAAATACAAGTTATCTTGCTTTTTTTCAGTGACTTACTCAGTAGATGACTGATATATAAATGAAGCAAATTTGTTCTAGCAAAAGACAACACTGAGGTGGAAGGAAAAAGAAAGAAGTATGAAGAGGTTTTTTACATGATAAAAATCTCTACCTCCCCTCCTGTGGGTCACCCTCATAATTCTATAATGAGTGGCTGTTAAAAGAAGGAAACTATTGAGAGTAGAGAAAAGCCTAAACTCAAAGCTTGAGAGTTGATTTTATCCCAGAAGCACAGCTCAGGTGAAAGCAACTTACTTTCCAGTCTAAGGGCATCTGAGTCCCTCCCTGAATTCTCAACAGAGAGTCCAGGGTCCTCCTCTGTTCCTGTCTGAGAGGGATCTTCTTCAGCAGCATCCAGTGACTGTGAGTTGTCAAAATATTTCTGTTTGTCATGGCTGTTGTCCAGGGTTTTCTCATGACAATTACCTCAATGACAAGAGACACAGAGACAGCACATTAGAAACATCTCTCTTAGGTAGTCCCATGGCTCAAGGGCTTCAAGTATCAGGAAGAACAAAAGGATGATAGTGTCAGTTTTTCTCCAGCAGAACACACAAAAATCAGTGGGCTGGAACACCTGAGCCAGATTGTTATTGTGATTCAAGACTGTTTCACCTGCCAGGCTATTGTAAGAAACAAGTATTTGGGGGATAAAAAATTCTTACAACAAAGATCACGTCCCAAGATCTCATTCCATTTATAATGAATAACTGTGAAACATTTCTTTGAAAGTCAAAAACATCACAAAAAAGTAGATTTCCTTCTATTTGCTTTTCAAAGGTGAGAAAGAACAGATTAGTACCTGGGTAAGTCTGGAGATAGATGAACTATATAGCACAGAAATATACCCTTGTTGCATTACAGCTTAAAATGAAAGCTATATCAAAAGGCAGCGGATTATAAATTAAAAATAAAGGACTTAAAGAGGGATGGTGGTGGCAGAGAATCCATGTTCAAGAGGATAATATCACAGAGATGCTGATTTTTCTTTTGGAAAACAAATTGTGGTCATGCAAAAGTTTACTTTAGTGTAAAATGTCACATCTTGAATCCAATCATAGCACTCTCTGATACTTTCTGAAATGTATAGTGAGCCTGACTCCTATTACAATTTTGCCAGCGAGTTGAAGAGCTTTGACCCTATTATGGATCATGTGTCTATATGGATAAAGAGCCACTATCCTTCTCCACCTGCTGGTCATTCTCTAGGGAACATATTATTAGGTTGTTGTGTCTGATGTGGCAGTGATCAGGCTATCTGAATAGGACTCCACTTCCTCTCTGATGCTTGATGGGCACTGTTGCTAAAGATGTACGTTTGTTCAGTGGAAGCCTGCAACTTTCCTCTCACAGGACAAGTCTTTGGGTAAGAGTGTCTAAGTAACTTCCCTCCTTTACCAGAACATTCAAACATACTCTAAAAGTTTATTTTTAATAGAATACTGTCTCAAAGAGATGTATGTACCCAATTAAGCTCTCTCTGCAGCAATGAAGTACAAGGAGTCTCTTCCTGCATTTGAAGATTCCCTTTTAGATTCAGTAATTTAGTAAAGCACCTCTCACACCATTTCTGTTATTGTGCCAAGAAAACATAACGGACTCAAAACCTTTCCCAACTTACTGAGTTTGGAGTAAGGGGTCTACATGCTTAAGGAGTCACTTCCATTTTCCAATTCCACACTATCACACATCTGAGGCTACCATATTTAACAAGGTCATGTCAGAAACCCAACTTTTTGTTTCAGAGGAGTTTCAGCTTTCCAGAAACTTGCAAGCAACTTGGGAAGACAGTAAACACAAGACAACGAACAATAATGAGGCAGCATGCTGTGCAAAATAAGTGCTTCAGAGAATAGGCTTAGAGCAGCTAAAACTTGAATTTTGAAGAATAGGTAGGACTTTAAAAGGGGGAACTACAAGGGGAGCCAGTAGCTGTTGAATGTTTTGTGTGTTTTTCTTCTACTTACCCTCAAAAATGCCTTGTGAAATATTAATTTTTCCTTTATAGATACGGAAACTGAGTCTCAGTGAAATTAAGTAACTTGCCTAAGGGTCAAACAGTAAGTAACCAGTAGATCTAAGATTTCAGTCAGTTCTATTTTAACTAGGAAGCTTCTTGGCTTTCCACCCGTCAATGGTATCTCTTTAGCAGAAAAGAGAAGGCGGCATTCTGAGCAGGGAATAATGATGTGTTAAGCAAAACAACAGGAACAGGAATTCTCATTTGTGTTTGGGAGATGATGAGAAGTACAAATTGAGAGATGGGAGATGTTGGGTATGTGTGTATATGCCCCTGCAAGGTTGATAGGAAAGATGCTATGATCAATGACAGTCGCTTTTTTCCTCCAAAATTCTTCTGTGAGAGGACAGAGGTAGTGGGTTTCTCTCCACTTCTGTCTTCATCATCTAGTATGTGGAGAAAAGTATGGGGAAGCTAAGCATACGAGCATTAAAATAAAGCAATAACAAACAACTGTACAGACCCGACTGACTAAACTTTACTATGAAGAACGTCATGCTTCTTAGAGACAACTCTTAATTGGGATATAAATAAGCATGACTATTAAAAACAGAAAATGATGACACTGATGCCGATAATTTTAAAACATATGTTATTCCTAGTGAATATTCTCTGGTTTCAGCTTCGGTGAATTTGCCTCTAAAGCATTTTTCACCTTGACACAGGTTAAGTAAAACAATGTTACAAAAACAAAGGACAAAGCTTTAACACTGGAACCCAGTGAAATTCTGTGTTTTCTGCAGTTGACTTCCTCCTCCAACCTTTGCATCTCTTATTTTTCTCTCCCACTCTCTTCCCATTATAAAAATTTAATTGGTTTCATCTTTTTAAATGTCTGCAATATTTAAAAATGCCTCATAGGTAATTTATAAGATATGATGTGCATGAATCTAAAATTAGTTCTCCTGCATGACCTCAAACCCAGACTTGAAGCAAGCCTTGTGCATTCTAAGAATGTCTTGTCCTCTAACTTAGAAATTGGGGCCAACATCTGAGAGAGAGAGAAAGAGAGAGGGCAGAAGAGGGGATCAGGGAGAACTGGGAATAAAAAGGCAAAATAAGAAGTTTACGTTATAATATTTGTTGGAAGTAGACAGAATCAAAATGATCAAGTAAAAACTACATGCTTTAAGGTTAGAACTTACTATTAATTTTCTATTAATAGTAAATAGAATTTTCTTAGGCTTACTTTTAATTACTATTAATTTTCTTAGGCTGACAGTTAAAAGCAGGTTGGCTCAGTGTTTTGGTGTGATTTACATAATTATCTAGGCTAATAATACAAAGTCAAATTGCCTATTTTTTAAATTGTTCCTTCCAGTTGTCTGAAGGAGAACTGAAGCACGCTGTAAAGAAGGAAAGGTTCTATTCATTGGGCTGGTATAGGTCTGCCCTAGTTCAAAGGGGAAATGAAGAAAAAGTTGCCCACAGGAGAAAATGTCACCTGTCTTCCTGGCAGAGGTGGAGATGATGTCCTCATTAAAGAAACACAAGAAAATGTTGAAGAACGAAAAATGGAAAGATACTTTTTGTAACACGTCATCTTCCGTGCATAGAACTATTATTTTTTGCTGAGGCAAAAATGAGGAGACTATGTGGCTTAAACTAACCTTGAGAGGTAGGATTTCTTTTCTTTTCTTTTTTTTTTTTAAGGAACTACATGATTTAAATAAAGTGCTTTAGATAACAAGGTCCCAGGTGAAAATGGAAAGACTTTTCTGTGCTTAATGCTCTGTCCTTGCTTACAAAGCATTTAGCATCTTACTCAAATCTTGGCAGTTTGGTTTTTCTTGAAAGTGGGTGACTACGAGGCAATACCAAGGAGGCATAAAACTCCAAGTAGGATTCTGGGACTGCTAGGAGATCTCAGACAAGTCAACATCCTTTCCTGTGGTTAGAGTATCACCTGTATAAACTGGATTGTTATGTTAACTTCTCCTACAAGGGTGTTCTGGACAACAACTAAATATTTAATATATCTTGTCAAAGCAGAAGTCTCAGAAGGCAGAAGGCAAAGGCACAATTTATCCGGTGGTTAAAAAGGTCTTCTGAGTAAACTAAGTTCTGAGGAACTCCTATCATTAGTAAAGCTAAGGAAATTTCCTATTTTTCTCATAAATCTGTTTACAAAGGTCCCAAAAGAATATTTCCTAGAATTGGGTAGCCACTGACTTCTTAAAAAGACTCCTTACCTTCTGAATCTAAGTTGGCAGGAGATTCCTGGTTGGGTACCTTAGGATCCTTCAGTATGAGTTATAATAAAGAAATGCCACAAATGAATTGAAAGGCATCAGAACTTTGGAAGAGCCACATAACTAGAGCTAGTCAAGTAGAACTAATAAAGGCTCATGTAATTCTCTTAGCCTTAGAGAATAGTGGGTAAGAACACAGACTGCAGCCAGACTAAGTGAGTTCCGATCCTATTTCTAGTACTTTCTAGCTGTATAAATAAAGCAGGACAAGTTATTCTTTTTGTGTATCAGTTTCTTCACCTTCAAACTGAGTTTCATAATAGTGTCCACTTCACTGAGTTGCTGAGATTAAAATATAAGAAGCAAGACCATGGCCTAGCACACGGTAAGCTATTACTGTTGGTTCTCTGAAAAGGTGCAAAGGAATAAATTATCCCAATGCCATCTCTTTCACCAAGGCCTTTTAGCTACAGCCTAACTCAAAATCTCCGGTATGAGCAACTGGCTCTAGAAGTTATCAGGGTATTTGTCTAATTTCAACTGCCAACATATGTGCATGTGTGTACACACACGTGTGTGTGTGTGTGTAGGAGATGCTAAAGGCACGAGTTCATTTCTACCAGGCTTTTAGAAGAAAACAGCAATTAATCCAGATTAAACTGCTTGGCATATCTGAATCCCAAAATATTTAGTACATTTAGACATTTGCCCAGTGTACTCTGTGCTCTCTGAATTCACGGCCTTACAATACGAAAACAGACCATAGATCCTATGTTCAGTTAAATCAAAGCTTACCTCTCTGCTGCTCCACAACGTGTGTTAGGTTGTGACACTTTAAAGGCTTGGTCTTCTTTCCCCAAATTGTTCTCGCTCTAATGTATTTTCTTCCCCCCCCCCCGTACAACAAGTGTAATACTTTTATGCTTCCTATTATATACAATGAATTTCTAAGACATAATAAACAAACTGATTTATAATAGGAAGTAGAATTTGAATTTGATGCTGCTGAAGTCAAAGTAACCGATGCTAGAAAAATGGCCTTTGTGAACTGTGGAATATTCTAAAGATATTCCTATTGTCCCTGTTCGAATAGGATTATATTATACTCTGAAGTCTTTCTTGTGCCTATAGGAAAAGTTACCCTATAGGAGGCATTCTGGCATATACTATTAAATGTAAGGTACCTGGGTGGAAAATACAGGTAACACTGTCCTCTTAACAGACACGAGTGACTTTTTATAGTATTTGTCTTTCTCCTTACCTTTCTACTCAACTGCACTCAAATTATGCAGCTATATAGCCATTTTGTTCTGTATATAGGTAATTTAGAGATACACTGTGAATGTCTTATTATAATTTTAGCTACCTCATAATTTCATGATATTTATTTCCCTAGTAAGATAATCTTTTAGAAAAGGTAGTAAAATAAATCATGAAGTGAACAAAAGTGTATCTTTAAGTTGCTCACCACTGCTATGCAAAATTACTTTAAAATATTAGCAGGAAACAATAACTGTGGGTATGGGTGGGGCTTGGCACCACACAGAGTAATAGGTATATTCGATGAAGAAAGAAACCTTTCTGGGAACAGGTACCTTTATGATTTCCACCTCCAGACGTTTTGACAGAGGTCTTGTAGACCTGGTTCCAAAAGGAACATTCCACAGTATGAATTCAAATCCAGCCTTAGCTGCAGCCTTACGTATGAACTTTAACTGACTTCTCGGTGTCTAGGCTCTTTATCTGAAGTGAGAGGACTCCTGGGAAGCAGCATTAGTGAAACCACTGTGAACAGGAGCAGTCAGAGCTCCCTGGGTCTGGGTGATCTAGCTTGCTGCTGACCACACCTAAAGAGACGCGTGAGGCTGCCTTACCTCCTTTGCCCTCTGCAGTACTCTACTTAGAAAACACAAGACAAATCATTTCAACAGAAGTATGAGGTCCTTAGACTTGTTCTCATTCGGCAATTACTGCCAAATGAAATTCTTTGCAGGAGGTTTAAAGTAATGGTTATGCACGGCCTGACCTTAAAAGTGCAATGCCAGATAGAAAACAGACCATATTAAAGACTTGAAATCAGCAATTTCAGAATTACATAGGCATTCCCCCCTGGTGAGGTGAATGAGTCAGAAGGTTAAAAAAGAAAAACTAAGAGGGGGTGCCTAGGTGGCTCGGTGGGGTAAGTGTCTGACTTTGGCTCAGTTCATGACCTCGCGGTTCGTGAGTTCGAGCCCTGCGTCAGGCTCTGTGCCAACAGCTCAGAGCCTGGAGCCTCCTTCAGATTTTGTGTCTCTCTCTCTCTCTGCTCCTTCCCCTCCCCCGCTCTTGCCTTCTCTCCCTCTTTCTCAAAAATAAAACATTAAAAAAAAGAAAAACTAAGAAAAAAACATCTGTGATCTCAAATACGTGTGTGTGTGTGTGTGTGTGTGTGTGTGTGTTCTCCTTTACTATCTACTACAGAGTTGACTGCTTGCTTCGGCAGCACATATACTATAATCGGAATGATACAGAGTTGAACTCTCGCCTGAGGACCACTTGGTCCGCGTATGGGAGGGCAGTCTGCTTTGTCGAGGGACTGAGCTGCACGGTTTCCATAGACTTATACTCCTTGCCTCCTTTTAGAGGAGAAAAAGGGAGAGCTGGGTGTAAATCTTGCCTGTCTTCCCCTGTGGCCTTCTCTTAAGTGACTGTGGCATGGAAGGCAAAGTCAGGGCCAGCTGAGACACAGACACCATGACCTGCAGTCTGTGGGAGAAATGATACCACTGATGGAATCCAAACACTCAGCAGCTACTGTTTCCTCTAGAAATGAGAAAGATCAGATTTGACCTCCAAACAAGAGAATTTAAACAATCACCAGAAGTTTACTATGAAAGATTTTTCCCATGCAGAACGTATACTGAAGAAAGAAAATTAACTGCCGTAGCTGATAGTAGTAGTAGTAGTAGTAGTAGTAGTAGTAGTAGTAGCAGCAGCAGCAGTCTTCTCTGGTTTACCTCAGCCGAGGCAAATTTGTTTCAAGAAAGCATGCTGGGGAAATAAGCCCAACAGGTTTTCTCAGACTTACTGATTTACCCATATATGATAGTTTTCCAGTGAGGGTCAACAAAGACTCTTCCATTAAAAGCAGTGCATGCAGCGAGTGAGAGAATGCGGGCTGTAAGATGTGTCAGCTTCTGGTGGACAAGAGAGACAATATAATTCCTCTCATCTTCTCCCTCCTATGTTGTGGGGGCTGCAGGCCTGAAAAGCAGATCTATATTTATATATGTATACTGAATGAAGGTTTGGTGTAAAGTATTCTGGATAAACAGTGGGTGGACACAAGTTAAATTACTCTTTATTACTCGGTATTCTCAGTAGTTCAAACTTGAAATATCACTAGCTAATCTGCCATTTAAGTACATTCTATGAGTTAAACATTGGAAGGAGGGTGCAGAATGCATGGTGGGCCAGAGTATGAAAATGAAAAAAGGATTGGTCCCTGCTCCCAATAAGCTGAATAAGTCTTATAGGTGAGCTGTGTCTTGTACACAAGTAACTATAATGGCAAGACATAGGAGCTGAAGGAGAGGAACAGGTAAAATGATTGGTTACAGATTACTCGTAATTAAGGGATCAGGTAAAGCATATGGTAGAATAGGGCTCTGAAGGAAGGGTAAGATTAGGATTTTTGTGGAGGGGAAGGGAAAGATGGAGAAGCTGCAAAAAACCATGAGCAAACACATGGAACCAGGAAAGCAGGATGTGTGTAGTAAAGAACACAATATCATCATCATCATATATTATGATTTGTTACAACTTCCACTGACTTTGCTGAAGGCAGAATATTAAAGTTTTATGTGGTCAGTGAGCTTAAATTCAGCACATCTATTTGAGTCAACCACACACACTTGAGTTGGTTTTACTCAATTCTTAATATTTAGAATAAGCCTACAAACAGGTGATAGGGAGAGGGGCTTAGATTTCCTAGCTACCCACAACTTGGGGGTTTATCATTTGCCTCTCTTTTCTCCTGCTGAAAGTGAATGGTCACCTGGAGATGTGGAGGAAAGGCATCTAGTGGGGAAAATCAATAGACCTTAACTCTGGTCCTCTTCCTCAAGCTACTAATGGAGCCACAGACATATGCTTGATGGGGAAGGGACCTACTATCAGAAGCACTTGTTGGGCATTATCAGGCTTGTCTTTTTTTCCTGTTACAGTATATTATGCTAGGTCAAAGCTAATGAGAACTCAAAGGCTAGCTGGTCTTTTTTATTCCTCAGATTAAGTGAATTATCAGGATGTGTTTAAATGAGAACCCAAGACCCTAAGTTATTTCCAGAATTGATAAGGACTTGAACCTAGGAATAGCTCATACAATTCAGATGTGAAAACAAAGATTTTCACTGATATGGGTAGTGAGTATGATATTTAAACCAAGTCTGTTTTGTTTTGTTCTTAAAGGCCACCTAAGTCCCTCTGCCACAAAATATTTTGAGTAAGGCCTTGTGGATTTCAGAAACAAAGTCTCCTAGCTGCCTGACTGCAGACCCCACTTCGTGTATATGCGATTGAGGCAAGCAGTCTGATTTAAGCATATATGTAAGTACATATAGCCAATGTACCAAATCAAGTAAAATACTTAGAGAAATAAATAGTGGCATCACACTGTTTCCTTTTGCTTTATGTCACCAAATGAAAGTCAGTCACCTGGAGGCATTCACTTTGGTGACCACTTTGCTCATAATAACATCATTTCTAAGAACTTATTCTCTCCAACTTTTAACACTTATGCTTTTTAGGCAGTGAGAGAGGTGGCGAATTGCGTTTTTTTGTCCATGTTAGGTTTTCCCCCTAGCTGTATTTCACACTGTCAAGGGAAACATGACTATGTTATTATAGGTGCAGCAGGAATCAGAACATTTGATCGACACCCGGGTACTCTATCAACTGCTATTGATTTCCAGCTCTTTTTCCTGAAATTTGATATGCTTGTTATTTTTTATAATAATCACTTTGGATATCTGTGATCTGACTGGATTATTAAGCAATGCCTGGTAGCCAAAGAGGTTTAAATTGCTTTCAGATTGGCAAATTCAGGCTTGTTGTTATAAAAAGCAACTAAACAAGAAAAAACAAACCCAAAGCTGTGCTCTTTTCAGCAGCTATGAAATCTGATTTAAATTTCTCCTACATTTTCAAGATCATAACCAAATAAACCTTCGTGGTTAAGAAAAAAGTAACAGATTACTGAAATATTCTTGGTCAAAAAGCACAGTAGTTTAGTAGGAAAAATATTTGACTACTAGCAATGACAGCACTGAAAGAAAAACGGTGGAAAAAACTACAAGCCAGTATTCCACATACACAGATATATGCCAGGTATTCTCAGTCATATGAATGTTAAAACTAATGTTCTTTTCTAGTGATGTCAGGCTCAACTGCTTTATTTCAATCAGGCCATACACTGAGTAGAACTCATTCAATGATTAAATTTGTAAAGGGGTTTAAACAATTAGTGCTCACTGTGTTAAACAAAAATTTCAAAACTGGGGAGTTCATTTCAACTAGTTGGGCTCACAGCACACTAAAGAACTTACCTAGGCACAAATCACTTAAAAAAAAAAGCTTGTCCTACCAATGGAGAATGCACTTTGACAGAGAGAGAGAGAGAGAGAGAGAGAGAGAGAGAGAGAGAGAGAATGTGTGTGTGTGTGTGTGTGTGTGTGTGTAAGAGTTCTGCAGTTAGAATAATCTTTTGGGATGGGGAAGACTCATGCAAAGGCTTGTTATAAGAAATGGCAAAACTTAACATAAATTGAAATATCTCTCAAAGCATCAGCAACAATGAATGAAAGTTGAAGATTTAAAAAGGAAGAGGGGCGCCTGGGTGGCTGAGTCGGTTAAGTGTCCAACTCTTGATTTCGGTTCAGGTCATGATCTCATAGTTTATAAGACTGAGCCCCACACTGGGCTCTGACAGCACAGGGCCTGCTTGGGATTCTCTGTCTCCCTCTCTCTGCTCCTCCCCTGCTCATGCTTGCTCTCTCTCTCTCTTGTTCTCTCAAAATAAATAAACAATAAAAAAATAAAAATAAATAAAAATAAAAAGACAGCAACCAATGAACTTGCCTAACTCACTACACACAAAGTCCATACAACTAGAATTAGCCGCCTGCAGTTCTTTCAGGAGGCTGATGTACAACCACAGTGACAAACCATATTAAAAGTATCTTGTTGCATAGTTAATGAGGGCTAGATAAAACAGACCCCATCTTTTAAAAATTTTGTTTGAATGTTTATTTATTTTTGGGAGACACAGAGAGAGCACAAGCAGGGGAGAGACAGAGAGGGAGACACAGAATCCAAAGCAAACTCCAGGCTCTGAGCTGACAGCACAGAGTCTGATGCAGGGCTCGAACCTGTTAACCACGAGATCATGACCTGAGCCAAAGTCGGACGCTTAACCGACCGAGCCACCCGGGCGCCCCATGAACAGACCCCATCTTGCTCACCCTTCACATTTTCTTGTTGGTGTGCAATCACTTTGTCTCCAGTGCTATGAGTGTAGGCAATCACAGTAGGCTCCTGATGCAGAATAGAGCCTACATACAAAAAAAAGATGTCTAAATATAACTTTCAAACCTTATCTGTAGATAAGCAATCATGAAATAGGATTGATGATGCCGTCCAGTGGGTATCCTCATACTACCTTCAGAGCAGAAAGGAAGCAAAACTGTGATTTAAACTTAATTTAGTACCTAAAAACATAACTGACTTCCTTCTGGAGACTTGAGATAGTAACCCTAATACTGGTGAGGACCATTTGCACACCATAAGTGTGAAGCTCTGTAATTCTGAGATATTATAAATTTATTTTTAGGTTAATGAGGAAAAGTGCCTCCAGAACTGAGTGACAACAACCTCCAGTGCCATCCCATCCTAGCTGACTTCCCGAAGTGCTACTGAAATGTCTAGAGTGACCGCTCACTTGCTACCTTTGGTCTCAGTCCTTCTGGAACACTGCAGCCAAGGCTGTAGTGATCCAGTCGCAACAGTCCACTGACAGAGAATAAAACCACTTGCTCTTGTGTACTAGATGCTGAGGCTCAGAATACCCTCCTGATGAATACCCTTTCTTCACTCACCAAATTTTCTATTTTATTTCAAACATAGTGACATTTTCATATTTCTAACAGGTGAATTTAAAAACAAATCTTCCTTATTTGTGTCCTATTATTATGTTTCTTGGTATCATTATCTATTTGCTTTAAAGATATGGGGCGCTTGGGCGGCTCGGTCGGTTAAGCGTCTGACTTAGGTCAGGTCATGATCTCACAGTTTGTGAGTTTGAGCCCTGCGTCGGGCTCTGTGCTGACAGCTCAGAGCCTGTAGCCTGCTTCTGATTTTGTGTCTCCCTCTCTCTCTGCCCCTCCCCAGCTCGTTGTTCAATCTCTCTCAAAAATAAACATTAAAAAGAAATTTTTTTAAAAGAAGATATTTTAGTCACTGGATGACAGCTGAAACATGAGTTATAGTTTAGAAACTATGCCAATAGCTCCAAAAGTAGTTCAACTATACATACAGAGCTCACTTTAACACTTCTGTTATCCTAAGATTTATTCTTGTTGTCTTAGTGTAGGTATCTCCCCATTTTACAGAAAATACTTTTGATAAAATGAAGTCACCAATGACTTTCTACACTGTTGAAGCCAAAGCATCCACACTGTTCATCTGCCACCTACAGCCATGATTTTTCCGTAGGTGCCAGTACCATTATTTATGTGATGTTTTCCTTTAAATGGATTTGCTGGTTAATCTTACATTATGTTAAAAGGGAAAATTAGTACCACTTTTCATAAATTGCAGGTTTGATGTGCTGGTGATATATTTTTCCTAATGCTCACTAGAATTAACCACAAATATTAAAATTATTTTTAAAAATGTTAAAAAAAAAAAGTACCACATGAAAGCTTGTGCACCTCTGGTGATATCTGTACCATACTTTGGGAACCAATACGGAACAGAGTATTACTGATTTCTTCTTCCTTCTCAAACCCTCTGTTCTTCTGACTTTCAGGACCCAGTTCCCCCTTCGCTTCCCAATACCTTTCTATTCCTTCACTGGGTCTGCTCCTTAAATACTAGTATTTTCTAAGATTCCATTATGACCTTTTCTTCTCACCTTGCATATACTCTCTGAGGGAGCCAGAGACATCTCCAAATGAACAGGTCTATCACAACTTATTTTCCAGCCTTACAATCAATGCATAAATGATTTATTTCCCATATTCTCTCTCTTAATTAATGACAGTGACATTTACGGAGTTACTAAAGTTAGAAATCTCTCTGGTCAACTCACATTCCGAGTATGCTGTTTTCAGCCTTTCCTGTCTCAACATTGTCTCCAACACCCTCTGCCCTCTCTTCACTCTGATCTCACAACTAGCCTCTCATTTATTTCACTGAGAAGCAATCAAAAGTCCCACATCGATACCTATATATGGTCCTTGCTCCCATCTAAAGACAAATCCTACCCGACATTTGTGTCTTGGATTCCATCCCCCCATCTATTCAAGAACTTTGCTTCTACAGTTAGCTTCTCTTTTTTTGCATCTTTAATTTCTCCTTTAGATCTCTCTTTAGATCTCTAGATCAGTCCTATGAAAACTGCAAATTTTTCTATTTTTAGAACAAAACCCAAACCAAATTTATCTTTAATCCCACATCCCTCTCTAGCTACCGTCCCATTTTTCTGTTCCTCACTGTAGCGAAACTCCTTGAAAGAGTTGCTAGCCATCTCCACTCCCTCACCTCCTCCACAACCCATTTCATACAAACTTTTAGAAGACTTCCAGCAACTTCCATGTTCCTAAATCCAACGGTTTATTTGCTGTCCTCATCCAACCCAGCCTCTTAGGATGCACCCGCGTGGTGCAGCAATAACGATACAATCTATCACTTCCCAAAGCACTTTCTTCATTTCTGGGAAAAAATACTTACCTGATGCTCCTACTGTCTAGCTGGCTGTTCCTTTATTGTTCTTTCTCTTCTCAACCTCTTCATGTGTACTGGAATGCCCTAGTAATTAACTGCTGACCTACTTTCCTTTTTATACTAACTACTGAGGAACTTCATCCATACTCAAGATTTTAAAAAAACCACTCATAAACCCATGGCTCACAGATTAGCATCTCTGGTCTGGGCCTCTTCCCTGACCATCATGCCACTCATATATCTAACTGCCTGCCCAATACTTGCATTTAAACATTTAATAAGCAGTGCAAACTTAACATTTATAAAACCAAACGTGTTTTTCTTCCTAAACCTGCTCCCTCACGGACTTTACTATTTCATTAAACAGCACCAGTGGTGATTAAAATCTCATTAAAGATAGCACCAGTTGCTCAGGTCCCAAATTTAGGAGTTACCCATGACCTCTCTGTCCTTCATTCCTACCTTGCCTCTGGATGTGTCTTGTTAGTTCTATCTTCAAAAATGTATCCCTACAATGACACACCTTCTCCCCCCTCACCTGCTGGCCCAAACCAATAACATTCTCTTTCGCCTGTTATTTTTTGCAACAGTATCCTAACTGGTCGTCCTGCTTCTGCTTTTATCCTATTTCCGATACAGCAGCCAGAGGAAACCTACTGATATATAAATCAGGCCATTCTTTTCTGCTCAGAATCTTCCAAAATCATACATCTTTCTCTTAGAATAAAAGCCCAAATTATTAGAATGGTCTACAAGGCAGTAAAGATATGGTTCTTTCCTCCTTCCACTCATCTTTGCTTTCATCTCTTACGAGTCCAGTGCAACCACATAGGCCTTCTTGCTGTTCCTTGCAAAAGCTGTTGTAACAACTATTCTCTCTGCCTGAAATGCTCTTATGCTATATGCCTGAATGGCCCAAATTCTTACCTCCTTCCAAGTCTTTGCTCAAATGTCACTTTCTCAGTGGGTCCTCTTTAAACAATCCAGTTTGAATCTCATCCAAACTCATCCATTTTCCGCTTAGCACTATCTTCTAATATACTAAATAATTTCTTTATTATATTTATCATCTGCCCTCTGTTTCTCTCCACTAGAATGAAGCTCCATAAAATGGATTTTTCCTTCTGTTTGGTTTCCAGTTCCTAGACTAGTGCCTGGTACACGAGAGGTATGAGTTGAAGGGATGAATAACTAAGCCACACTCAGTTTCCTTTAGTTAAAAGAAAACACCCTGTTGCTTTAGAGGATTATATCCACCATTGGGGGCGCCTGGGTGGCTCAGCTGTTTGAGCGTCTGACTTCAGCTCAGGTCATGATCTCGTGGTTCACTTGAGCCCTGCATTGGGCTCTGTGCTGACAGCTCAGAGCCTGGAGCCTGCTTCAGATTCTGAGTCTCCCTCTCTCTCGGCCCTTCCCCTGCTTGTACTTTCTCTCTCTCTCTCTCTCTCTCTCAAAAATAAATTTAAAAAAACATTAAAAAAATTTTTAAAGAAAATTATACCCACCATTAAATTTCATTTTTTCTTAAATATTATTTGGCCAGGTTAACAACCTATAATAACTGGAGGATAACTGTGGAAAGATCTTAAGCAGGGGCCAATAGGCTCATTCCTCAAAAGAAAAATAATGCTTTTTTTTGCATGTAGAACAAAAACTTCACATTAAAAAACGAAAAAGTATTAAAAAATATATGTTCTATGTCTTTTAGAAGCTGAAGTGTAAAACCACTGGTTATAAGAATCTGACCTACTGTCCTAAGTTCTTATGAAAACCCAAGGTAACCATTTTGTTCATGAAAGCTAAATGCTGGGAATCCCAAAAGATAAATATTACCTACTGAGATAATAATGCAAGTACAGCCACCAGATCTGCGTACAACCCAAGGCCATGTGGCAATCTAATGGTGCAAGATTCAGAAGAGACAAAAGTGACATGCTAAACTGAAAGGGACCGTTTCAAGTGTGCTTTTAGGGTTATGACTTCCCCCATAATCTAGTTCAGATTCAGGTTTTACTCAGGGATGTATGTACCTTTTTTGAGTGATGACATACAAAGTTCAGTAATTATACCATTCTCATAAAAATGTCTCAGGAATCTACAAATGTGAATTATTTCAATCACAGCAGTGGGATAAATTATGCTTGTTGGGAATGACAGGATTATGCACAGGACCCACACTGGCCTTGGAAGGCAGAGGACTCAGATTTCAGTCTCAGCTCTACCACTGAGTGACATATGAACTGAGTTTGATATTTGCTTCTAGATTCATCAAAAGGACTCTTCTTATTCCCCTTCCACCACATAGATATTTGTCAGAGGATTATTTGTTAACCATATAATTAAAGCCCTTTTTAATAAAGAAATATAAAAATCTAGACGGATTACATTATTGAGAGTTACATTTGGCTTTGTTGCATGATATGCTTGCAATTTTAGGTTTCTGAAACCTGTAGTAAATTAACCCAAGTTTTAATCCTTCTTACAGAAATAAATGGAGGGAAGCTAACTAGTAGTGTATTCAAAAAGGCATAAGAACTGGATCTTTAAGACTATATCGTTTTTTGTTTTTTTAAAAGCAGACATCTTCATTAACTTTTAGGAAGAATGTCATAAAGCAAGTCCCTAATTGCAGGTAGCATATGCTGGATAGTCCACAGGAGGGCAGCAAAATGCAAGATTTCTTTTTCTTCAAAATCTGAACTCCAGGTAAGATTGCTTTAGCTACAAGTTATAAATCTACAGAAATTTAGGTTGAAGAACACAGACTAAAACCATAGGTAATGAAACTAATTATAAAAGGAGCTATGATTTAGGTAAACAGACAACTATAAACACAGAAATACTGTGATGATGACACAGGATAATCCTTCTGCAACAGATATCAAAGCTCATGTACGTGAATCTGGAATTTCTTTTATTATTTTTGTCTATTTGGCAAAAGCTTTCAAATACATACTTAAGAAAAACATGCATAAAATTCTAAGAATAACTAGCTGTTAAGTCTGAGTTCTACTGTATAACATCCATCATTTCTAAAGATTTGGGTCAATATTTTTTTAGGGGGTGGTCAATATTTTTAAGTGGGCATGTGCCTCAGTGAATTAAGACAAGACTAGAGAAATCCTGGGTTAGGTGCTTAATTTTATTCAGCAAATATCAATGCATTGTCAGTGACATTCCTATAAGCATCTGATGTAAATGAAATCTAATAAATATGACCTACCATTGGTCTTACATTTTCTAAGTAATACTGGATGAAAGATACTAAAAATAAAGTAAAACCATGCATATCAGAGACATAATAACAATCTAGACTGCTTAAACAGAAAATATCTTCACTAGATGTAGCTTTTTGATTTGCAAATTAGTGAAGTTGAAGGAAAAAGTATTTAGAAAATATTATGATGTAATGAATGCTTGGGAAGTCCACTACATGTATTTCTGGACTTCTCTACAGATTCAATATTTAATTATTCTGTTTATATTGTTATTGAAACTTATTTTCCATTTTTGTTCCTTAGAGAAGATAATCATTATTACTTCATGAAGTTTCATTCTTTGGTGACAGCTTTATTTTTTTCCAATTAAAAAGAAAAGTCCTTTTTTTAGTGTTGAGCACCGAAAAGAATTTACTTATACTCCAAAGCACTGGAAGTTTATTTAACAGATTCCATCTTACTTTAAAAAGGGCCAAGTATGTTGTTACTGAAGAATGGGTTTGTTAAAGTGGCACACTCAGTTCTATTTAAGTTAAATCAGATTGTAAAGTAACAAACCAAAAAATATGGTAAACCAGTGTGTATTTCAAAACTGCCAAGATAAATGCTCAATCAAAAGTTAAAGCACTAGTTTCTCTTGTAACAGTCAACTCGAGAGCATACAATGTAAAAAGCAAACTATTAAGTTTTCCTTCCCAGCATTTTTGAAATTGGGGTGGTGATATAAAACTACCTATAAAAGAGAAGAATTTATTAAATGCTATTCAAAGGAGGGAGGGAGAGAGAGATGATGTCAAGCACTTTCTAATAAGAATATACACAGCTAACACGTGGCAGTCAATAAAATGATTTCCAGATTAATAAAAGTTTGGAAAAAAATGTCAGATAAGTAAGTATGCACTGATATATTTTTTAGCTATAATAGGCTTCACAAGTCAAAAACTTTTGTAAGCACAGTGATTATGTATTTTTTAAGTTGAAAAAATTGGTATTGAGAGGTACCAGAATATATTACCTGTGCAGACATTCCAAGAAACATAAACTGAAAATCTGTATGTAAAAATTCCATGATTACATATGAAAAGCAATAAAATCCTTACTCATGTTAACACATTGCCTACAATTTTACCATTAAGTTCATACTACCCAGGAAATTATACTATATTATAGCTGCTGTAAAAATAGTTACCAATATGGATCTGTGAAGAAAATAATTTGTCGAAGATTAGCAACAGTGGTCAGAAAAAGTATTTAAGATTGGTTTTCTAAGAGTTTAACTATTTTTGGTCTTGAAAAGCTTATCTCAGAGTTTTTAAAATGAAAGCCTTCAAACAGACATTCCTAAGAGAATGACTTAGGTTGGGAAAGGGGTGGGTAAAGGCAACTTAAGTTCTTCTCTAATAAAAACCAGTATGAATACCTTGATTATTACATGGAGAAAGAATCATAAGCTTTGTTGAGATCTTGAAAACTTTATACCAACATAATAAAACTTCAGATAATGTGGCAGACAAGTAAGATAACTTATGAAGCTTAGTTCAATATCGCAAAAATGAAAAAGCCAAACACAATCATCTGAAGGTACAGAAATGCTAATCATTATTCAGAGGTTTTTCTCTATTTTTTTCATCAACCATTTAGTCAAGCTCTGAGATAGCTACAGGGGAAGAAAGAAACTGTTTGGGTTTTCAAATATGAGAAGTTCATGGTTTCTGTAAGAGAAAGAGGTATTTGTTTCTATGAAGTTTCAGCCTTTCAAAGCTGGAACTCAGCAAAGCATTACTTGTTACCATGAAAAGAAGTAATGCAAAAACACTGTCAAAGGAAAAGTCAATACTGAAATGAATTCAGTATTATCGATGAGGTTTTAAACTTAGAAAATGCTACAGTATACATTTCATCAGGGGTATTTATGAAGGTTTTAGCAGATGGCAGATTCTCTCCTCAGGTAACTAATCACAGTGTAACAGGGACTAAACTAAAAAAAAATGTACTAGAGAGCTCTCTCTGAAAGAACTTTTATTGTATTGTACCTAGTAATATTTATGGGTTATCTGGACTACCAAATACTATACTACAACTTTGTAGATTTGTTTCAGGTTATTAGTTTCCTGGGCTAAAGTTATGCTCTGGGTTTGAAAAAGCTCCTGACAATGGAATTTCCTTTCTTGACGTTGAGTGACATAAAATAATAATAAATTTCAACAAACTAAAATCCTAAGCAAAAGCAGGTAAAACTAATACTAAGGAAAAGGCTTTTTAGAAAAGGGTCATTATACACATACAAAATTCTTCCTTCTGATAACAAAGAAATCAAGAGAGGCAAGGGAGATGACAGCAGATAAAAAAAAGAGAGAGAGAGACTATTAGTAAAAGCAGCTCACTGAAAAAAGTGGAATTCTGTTTACAAGGCTGTTGTAACAGATCTAAGGAATTTTAAAGTCCACAACATGTTTTTTGGGACCTATAAGATCCATTAAGATCTGAGTATTCTGTATTTATTATGAATTTCTCATGGCTCACTTTTACCCAACACCTATCATGTGATAAGGATCTTATTTAATCCTACCAACAAGTCTATGAGACAGATTTTGCCTTTCATTTTACAGATGAGGACACAAGTGACTTCAATGGGATGAGCAGCACAGTAATGGAAGAGCCAGGGCTCACACGTGAATCTGCAGGACTATAGCACAGGCTGGTCCACTGCTGAACTGTCAACATCGTCGTAGGTCCTCAGCCTTCACGCAAGAACTCTTAGTTTACACGGCGCTCAGTACTGAGCCACAGCTGAGCTATGTAGTTATGCAGCTGCCAGAGTTTTTGGTTTCTTCACGAAAAAAATTGGGCTCTGATACTTAAAAATGTAAATACTACTTACTGCCTATCATTTCATTAAAATCCTAAGGCAGTCTAGTACAGGTGGAAAGTCTGGAAAACCAGTTTGAGGTGCCAAATGTACTGGTAAATTATTGATGTCTTTTAGATAAATCACTTAACCAAGTGGGCATCAGAGATTTTTATTTTTTCCCTTAAGTGAAGGAGATGGACTGATAGCCCTCTGCTTGCATATTATGATCTAATTTGAACATTAACAAAGCACCCACTGTGTGTTCTACAATAGCAAGGTTCTGAAGATCCATATATATATATATAAACCTCACCTCTCATAATTCAAGTCAAACTCTTTTTTTCTAGAAGTGAAAGTTAAACAAGTAAATAAGTAAACATGATGGAACTCTTAGGGAGTTCTAACTGATGAATTTACAGTAGTTCAGATATGAACTCAAACCATGTATTACCCAGCTGGACACACTTACACACATGCATATATTTTGGTGGCTGTGTGAAAAAGGGGAAGAATGCAAGAAGATACCACTTAGTGGTCAGGTGACTGCTTTAAACGTACAGTCAAGATCTGGATCACTTTCACTGGAAGGTAAGGGGATGTATTTCAGTGAAAGACGGTAGAAAAAACTGCTTTAAATCTTATTGCAGACTGTCTTTATGGACAGAAAATATATCCTTTACCATTAATATTGATCACTGAAAAACATCATAGATTTTGTGGAGAGAAAACAAATCTTAGTCTATCAATTTCAGTTGAATATACTTAGCTGGCCTTTCTCAACTAGGGTTCGAGGCATCTATATAGTAAGGATAGAATTAACTTCTTTCTATGTAACTAGAATTATACTAGTTACCTAAAATCCTTGGGAAAAACCGAGAAAACAATTTTCTGTGTCCTGTTGATCAGAATAGGAACCCTGGCTGTGTTCATCATTTTGTCAGCACTTAACGGCTGCTTACCACTGCACACAGAAGAGCTGATGTTGTATAGAAAAGGATAAAACTGCATACAGCGAATCAACTTCAGGCTGTTTTCACATTCTGGGCATTTGGTAGTTAATTTCAAAGCCTGTCTAAAGGCCTCAAGTGCCCCACTGATATTCTTCAGAGCGAGGTAAGCATTTCCCAGGCTCAAAAAGGTCAAAGGCTGAAAAGACAAAAAAAAAAAAAAATTTTTTTTTTAATGTTAGTGAATATTTTCTGAGAGTTATAAAACTTTTACTGTATATGTCTTTTGGCTTCTTTTACGTTATCCCATAAAAGTTAGTGGCTATCTATATTATTTACACCACCCAATTCTACACTGTAATAAATGTAAATTTATTTTTTACCTTTTTGCTATGATAAAAAAATAGTGTAATATCTACTAGTCTTAGGTGTACAGCTCAATGAATTTATATGTATATATATATATATATATATATCCCTGTAATCAGCACTCATCTCAACATATAAAACATAAAAATATTAGAATGTCTCTAATACCTCAAAAGATTCCCTTGGGCAGAGACACCTGGGTGGTTCAGTCCATTAAGCATCTGACTCTTGATTTCGGCTCTGGTCATGAGCTTGTGGTTTTTGAGTTCTCCGTGCTGACAGAATGGAGCCTGCTTGGGATTCTTTCCCTCTACCTCTCTCACTCTACCCCTCCCCCCTCAAAATAAATAAATAAACTTAAAGAAAATTCCCTTAGGCAACCTAACCCTATTCCTAGAGGTAACTACAGTTGTGATGTTCTATCACCATAGATTAGCTCTGCTCATTCTTAACTTCATATAAATGGAATCGAAACAGCATGTTCCCTTCCATGTATATAAAATCTGTACCTTTTGTAGATTCTTTCACTCAATACAATATCTTAAGAAACTGAATGTTTTTTGTGTATTAGTTTATTTTTTTAGAAAAATTGATGTCTAATATTTACTATGTGAATACACATAGTTTATCTACCCATTCCCCTTCTGATAAGATTTAGATTGTTTCCAGTTTGGGGTCATTATGAATAAAGCTACTATGAACATTCTTGCACCTATCTTTACAGATGTACGTACTCGTTTTCTGCTGAAAGCCATTTTCTGAACTCACTAAAGTCGAGAAAACGCCTTGTGAGGTAAGGCGGGTTTGCAAGGCTCCCGCCACCGTCAGATGGCGACCAATGTCTACCTCCCACTCAATTATTTTTGCTTGAGCACTGACCCTCAGGTGCATTGTTGACTGGTATCAGGAGTGACTTGTCCCCTTATGCTAAAAATATGCTAACTGTACCTTGTGAAGAAAATTATAGGAATTCTTCTTTTGTGTTTATGGGAGCAAATATTACATTTCCTGAGAAACCTGTTTTTTTTCCCCTCGAGAAAACAGGCTATTGACCCCTGCTCACAAAGAACTAACTTTTGCCTTTGCTATGCTAAAAACATTGCCTTGTATTTGAATGCTAACGATACCTTCCTTCCCCATGTGATAAGCATCTAAGTCACCTACATCAATCACTATTGATAAAGATTATGCATGAGTCTTCTATGTTCTGGGAAATTTTTACATACCAAAGAATTTGTCATCAGAAATCATGGTCTAAGGCAACTGCCACTTCTGTTTTGTACCCCATACATTTTTTCAATAAATAAAGCTGACTCTCCGGTCAGTGCAGAGATGCCTGCCTGGTTGCAGAGATGTCTACCTGGTGAGCAGAAAGAAACTTGAGGCTCTCTCACTCTCTCTCGCTGACACCGTCAATCCTTCAGGGAGCCCTGGACCTGCTGGAGCTGGACTCCGGCAGTTTTCCTTGGCTATATACTTTGCAGTGGGTCTTAAGGTAGGCATATATTTAGTTTTATGGGCTACAACCAAACAGTTTTCTAAAGTGGATGTACAAATTTACACTGCTACCGGCAAGTAGAAGAATCTACTGACTTGGTTTTGTCAGTCTTTTAAATTTTGCTGTTTTAGTGAGATGATAAAGTGGCATCTCAATGTGGTTTTAATTTGTATTTCCTTGATTAGTAATGATGTTGAATATTTTTTCATGTGCTTATTGGTCATTTGAATATCTTTATTTCTGAAGTGCCTGTTGTTTTCCACATTAAAAAAAATAGGTTGTGTTTTTCTTACTAATTTGAAGGAGTTCTTTATATATGCACTAGATAGATGAGTCCTTTGTTGGAAATATTTATTGTAAGTATCTTCTCCCAATCTAGGGTTTACTTCTTTTTTTAATTCTTTTTTTTTAATTTTTTTAAACATTTATTCATTTTTGAGACAGAGAGAGACAGAACATGAGTGGGGGAGGGGCAGAGAGAAAGGGAGACACAGAATCCGAAGCAGACTCCAGGCTCTGAGCTTTCAGCACAGAGCCTGACGCGGGGCTCAAACTCATGAACTGCGAGATCATGACCTGAGCCGAAGTCGGATGCTTAACTGACTGAGTCACTCAGGTGCCCCTAGGTTTACCGTTTTATTTTCTTACTGGTGTCTCTGATAAATAGAACTTTTTAATTTTAATTAAGTTCAGTTTACATATATATACATATATATACATATATATAAAATACTTACATATTTATAAAAATATATATTTTACAGTTAGTGCTTTTAAACACCTTTGCCTACTGTAACATCATGAAGACCGTCTCTCTTATGTTTTCATTAAGAAGCTTTTCTCTTACGTTTTCATTAAGAAGCTTTATTGTTTCATCTTTCACATTTTGGTACATGATGCACCTCAAATTAATTCTGTGTACAAAGTGAGGGAGGAGTCAAGGTTCATTTCTTTTCCCATAGGGACATCCAAGTATTCCAGCACTACTTACTGAAAAACCAAAAGGTGCCCCCAACCCCCTAAACTACTAGCGTGCCTTTGTCATACATCAGGTGACCATATACGTAGGGGACCATTTCAAATTTTTTAATGTGTTCCACTGATATACTTGAGTATCCTTGGGCCAATACCACAGTGACATAATCACAGCAAGTCTTGAAATCTAGTCATAGAAATCTTCCATCTCTGTTTTTTTTTCCCCCTCACTCACAAATATTTTGGCTATTCTAGATCCATTTCTGCGAAAATTTTAGAATCAACTTATCCACTTACACATACATATGTATTAAGTGCCGGGAGTTTGGGATTGAATTTATAAATCAATTCTGGACAGATTTTACATCTTAACAATACTGAATCTTCCAATTCATGAATATAGTGTTTCTTTCCACTTATCTGGGTTTTCTTTTTCTTAGTAATGTTTTGCAATCCAGTACAGAAATCTTATACATCTTCCTTTTGAATTTATTTCTAGATATATGATTTTTTGATGCTATTATAAATAGTTTTTGTATTCTATTTTCCATTTGTTTGTTGTGACTGTTTTTATAAGCAACCCAAAGTACTCAGTTTAGGTCATTTCAGTTGAAATATACCTAATGCTTGGTAATTTGTATTTTCTTGTGAACAAACCATTTATTCTATACTTATTTTATCATTAAAAATATTTTAAAGGATCTAAGAATGCTTTGTTCTCAAATTGTGCAATATACCCCTATGAAAAGCAATACCTATGATTTATATAAGTACTTGCTTTTGATTCAGGCTGTTAACGTCCTCCAAAATGTCTCACTATAACCAAGCCAAGATGTATAAAATATTCCAGATTACAGAGGTATAATCAAAGTACCTCTCAGATTACATTTAAAATCTTACATAGTGGTTCATACCAGATACAAAATTAAATCCCATACTTAGATTTCAAAGAGTCTTTATATTTTTACATAGGGAAACAAATGTCTATTCCTATCACTAGAATGATGGTTGTACAAATATCTCATACTGAGATGAACTAATTAACATTTTGGAAAAAAAAGAATTTTCATAAATTCATCCATAAAAAATTACTGAGTGTTTACTAATGTTTCAGACATTGTTTTAGACCCTGGGCATACAGCAGAAAATAAGAAACATAAGTCCCTGCCTTAGTAGACCTTATAGTCAAGTGTGATGAAACCATGAGGGTATCACACAAGTATGAGAAAAATGTGATGGAGAAGAGCATAGCAGGGAAGAGACATTAAGTAGACCACAGTGGAGAAGGCAGTGCCATTTTTAATAGAGTAATAAAATACTTACTGAGAAGTCAGTATTTTAAAGGATTTTAAGGAGATGAAGCAAGCTATAAAGACTCGTGGTGGAGTATTCCAGACAGAATATAAAGTGCAAAGACACTGAGGTGGGTGCATGCCTAGTGTGCTCAAGAAACTGCAGAGAGGCAAGTGGCTAAAACAGGATGAGAAAAGGAATGACTTCATGGGGATGAGATCAGAAAAGTAATAAGGTCATGTAGGACCTTCTACACTATTATAAATTCTTGTCTTTTACTATGAGTTGTGTGGAGTGCCACTAAGAGACAAATGACAACATCCGACTTTTTATAAGGATCTCACTGGTTGCTGTATTGTGAAGAGATGTAAGGGGACAAAGGCCAAAAGCAGAGAAGCTGTTAGGAGGCTAATGAAATAATTCAGATAAAAGATAATGGTGGTTTGGATCAGACAGCAGTGGAGATGATGAGTGAAATTCTGGGTATATTTTGAAAATACCAGCAAGGTTAAGCTAATAGACTGAATTTATCCAGAGAGAGAGAGAGAGAGAGAGAGAGAGAGAGAGAGAGAGAGAGAAAGGTATGAAGGACGGCCAAGGGTTTGTCCTGACCTACAGGCTTTACCATTTCCTGAAGACTGAGCAGTAAAGACTGGAACAATGTTAAGGAGCTTAGTTTGGGCCTTTAGTTTTAAAGTGTGTTTTAGACATCCACACGGAGATGTCAAGTAAGCTGTCGGATAAAGAAGCCTGCAGTTTGGAGCAAAGGTGATAGGTGATTCAATGGGGAAACGACAGAGTTATCAAGTTATGGTGCTACAACAACTGAATATCTATGTGATACGAACTTTGATGAATGAACTTTGATTTCTACCTCACAGTACAAAAAAAAATTTAACTTGAAATGGATTACAAGCCTAAATGTAAAACCTAAAACTACAAATCGTCTTGAAGACAACATAGGGAAATATTTTAGCATATTGAAGAGTCAACTATTTAAAGGCAAGTAATAGCAAAAACAAAATAGAATTACTTGTTTCAAATGTCTGGTGAAGACATCTTAAATCTAACAATAAAAATCAACAGAAAATGAGCAAAATGGATACACAAACTTTTACTTTAAAAATGTAATTGGGGTGCCTGGGTGGCATCTGACTCTTTGTTTTTAATTTTATTTATTTTTATCATTTTTGAGAGAGAGACAGAATGTGAGTGGGGGAAGGGCAGAGAGGGAGACACAGAATCCAAAGCACGTTCCAGGCTCTGAGCTGTCAGCATAGAGCTCGACGACGTGAGGCTTAAATTCATGAACCATGAACCATTCATGATCATGACACGAGCTGAAGTGGGATGCTTAATCAACTGAGCCACTCATGCACCCCAAGCGGCTAACTCTTGATTTCCTCTCGGGTCATGATCTCACGGTTTGTGGGTTCAAGCCCTGCACTGGGGTCTGTGCTGACAACACAGAGCCTGCTTGGGATTCTCTCTCTCTCCCTCTCTGTCCCTACCCTGTTCATGCTCTCTTTCAAAATAGATAAATAAACTTAAAAAATTAAAAAAAAAGAAACATATCTAAAAAAATACAATTAAAGGGGTGTGTGGCTGACTCAGTGGAGCATGCAACTCTTGATCTCAGGGTTGTAGGTTTGAGCCCCACATTGACTGTAGAGATTACTTAAAAAACATAAAATCTTTAGGAAACAAAAAAAAAATACGATTAAAGGATAAAGAAATTTATAACAGAGAAGTGAAATTTTTTAAAGTAAACTTGTTTTACAAATATCAACTCAAAGGCAGTACATGGTAAAAGGCATGAGTTCTGTGGCTAATCTCCCTGAGTTCAAATCCAAGCTCTAGGACTTCTGGTAAATCCTTCTGAGTTTATCTATCAAATGGGTAAATCCTAACTACAGGGTTGTTGTGAGGATTAAATGAGTTATCACATGTCAATTGATCGGTATGATGCCTGGCTCTAATAAATAATCAATTAAAAGTTAGCAGTTAATTCAACTGCCCAATTCGGTGAAGATACACATGAAATGAATATTTTCCGACCTTAATTAAGGCAATATACATTGGCCTAAATCTTTTGGTAGATGTCTGGCATTTTGTATCAAAGCCATCATAACATTCATTCTTTCATTGACTTAGTAATTCCACTGCTGGCAATCTTTTCTAAGAAAATTATCTGGAATACAGAAAAGGCCTTATGCAGAAAACCATTATTGATAATAGCTAAGCACTGTGGAACCTAAACGTCCAACAAGTGAGGAGTGAGCTGTGATATATAAATTCATAAGCAGTCATTAATGATGGCTAATAAAACCTGTGTGGTACTAAAACTTTTTTATATAATAATTTTTAAAGATCACTAGTACAACAGTGTTGGAACACTATGAAATATTTGGATAGAAGAAATATAGGAATTATTTCCAAATGTTGACATTTGGGGGTGGGGTGCTGACTAAGGTATATTTCTGTAATATCTACTCTAATCCACTGATTTATCTTTTTATTATTATTGTAGTATCACAGTATGTGACAACTGAAATTTTAGTATAATTTTCAAATACAGAAAGGCACCTAATCTATAAGGGAGCTCTTTTTTCTTCAGAAGAATACTGATTGCCTTGGCTGGTGGCAGTAGAAAGTGAAACAAGTATTGGAGGAATACAGCTATGTTAGCCTTCCTCTGGGTGCCCAATCATCACATCCCTTATATAGCATCTGTTCCCACTGTACCTGCACCTGGCACACAGCAAACATTTGATAAATATTTGATATATTTCTTTGGCATTTGGCCTGTTGTATAGTATAGCAATTGTAAATTTCACTTAAAATCCACTTGGAATTTGTATATTTAAAAGGAAACTCTTAACAAGCAATATTTTCTTCTCATACTTCAAAAAAAATTAGTTCTGGTAATACCACAAATAAACCTAAACCACTCAGGCACATTTCTTCTAAAGGTTTCTCTGGATATAAAATTTACAAACATTTAAACATGATATAAAAGCAACTTAACTGTATATTTACTAAAACTGTATTTTATCAAACCTAAGATGTCATCAATTGTAATACGCATCCTTATTTCAGAGATGTTAAAATATGGAAGAAGAAGTGGTATCTTGAAACTATGAGCGAAAGTAACTAACTGCACAGGAGTGATTAACTCCATGGCCTGCATGTGGGAAGTACAGGGCCTGACTATTAATCCATCTACCTATTCTTATCAATACAACCTTTAAACTATGGTCTGGCTTAGTTGGTATAAAGATATCTATAAATTAAAGTTGTAAAACAGTATAATATTAAGCAGCATGCATGCTGTTAAGAGAAGGATAAAAAAAAGAACCAGATGTTTCAGATTGACATAAAAAATGGCAGTATATTTTTAGTAGCTATATCATTCTTTAAAAAATTTTTTTTAATGTTTATTTATTTTTGAAGGAGAGAAAGACAGAGCTTGAGTGGGGGGAGGGACAGGGAGAGAGAGGGAGACACAGAATCCTAAGCAGGCTTCAAGCTCTGAGCTGTCAGCACAGAGCCTCACATGGGGCTCAAACTCATGAACCACAAGGTAATGACCTAAGCAGAAGTTGGACGCTTAACCGACTGCGTCACCCAGGTGCCCCAGTAGCTAAATCATTCTTATTTAAACATCAGTTCTTAAAATCAAATTAACGACATAATTATAAATTTCAGTCATTTAAAATAAAGAAATCACACACACACACACACACACACACACACACACACACACACACACAAGACAGCTACAGGCCAAGATCTCTGATGAACATAGATACAAAAAAATACCACCAAACTCAATCCAACAATACATTAAAAAAATCATTCACCACAAACCATAAATCCCACATTTATTCCCGGGATACAAGGGTGGTTCAATATTTGCAAGTCAATCAATGTGATACATCACATTAATAAGAGAAAGAATAAAAACCATATGATCAATTCAATAAACATAGAAAAAGCATTTGACAAGGTACAACATCCACTGACAACAAGGGCCCTCAACAACGTAGGTTTAGAGGGAACATACCTCAACATAATAAAGGCAATGTATGAAAAACCCACAGGAAACATAATACTCAATGAGGAAAAAGAGGGCCTTCCCCCTAATGTCGGGAACAAGACAGGGATGTCCACTGTCACCACTTTTGTTCGACATGGTACTAGATGTCCTAGCCACAGCAGCAAGACAACAAAAAGAAATAAAAGGCATCCAAATCAGTAAGGAAGAGGTAAAACTTTCACTATCTGCAGATGACGTGATACCATATATAGAAAAGTCTAAAGACTCCACCAAGAAACTACTAGAACCGATAAATGAATTCAGTAAAGCCGTAGGATACAAAATCAATGTGCAGAAATCTGTTGCATTTCTATACACTATAATGAAGCAGCAGAAAGAGAAATTAAGCAAACAACCCCATTTACAGTTGCATCGAAAATAGTAAGATACCTAGGAATAAACCCAACTAGAGGTAAAAGACCTGTACTCTGAAAACTATAAAACACTGATGGAAGTAACTGAAGATGACACAAAGAAATGGAACCACATTCCATATTCATAAATTGGTACAACAAATATTATTAAAATGTCTATGCTACCCAAAGCAATCTACCCATTTAATGCAATCCTTATCAAAATGCCAACAGCATTTTTCACAGAATTAGAAAAATCCTAAGATTAACACAGAACCACAAAAGACCCCGAATGGCCAAAGCGATTTTGAAAAAGCAAAGTAAAGCTAGAGGAATCACAATTCTGGACTTCAAGTTATATTACAAAGCTGTAGTAATCAAAACAGTATGGTATTGGCACATAAAGAGATACACAGATCAATGGAACAGGACAGGAAACACAGAAATAAACCCACAATTGTATGGTCAATTAATATTTGACAAAGCAGGGAAGAATATCCAATGTCTCTTCAACAAATGGTGTTGGGAAAACTGGTCAGTAATATGCAAAATAATAAAACTGGACCATCTTCTTAAATCATACAGAAAAATAAACTCAAAATGGATTAGAGACCTAAATGTGAGACATGAACTGATAAAACTCCTGGAAGAGAGCACAGGCAGCAATTTCTCTGACATCTGCCATAACAACATTTTTCTAGATATGTCTTCTGAGGCAAGAGAAATAAAAGCAAAAATAAACTATTGGGACTACTTCAAAATAAAAAGTTTCTGCACAGTGAAGGAAGCAATTAACAAAACTAAAAGGCAAACTACTGAATGAGAGGAAATATTGGCAAATGATCTACCTGATAAAGGGTTAATATTCAAAATACATAAAGAACTGATACAACTCAATACCCAAAAAACAAAGAACCCAGTTAAAAAATGGACAGAAGACATGAACAGAAATTTCTCCAAAGAAGACATCCAGATGGGCAAGACACATGAAAAGATGCTCAACATCACTCATCATCAGGGAATGCAAATCAAAACTACAATGAGGTAACCCCTCACACTTATCAGAATGGCTAAAATGAAAAACACAAGAAACATCAAGTGTTGACCAAGAATGTGGAGAAAAGGAACCCTTGTACACTGCTGGCGGGAATGCAAACTCGTGCAACCACTGTGGAAAATAGTAAGTTCCATAAAACGTTAAAAAAAAAAAAACAAAACTTACCCTATGATCCAGTAATCACACTACTGGATATTTATCCAAAGAATAAAAAAAACACTAATTCAAAGGGATGCATGCACCCCTATGTTGATGTTTATAATAGCCAAGATGTGGAAGCAGCCCAAGTATCCATCGATTGATGAATGGACAAAGAAAATGAGGTGTATATACATAATGAAATATTACCCAGTCATAAAAAAGGGTGAAAACTTACCATTTGCAATGACATAGATGGAGACCAAGAATATAATGCTAAGTGAAATAAGACAGAGAAAGACAAATACCATATGATTTCACTCAAATGTAGAATTTAAGGAACAAAACAAACAAGCAAAAGAAAATAAAGAGAAAGACACACTGAGGAACAGACTCTTAACTATAGAGAGCAAACTGATGGTTACCAGAAGGGAGGTGGGGCGATGGGTAAAATAGATGATGGGGATTAAGGAGCACACTTGAGGGGCGCCTGGGTGACTCAGTTGGTTAAGCATCTGACTCTTGATTTCGCCTCAGGTCATGATCTCACGGTTCAGGACATGGAGCCTACACGGGGCTCTGCACTGACAGTGTGGAGCCTGAGATTCTCACTCTCCCCCTTTCCTTGCCCCTCCCTTGTGCTCTCGCATGTACGCATGTGCTTCCCCCCTTCTCCAATCTCTCTACCCCACGTTCGCGTTGCCTGTGCTCGCTCACGCTCTCATACACTCTCTCTCAAAATAAATAAATAAACATTAAACCAAAAAGAAGGAGGGCACTTGTGATGAACACTGGTGATGTATGGAATTGTTGAATCACTACATTGTACACCTAATAAAACACTGCATGTTAACTTCATTGGAATTAAAATTAAGAAGAAAGAAATTAAATATATCTAAAATATACCAGGGAGTAGAAACAGCAAGATACAGAAAACTATGATTAACATGATTCTACATTTGTACAAAATAAAACAAATCAATACAAAAAAAATGAAGTGAATACATCAACAATAAAATGAAAGAAAATCTGTTTTATGCCATCTCAAAATATGCAAAGTCTACTCTGAAAAATACGTGAGATTTTTTTTTTATGCTCTCCCCAGAAAATCAAATTGTACTCAGAATTCGAGCTACCACCACACAGTACATGGAGCTCCAAACATAAAACCTCACCTCAGAGCTATTGATGGCCAAAGCTTGAAGTAGCAGCTTAGTGGCATCAAGATGGAGGCCATAGTGAATCAGAAGGTTGGCCAAGTTCACAAGAGGAATGTCCTGGTATTGAAGTGGAGCCAAATTCAAAGCCCTCTGAAGACAAGCAATAGCAAAAGTGCTGTTTCCTACTGCTCTCCAATAGAGTCCAGCTTCATTGAGGATCAGCCAGACAGGGGCATTTGGCTGAAAAAACCCAAAATACCTCAGTTAATGCAAGAATATAGTACTTTTCTGACAAAGATTTTTAATGCATGCATTCTAACTTTTAATTACAATTACTAAGCACTTAAATTTCAGATGTCTACAGTAGATGACTTACCTTATTAATAGCATGAAATAAGAAAGACCCAATTTCTTCTTCTGGGATAGTATAGTTATTAATACGGGAAAGCAAAATCTGAAAACATCAAAAGAAGACTGAATCAATTGAAAATAACAGGGAAGACATGTGAAAGAATTCTATAGATAGCAGTCTTGACTTGAGCTTCTCAGGAACAGCTAATCTGAATAGATATTTATAAACATATATATATAAAACATGAGGTCATCAACATACCAACAAGGTGTTGACCTGCTTTTATGAATGCCCAAGTTGCCTTTAACTAAAACATGTTAAAAGATGTAAACCACATACATTATTAAGGTGATATACCATACCCCATTAAAGTCAACCTAAGTGTCCAAAACCAAATGAGAAAATTTTCAAAAGACAATAGCATGTAATATCTGATGCAATAAAAAATCTTCTATCTTTTCTAGTGGGAAAAGCACTGGATCCTCAATTGCTCTAAGTTCTTGCAACATCTGTATAACTGCGAGCAACTTGAAGGTAGGGATCATGGTCGATTTACCTTTCCCAGTATTCCATACAGTGCCGGACACATAATGTTTTCTGCCTCAGTAAATATTTGTTGACTGTAAGTAGTAACTGTTGAGTTTTAAAATTGACTTTTTAAAACGGTTATTGTGATGGTCTGTTTTCTCTGTCAAAAAAGTAATTTTTTCATCTATGGAATGGTATCAAATGTAGAGTTTATATTCAGTCATAAAACATTCCTAGTTATACAAAACTAGTAGGAAGTAAAGAACAAAGCTTAACAGAAGTCTATAATGTCTGTAAGGTAGCTGTCAAATTCACACACACTTCTAAGGATCTTATATAAGGCCAAAGCAGGTTGATAAGGCCAGAAAGAGAATCTTCAAGCTTTCAATTTATACAAACTCCTAGAGGCCTGACCACTAAACTGAAGTGGTCAGAATGGCCTCCAATAGATGAGCTTCATTAACTAAACAGAGAGTTCTGTGCTGCTCATCTCTGTAGCATTCTTAGTTACAGAGAGCGCTTATGTGGTCTGTGTAAACAGCAGCCCTGAAGCCCTTTCCTGGCACTCCTTCAACAGCATGATTGTCTTCTTAATGATGTCACCAATTCTGTAACTCTATCTTCAGTTTTAAAAACTTTAAGTTCAACAACTATCAATGTTTTGTTCTGCCTAAGAGGCTTGTGAAGTCACCCAGTATGGACGGCAATAAACACCAGCCTAAGTGAGCCTTACTTTTCGTGCATGGTCATCTGGCATTTTGGCTTTCAGATCCATGCGGACCTCTAATTCTTTGACTAAGTAGGACAGAGTCTGGCTTTTTCTGAAGTCAGTTATGGAACAGTCAGGGGTTTGGGCCTCTTCTTCTGAAGAATAATCATCACTGTTGAGTTCGTGGATCCTGGCACAAGAAAAAGGAACAAGATTCATATTTTCAAAGTTTGGGTGATTTCAAGATAAAGACTTAACCTTTCAAGTCCAAGGCTGGTGCTCTCAAAGAACTGCCAGATGACAATCATGCAGAATCAAGTGCTTTGCCAAATCCATCAGCACTTGCCTGAGTCCTTTGTTTTCCGGAGGCAGAAAATACGTTGGCAATTCCCCGCCAACAGGGACTCTAGGATAGCTTTCTACACAATCTGCTCTTTTAGGCCACAGAATATGCTGTTTGTCCTAAAAAAGAGAGAAAGTTTCTCATAAATTTCTTTGGATTCAATATTTCAACATGCTAAACAAACTTTCAAAAGAACATAAATATACTAGGGTAATGTAAACAATAATTCAGCATTTTAAGATAATTGTAGACACAGTGGTAGACTGTAAAATTCTTTATACTGAAGAGTGTTGGTCTAACTCAGTAATTCTACCTGTTTTACCATAGACTGGTTCAGAGGTGTGTTAAGTTAGCTGAGTCCAATGAGATACAAGGAGAGGCTTGCTTGGGGCTTCCGGATAAGAAAAGCCAGTCTAAATCTCTTAGCCACATAGGAGCAAAGAATATGTTACTCCAGTTGCTGCTAGCTGTCACCTCATGACCATGAGGAAGACAAGCCTTAGGATGAAACCGGTACTATGGATGGTAAATTCAAAGGGAAAGAAATGGATAATTGATGTTATCACTGGACCACTGAATCAACCAAGCTCTAATCTCTGGATATCCTGTAATATGAGGCATATTTTCTTTTAAGCCAATTTGAGGTGGAGTTTATGATTTGTAACTGAAAGCATATATAAGCTTATAAAACTGGCATAAAAAACTACCTTCCCTGAACTAAGACCTTTTCTTTGCCAATGCCAAAGTTTAACAATTTTTTATTTGTAAAATGTTCATTTTTTAAAATATAAATAACATACATCAGAGGCTTACTAAACTTATGTATTTTTTAATGTTTATTTATTTTTCAGAGAGAGTGAGAGCACAAGTGAGGAAGGGGCAGAGAGGGGGGACAGAGGATCTGCAGCAGGCGCTGTACTCGAACTCACAAACTGTGAGATCATGACCTGAGCTGAAGTCCACTGCTTAACTAACTGAGTCACCTAGCTACCCTACTAAACTTAAATCTTGAAGCTATGAAACACTGGGGAATTTATATTATATATAACTAAATCTAAGTGGCCATATTAATTGTTAGAACAAAAACTAGATTAAATTCTGAAAATTTAATAGTGAATAAGAAATACATGGTATCTGTCCTTATACCTTGGTATCCCCATGGGCTAACATACAATTATTTCTTAGCTAGCTTAGAAATACATTTATTAACTTATTACCTATATCATCTGGTAGAACGTAAGCTTAAGCAATAGCTTGTGTACTATATTTACAGTCCTAGCCTGACACATAGCTGGGAGCTCGATACAAGAATGCTGACTAAAAACTGAAATACAGTGCACCGGGGTGGCTCAGACGGTTGAGCATCCCACTCTTGACTTTGGCACAGGTCATAATACCAGGGTCGTGGGACTGAGCCCTGCGTCACGCTCTGTGCTAAGCATGGAGCGTGCTTAAGATTCTCTGTCTCTTCCTTTTTGCCCCTCTCCCACGCCCATGCTCTCTCTAAAAAATAAAAAAAATTTTTTAAAGTGAAATACAGTTGATTCTTGCATAACACAGGTTTGAACTATGTAGGTCCACACCCATGTGGATCTTTTTGATAAATGCAGTGCAGGTATTATAAATATATTTTCTCTTCCTCATGACTTTCTTAATAATCTTTTCTTTTCTTTCACTTTATTGTAAGAATACAGTATATAATACCTGTAACAAAAAATACATGTTAATCTACTGTTTATGTTGTCAGTAAGGCTTCAGTCAACAGTAGGCTGTCAGTAGTTAAGTTTTGGGGGAATCAAAAGTTATACACAGATTTTTGACAGCATGGGGGGTTGGCCCCTTTAGCCCCCATGTTGTTCAGGGTCAACTGTACATATAAGCACATACTTCGGTCAATTTCAGAAACTTTCTAGGGTTGGTAATTATACTCAGAGCTCAAAGTTTTGAACTCAAATCAGGGTGTCTATATGCCCCCTTTCACTGGAAGAAGATCTCAAGGCAGACCCTGTATCTTGCTAACCTACTACCTTGCAGAATGCCTTCTGTTTAATAGAAGTTTAGTAAGTGTTTGTGGACCTAAGCTGAACAGTGATAGGGACCATATTAATTAATGAAGGTGAGGGTCACTGCTTTAAGAAATCTTGTCTGAGAAAACTCCTTCATCATCCTCTATTAACTTACCCTATATGCATCAGAATCCCTGCCCCAGATCCAGAGAATGGAATGGGCGACGGGAGAAGACTTGACCAAATCACTGATATCACTCTGATTTGCCTGAACATCAAAATTCACAGACATCATACTGGAGGTTGATGAATCCTCACCAAACTAGAAAATAAAGAAAAGTTCAAACAAATTGGAAGCAGGAAAGTCACGTTGTGACTAAGATTTAACCCAACCCAAAACATTAGTGAATACCCAAACCCAGTAGGAAATCTGAAAGTATGTTAGTAATAAAGGAATCAGATATTTATATTTTCAGAAGCAGGCCCCAACTCTATTCTCTTAGAAAATGCATAGTTAACGATTCTCAATCAACTATGCCCTTGGGGTATGAGAAAAATGGCATGGATTCTTTACTTCTCTTCTCTACTTGTTTACTGTTCCTTTACTTCCTTTCCATGATTTAGTCTCTTTTAGGTTTAATGATGAGCTTATTATCTAGAGGTTTGGCTCATTATTCCCCTCCCCTACCTAGACTAAAACGATTGCTACTCTATAGAATTAGTGTGCTGTGGTAGAAGGGAACGTAAGAAAGGGCTCTTATAGGAGTTCAATATAGCTATGATTTAGGCATTATAACTATTATACAATCAACTCCAAATATAAATGTAGTCTTCCTCCAAAGCAAGGTAAATCAATGTTTGATATTCTTACAGGATACCACGGTTTCTGTATATTTCTAAAACCACGTTAGATAAGGAAATGGGACCAGTATGGGAGGGAGTAGAAAAGAACGGATTCTTTTGGTGTACAGTGGAGATGTAACTTACGGATATGTAAGGCTGAAAGCTACGCTGGTACAAGGGACTCCTCCAGAGGTCTGTCTCCACAGTTACCTGGGTTTTAGTCTATTTCACTTCTAAATATTCCCCTTTTCTCCCTTAAAATAATGCTTGGATTTAGGGCTGAGAGCTACAATCTCAGAGGTGTAAGTCTGATCGTCCTTTGAAAACCAAACATGAGACACTGCTAGGAGCTAGATGACAAAAATCACAGGAAGCTTGTGGTCCCTATTACTACTTCTTCCCTAAAAGGCCTCTTAGTTTTTGCTTCTTTTTCTGGGGTCTGGGGTTTTTCAGATTAAAGAGTACTATTCTTCACGGTTTGCCCTCCTCTAGAAGCTGTTCTGATCTATTAATTATTTTAACTGCTTATCCCTGGAAATTCCTGTATCTATGATTAAAGACATGATAAGATTTTGATAGGATAGGATAACGTGTTACTTTATTTCCAACATCGTTTTGGATGATACCTGGAACTCTGGTTGTGCTTACTATCTATATCCGCAGCAATTAGATGCTATTTGGAATCATTATAATTATGTATTTTATTTCCCCAATTAGATAGGCTAGGATTGTGTGTGTGTGTGTGTGTGTGTGTGTGTGTGTATGTGTGTGTGACTGCATGTATATGTATGCATATAAGTACACATGTATGTATGGATATTCACAGAAACAGAAAGAGAAAACACACATGCATGTAGAAACAGTGCTTAATAAAAATTTTCTGTTGATAATGATCATTTTGCTAATGTTTTTAGTTGAAGCAACATAACTGGACTGATGACTTTAGGAAAGGGCACAGCTACTCTTTCTCAAATTTTAAATTACTGGTATTACTCCAATAAGTTACAAGGGTGATATGAAAGCTTTGAGTTAAATACTAGGAACAATCCTATGAACAGACATTACAGCTAATACTTGGGGGATCTGGAAATTTCATGCATGAAGTAAATGAGTATTATCTATAAAATCTGACTTCATAAACATACTCAAAACCTTAAATGAGTCACAAATCTTTGGGATCAAATATACAAGGAATCGAGGGTGGGGGGAAGTGATATTACTCTTAGATATGCAAAGTTATAAGAACTAGAAGAGACCAAGAAAAAGACCTGAACATAGTCCACATTTTCAAAAATGTCTCCACGATGGTAGCGCACAGGTTGGTCCCACTGGCAATGTAAACTATGCTGCTGGTTGACCAGCCGGCATATCTGATGATTTCCTGGAATAAGAAAGGAAATTACCATTGTGGAGAAAGATCAGTAATGCCAACATGTTTTCTTCAGTCTAAACCATTTGGTCTCAGAGCCTGGCAGAGTACTTACACAGGGTGTGCTTATACAGGGAAACGTTCATTAATGGTTAACTAAATCATATCATTCTAAAGAAGGATGTTTCTCCATTTAAAACAAAGCGTTGCTAAATCACCAAAGTATCTTCTGGCAATAACATTCTATGGCTGTAAAATCATTGATTACATTGTTTTAAGAGACTTTTGCTATCTCTCTGGAGACGGTCTGCTTTATCTACTTCATATTCTCTTTTAAATTTATATGTTTTAGAGCTTTGGTTGTATTGCAGTACAGAGCAAGCAGTAAATAACCCCAAGGACTGAACATACTCTTTTCACTCAAAATAGTAGAGATAACTTGTTAGGTGGATTGTAAAATGGACTTTAAATGGTCGCAGCTAAGGTTTAAAGATTAAGAGACTTCCCAGATCAACAGATTTATCAAGGAAGAAGTATATAATATAAGGAATTCTATTAATTTATTCTTCCATGTCTGTTAGATCTACTCTCATAGGCTTTTATCAGAAATGAAACATTCTGGAGATAACCAAGTCACTGATATCCTGTCAACCCAGCGCCCTTAGACAGTGGTTCTAATTTTGGGTCATAGGCTTTAAGAAGTATTTTTTTTAATAGTTCTTATTTTTTTAAGTTTTTTTATTTTGAGAGAGAGTGAGCGAGCAAGTGCGGGGGCGGGGCAGGGCTGAGAGAGCGGGAGAGAGAGAGAGAATCCCAAGCAGGCTCTGCACTGTCAGCACAGAGCCCAGTGAGGGGCTCAAACTCACAAACCCTGAGATCATGACCTGGGCCGAAATCGAGAGTCAGACGCTCACCTGACTGAACCACCCAGGTGCCCCCGGACTCTAAGTTTTAATAAAATCTATCTGCCCTTTTCCCAGGAAAAAAAAAAATTGTGCACACTTAAATTACTGCAAGTAATTCTGGGGAGGATTTAGAACCCCCTGAAACTAATCTATTGACCCAGGTTAAGAATTCCTGCTTGAGACAAATATTAGTTTAAAATCTTACTTCTAAAATAAAATATTTGCTTTTAAAGGAGCAAGAAAATAAGAGTTAGTTTGTGTTGGCTGGAGTATGTGGATGCTTTATTTCTACGGTGTGTCCAGCTTGTGTTTACTTGATATGCAGCTACGGTCACACTACCCAGTGTTTTCAGACCAGCAGCAACAGACAGAGCGGCAGGTCCTAACTCAGACCTACTGATCACAATCTGCATTTCAAAAAGATCTCCAAGAGACTGGGATGCATACAAAATTTAGAGAGCATCAAATTGGCCAAACAACTGTTGTTAAGACTTCTAGGATTTAAAAGATTTTTTACTTTAAATGTTTATTTTAAAAAAGCTAGAGACACCAAACCAGCTCCCCAGGCCTGCTGATATACCCACTATGATGACTCAATTTTAAGAATAAAGCACAACTTTATACTACTTTAAGGCTACACAAAAGTTACGAATGCAGAACATGCTCGAAGTGAACTTTTTAACCTGGCTTCAATTATTTGGAATCAATACTTACCTAATTGTGCCTCTTTTGCCATCTGTGTCTCATGGATGATATTTCTTAAGATTTGTTCCTCCTGAATCAACTTATGTTTTTCTAAGATCTCCTGCTGTCTCAGGTAGTGGTCATGCTGTTTTTGGTATTCTTTCAACTCATTCAGTGTTCGCTGGAGGGATCTTAACATTTTTTAACACCAGGAGAAAGTTACAGAGCTTTAAATTTGAATTTAAATTTAAACCCACTTACTGAATAGATTTTTATGGTCATCAGCAATAATTGCTATTTTTTTTCCTTAAAAATTTTTTTTTCCTTTTAACCTACAACCAGTGTACCACAAGTTAAAAAATAATGGGGTAAAATAAATCTGTCATTTTGTTAAAACCTGGGGGTAAAAAGATGGATGCAAAATTCTTCCCTTAAATACAACTTCCTGACATTAAATGGTGTGTTGGGACAGTTCAGGTACCCAAAAGATCTATAACAATATAACTGTAAAATTTAACATCTCAACTATTATTTGCCTCCACAAAGTTTGTGTTAGTTCCACTGACATTCAAAGCCTCCTTTTCATCTTTTCTTTTGATTCTGCATAAAGACAAGGTTAAGACAAAGGGCCAACAGCACCTAGCCCTTGAAATCTTACTTCCTTGGGTTTGTGGATTTTGGGAAAAAACCACAGAAGCCTGGCTTAAAAAGAAATATTTTCTACCACCTGGTATCAATAAATCTGCTGCCTGATTATATTTAGTCATAAAAACCTTTCTACCTACTACATTGTAACAGATGGAGATTTAGGAGCTATACAGATTGTGTAAGAGAGAACCAATTCACTCAGCCAGGACACGTTCTGAACAGGTATAACAGAAGCCAGGTATAAACAAGTAAGAGGTCATTCCTTCCTTTTCACCACATCATGCTTTAAATTGACTAGAAAATAACCAAATACAGTAGTTTAAGGTGTTCCAAATCTCCATTTAATTTTCTGATAATCAAAGTAGTCTCAATGTTCTCTTTCTTAAGAGAAGAACAATTCACTTTGAGTTATGTGAAGTTTCCTGACTGGCCCTACTATTTACGGAATGGAATACATTTTTTTAAATTAAGTACACTGCAAGGACCAGCTACGATAGGATTTCATTAGTGTACAATTCATAGAAATCTGATTAAAATACAGGCCAAATAATGTTTCTCAACATCACTTAACTAACTTAACAATAACCCAACAGGGCAGCTAAAGGGGAAAACGATCAAATATAGCACATGCAAGTGATTTTACTGACAATGCATTCTATGGAAATGAAAACATTATACAGTTACTGAGCATTCGGGAGCAACCCAATCCATCTGACTTCATAAAAGCAATCGATGGTCAAAAGTATAAGGATCTAAATGACAAATTTACTGCAAAGATTCTCTAGTTCCTGGAATTCATGCTACCAAAGATTCCTCTACAAAACCTCTGAATTGTGCGGAGCCTCCTATACCTGGAGAAAAGAGACAGGACTAGCAGTAATGAAGAGGTTTTTCTTAATTCTAATGAACAAATTAACACTGACATCACCCTACACAGGTCTAACTTAGGGCTTCAGGGAAATAGTGTCTTCCAATTACCTATGTTGAGCTTCCAATTTCTGCTCGAGTTTTTGCTGACACAGGACAGCATGCTTCCTCTTTATAGCTTGCTCAAACCCAGGTTTGGCTTGCAAAGCATGGTCGTAACAGAGCACTGAGTGGTTATACTCCCCCAGCATCTGAAGAGACAAAAACACGCACACACACACACACACACACACACACAGGAGGAAAAACATTAGCTGCTGCCTGGCTAGATCTGTCCAAATCTCCTAATGATTTATGAGCTCACACCTATATCTTACTTCTACAGTGAACCTTATTTTTGATCAGTGACCAAATCTACAACATAAGATACACCATAAGATCACTTAACTAGAAAGTATAATTATCTTAAGAGGTGTACTCCGCAGGATTTTAATATTCCTATCAATTTAGTTATTTTCCTTTTTTGTCCAGGGGCTAAGACAATTATGATACATTATTGTATTGAGGTTTTTTTCCCACTAATTTCTTCATTTCCGTTCCCTTTTCCTTGTTCAGACCAAGAAAGGAAGGAAAAAAAGGTAATTTTTAATTGAAAATAAATTTTTTAAAAAAGTAAAGAAAATAGCAACTGGTTTGGCTCATGAAAACAAAAATGCTGTATTTACTGCGTATATGTTTCCCAAAGTGTAATAGCTGGTGAAGAAGTCACTGTCATCCAGAGCTGCGTGGACCACAACAGCAGCATCTGCAGAGAAGTGAGCTCTGTGCAGAACATTTGCCAAGTTGACCAGGGCAATGTCTTTATTGTGCCTAAAAGAGGAGAGGCATAATTAGATGTTAGGAAAGAAGCATGTGCTCCATGATCATATATAAGTACGTGACAAGGGAAAATTACATGTGAAGTTATTGAACTTAACTTTGAGTATACTGATAAGACGGAAAATAATTTAAGAAAATTATACTGTTTCATTTTTTACATAACTGATGGTGCTTATTCAATCTATTTTGCCACAAAAATAAGGTCTGGCAGACATTTTATGATTTTAAAATATATTTAGGGTTTATTATTTGCTTTGAGAAAAATGTAATTTATGCTAATTCCTCCAGGCAGGGTTCTTATATTCAAGTCTCAAGTGAATCAGATGGCGTCTACAGTATATATTTTTTCCTTAACGGAAATCAGAAGATTATTATTGAACTTTGAACAAAGAATATATTAGACTTTGAACTCTTTGGCATTGGCCTTTTTTTTTTTTGTGATGGGACTAAATTCTTTGAACAGAGATAGAGGAGAGTGTAAGTGTAAAAGAATGCTTCTTCATATTGTTTTCCTATGCATTGTTTCTGTAACATTCCTGAATTACATGGAGACTCAGGCAGTCCGAAAAGGGAAAACGCTTACCTAGAAGAGAAGTGAAGTGCTCGCATGGCACATTCCACTACCTGATATGGCTCATTCTTTATTCTCCAGTAAAATGAAGCCATGTTATACAGTACCCATGAGGAAGAATTCTAGAGATTAAACAAATAAAATGACAATCAAACACAACTCAACATACTTTCTTTGATTTACAATGTTCAAAATGAGTCTCTTCTGAAACTTCAGATGAAGAAGAAGACATTACAGCAGTGATAAAACTAGGGACAAAGGACAAATAAACTACACCCACCCAAAAAGCCTCCTGATCATCAGTTGAGCAAAATGCATTAAGATGTCATCTCCAAATAAAGACTATTCAATTCCAAGCTACAAGCCCACAGAGTGGCCACAACTTGTGTTCCTATTTCAGGATTTCAGAAGTTAGGACCTAACCTACTTAGAAATGCCAGTTGTTCTAACATGAAATTCCTGAAATTAACAAAGCTTCCTATTTAATATCTGAATGAAGGTACATATGTAAGCAAATGACAGACTTATGCTTTTGTAAAAGATGATTTTTTTTAAGATTTTTTATTTTCAAGTAATGTCTACACCCAATGTGGGATTCAAACCCACAATCCTAAGATCAAGAGTCACAAGCTTCACTGAACTGACTGAGCCAGCTAGGTGCCCCTTTTATTCATTCTTTTGTCATGGGTGTCATTCTTTTGTCATCATAATCTAATGCAAAATGCAAACCAATACTGCTAAAAATTACGTCTTCAGTACAGAGTAATAAGTGGATTATTTAGTGAAGTTAAACAGAAATTTAGATAGGTTTGCTTCTTCTGTGGCTTAGATTTTCATCTCATAACGTATTCTAAATTTTAACCACACAGAGGTCAAAATACTGAACTGGACCATGACAGAAAACTTAGTGTAAATAAGTTTAAGCCCATGTAGAGAAATTTCAAACTCAGCACTGCAAAAACAGTCAAATTAAGTTTTTTAAAAAAGGCATAAAGATAAACTGAGAAAAATACATATGACACCCATTGATTAATATCTTTTATAAAGAACTCCTAAAAAATCTAAAAAGAAAGACAAAATACAATAGAACATGGGCCAAAAACATGAACAGACAATTCAGAAATAGGAAACAATGGCTAATTATCAAAGAATAGAAATAATTATCAAAGAATAGAAATAAAAGAGATACAAATTTTCCTTTTACAAATTGGCAAAGATTAAAAAGAATGCCAACACTCACTGTTGGCTAAACTGTATATTAACTTCATATATTAACCGTAAAAATGATGAGTGAGTACAGCATCTCTGGGGGACAGTGTGACATTTATGTAAAAGGCCTTAAATATATGATTACACTTTGATGCTCAAAATTCCACTATTAAAAATTTATTTTATGAAAATAACTGTTTTAACTATAAAGGTGTATAAAAATAAAGGTCCAGAACATTGTATTATAAAACAGTTATTAACCGAGGTTTTCTGTTCCTCTTTTATAGACTTTTTTTTATAAAGTCTGAGTTTTTTTAATAGGACAAATTGTTTTCTTTTAAAAATAGTTATTTAAAAAGTACTTATTTTTGAGGTGCCTGGGGGGCTCAATCAGTTAAGCACCCGACTTCATGGCTCAAGTCATGATATCATGGCTCATGAGTTTGAGCCCTGCATCTGGCTCTGTGCTGACAGCTTAGAGCCTGGAGCCTATTTCAGATTGTCTCCATCTCTCTGCCCCTCCCCAACTTGTTCTCTATCTCTGTTTCTCTCTCTCTCTCTCAAAAATAAATAAACATTAAAAAAATTTTTTTTAAGTAGTTATTTTGGGGGTGCTTGGGTGGCTTAGTCTCTCTGCCCCCCCACCCCGTTTACACACGTGCACGCAGGCGTGTTGCGCTCTCTCTCAAAATAAATAAAAAACATTAAAAAAATCTTTAGAATTAAAGAATTACTCTCTAGAGAAAAAGAACCTAGGCAGGTTATTTTCTGAGGAAAGAAAGACCTTCTGTGCGCACAGTCTCTGGCTCTTTCAGTCACTGATGACTTTACCTTCTGCAGGCCTTCATGAATGAGGTGGCCTATGTCATCTATACTTCTTCCTAGTCGTTTAGATAAATATGTGAAGATTGGATCTTCTTTAGGTAACAGAGGTGCAGAAAGATTAACTCTTTCTTGTACACCCTGAAGAAAAGAAGAAAAAAATTGAAAACAAAACAGGAAAAAGGAGATCATAAGACAAAAGCTCACAAGTAATTCAGTATATTATAATATTTATTAAAGGCATTTTATGAAATAGGAGATGTTCATAAAATTATAAAGCTGTTTGGAAGAGGAGAAGAAGTAAAAAGAATATTTATATGCAAGAGAGTAAGTTACAGAAAAAAATGTAGAAAACAAGATCCCGAATCTCTCTACTTACTCGCAGGTGCTGAAAAGCATGTATACTATATGGAAGTTCTAGAATTTTGGTACAATCTGGTTGCTCAGGGTCTGGAGGGACGGGAGATTCTGTGTCTATATAATCTTCAGGGCTAAAATTAAGAAGCCGGGAGCAATGAATGACTGAAACGTGAAAAAATGTCTAGTTTTTCCACAATGGAAACATATTCTCATAGCATCCCAACTTTACAACCAATATTAGTCAACATTCAACCTTTTTCACACTGCTACTGCTGGAGTCAATATTTTGGGAGTTCAACTTAAAGGAGATAAATCAAGAGTTAGAAAATAGTAGGTATATCAAAGAATGTTAAGATCACAGGACTTTTTAAAAGCTTTTGTAAATTCTTTCTAGAAAGATTAAACCACTTTACACTTCTGTTAACGGCCTCTCTACATTTTTACCAGTTACTGATTTTTAAATATTTCCAATTTGACAGGTGAAAACAACTTAAATATTTTAATTTGTACCTATTTGATCATAAGTGAGAGATATGTTTTCCACATGTTTATTGGCCATTTGTATTTCTTTTACTATAAGTTGAACAACTACTGTGGTATTCAATATTTTAAGTCAATCTTTAAGAATTCTACATGTGATGTATTTTGAAATTTCAAATTTCAATAAACTCATTTGTGATTGAAGCTTATTCTCATTAGATAATTTATTGATTTGAGAAAGTTCTGTTCAGGAAAATGTTACTTTTATTTTTGGAAAGAGAATTTCTTTTACCTGATGTCTTTGCTTTCCAAAGTTATGTATGTGCCATCATAGAGATCCAGGTCTCCCAAGGGCACCTTGGCTTTGATGCAGTCTGGATCTTCTTTATTATGTCTCTGTTCCAGTCCTGTATCTCTGTCCTCATTCTCTTCTATGTGAATTTTTTGAGCAACTAATTGCTTCTGTTGAGAAGACAATAAGAACATAAAGGATTTTTCTATTATTTCCATCTAAATACCACGTAAAAGAAAGGAGAATTTAATGTGCTGTAGTCAGAATCCTCTATGAAGACAAGGATTCTGAACATAGGAGCCCCCCTTATCTGCAAGAGTATGTTCTAAGACTCCCAGTGGATGCCCCAAACTGTGGACAGTACCGACCCTATATATGTTTCTTCCCGTACATATATACCTATAATAAAGTTTAATTTATAAATTAAGCCCAGTAAGAGATTAACAATAACTAAGAATAAAATACAATTCTAACAATATACTATAATAAAATTTATGTGAATGTGGTCTCTCAAAATATCTTCTTGTACTATATTCATCCTTGTGATAATGTGAGATAATAAAATGCCTACATGGTAAGATGAAGTGAGGTGAACGACGTAGGCACTGTGACATAGTGTTAGACTATTAGTGACCTTCTGATGATAAGTCAGAAGGAGGATCATCTGCTTCTGGACCACAGTTGACCCATGGGTAACTGAAACCACAGAAAGTAAAACTGTGGATAAAGGGGCATTAATTAGTTGACAATCAAAATAAGCTTCTCTAAACAGGTGTCCATATACAGAAAGTAACAGAAAATAACATTTACACTAATGGGACCCGAATACCTTCATAATATGATCTCTGACTACCTATGAAACTGCATCTATTTGGGTGCTGGCTGGCTCAGTTGGTAGAACGTGCAACTCTTGATCTCAGGGTTGGGAGTTCAAGCCCCACACTGGGTGTGAAGCCTACTTTAAAATAAAATTTAAAAATTAACTGCATCTATCAATTTAACTTCCCTGGCACAGAATGGCTCAGCAATTAAAACTACCTTGAACTGCCCAAACACATCATATTTCAGACCTTCAAGACATCCAGCATGTTCATTCTGTCACCTGGAATAACTTCCCCTAATGCCCTATTCTCCGGGTGAATTCCTGTTACTGACAACTTTTTTTTCCCAAACATACAGAGGAATTACATAAAGCCCATGTTTTCACCACCCACATTGATCACATAACATTTGCCATACTTATTTCATATTTTTTAAAAGGAAAAAAAAGTAGTTGAAACCCCTCTTTACTCCTTCAAAATTCCTCTCTCCCTCACCACTATCCTGAATTTGTTTGATATATCATTTCTGTGTATGTCTTTATAAAATATTACTATTTACCCTTATTCTCCTAAAATATTACTTTATACACAAACACACACACACACACACACACATGCTCAAAATCAACATATAGCACTGCTTTACAAGTTTAAAATTTTTATGTGAATAGTATCACACTATATCATTCTAAAACTTATTTTTTAACTTTGTTTTTAAGATTTATGTACAAATGGTACAGTTTTAAACTTTTCAGTTAAACAGATGTATAAAAATGTATTTGTCCATTTTTCTGTACACTACATTGCTTCTGTTTTAACTTTTTGCTATTAAAAATGCTGTGATAGAGAAGTTTCCTTGTGCGCATGTGTAAAAGTTCCAGCAGAGGTAAAACTATAGGATGCACATTTTCAGTTTTATTTAGACACTGTCAATCTGCTTTGCAGATTGTTATTATAACCACTGGAATTCTACCAACAGGTTATGATAATACTCATATCCCCACAAACTTATCAACATCACACTTGTTAATTTATGTCAATTTGATGGGTATGAAATGTTTTAATTACTGGAGTAGACTGTATTACTATAAATGAACTTGCGGCACCTCCTTACAAAGGACTCTCTATCACTGTTCTGCTGGACTCACATGTGGCCAGTATGACTTATTTTGACAAATGTAACATGAGAAGTGGCAGTACAATATAAGACAAGATATCTGTACCCATAACTGTTGTATGTATGTATGTTGTAACTGTTGTAAATGAAAAAAAAAAAAAAAAAGGCAAAAGGCTATATTCTAACTATATGTAGCCCCAGTGATTTCAGATGAGGGACTGTGAATTTGTATAAATACTGCCATTACGGCATTCTTCTGCTTAGTATTTGCATAGGGAATACTTTTTCCATCCATTTATCACCACACTGGCTTTGTGTTAGGTGTATTTCTTATATGTACCATACAGCTGGACTAAGTAAGAAATCCAACCTGATATTCTGAGTTTTAATCAGCAAGTTTAATCTGATACATTGACTATGATTGCTGATCTATCTGAATTTATTTTAACCATGCTATTTTGGATTTTCTGTTAATCTTTTTCTTTTTTTTTTAATTACTGAAGTGTAGCTGACACAAAAAGTTTTATTAGTCTCAGGTATGTTTATCATTCTTTTTCTTTGCTGTTGTTTTCTCTTTTCCTCTTGTCATGTGCTTGTCAACACTTTCTATATTCCCTCCTCTCTTCTTGTACTTTCTCTTAACTTGTAGGATTGTAGTCCTATTATTTTAGTGCTGGCCCTTACTTTTGATTAAGTTTTTCATCAGTAAATATTTTAGTATATTTCTGAAAGATACTCCTTAAAAATAAACAAAAAAACCGTAACACCATGATCACATGTAAAAAAAATAATAATAATTCCTTAATATCAAATATCTAGTCTGTGTTCAAATTTCCAATTATTTCTTCCCTCTTTTAAAAATACAGTTTGTTTGGGTGCCTGGGTGGCTCAGTCAGTTGAGTGTCTCACTCCTGTTTTCAGCTCAGGTCATGACTCCAATGTTGTGGGATCAAGCCCCACATCCTGCATCATGCTGGGCATGGAGCCTGCTTAAGATTCTCTTTCCCTCTCCCTCTGCCCTTCCCTTGTTCCTGCTCTCTCTCTGAAAAACAACAACAACAACAAAAAAAACCCAAAACCCTCTTAAAAATAAAGGGGGGAGCCTCAGTGGCTCAGTGGGTTAAGCATCCAACTCCTGGTTTCGGTTCAGGTCATGAACCTGGGGCTGTGGGATTGAGCCCTACTTTGAGCTCTGCGCTGGGTGTGGAGTGTGCTTAAGATTCTCTCTCCCTGCCCACTCCACTCTGCCCCTTCCCCTGTCGTGTTCTCTCTCTCTCTCTCTCTCAAAAAAAAAAAAACAACTTTAAAGAAATATATTCAGTTTAAATCAAAATTCAATGAGATCCACACACTACAATGGTTGATTTGTCTGTAAGTCTGTTAATCTACTGGTAATTCCTCTAGTTCCCGTCCCCAACTTTTAAAATCTTTCTAATTTGTTTAAAAAGTTGGGTCATTTGTCCTGCAAAGTTTGCCAGTTGATAGGGATTTTGCTGACTGCATCTCCTAGGTTCATTTAACATGTCCCTTTCTTTGTCTTGTATATTTACTAAATATTGATAGCAGGATCCAGGGTTTCTTAACTTTTCTGTGTCACAGACTTCTTTGGCAGTCTGATGAAACCTGTAGACCCCCTTCTCAGAATGATCTTTTAAATACATAAAATAAAATATATAGAATGACAAAGGAAACCTATTACACTGAAAACAAATGACACTAGAAAACATAGTGATTTGATTAGATTCGTACTTCTTTTGGCAAGACTACCTGAAAGGTAGCAAGGCTCTTATATTTTTACTATGTTTGCCCACAAATTTTCCAATATGATTTTAAGTGTTACTTTCACCTTCTCATAAACATGATAGAAGAGTCTAACAAGCTTTACCTAATCACTGAACATACCTTGACCCAACTACATATTAATTTAATCTAGTTTTACCTTTCAAAGCACAAAAATATAAATAATTAAATAAGGTTAGCAACTTCATTAGTATTTTTACTTATCATTATATATCCTATGCATGTCTACTGTGTTTACTTTTTGCAGAAGTACATCTTTAATTTTTTTCAAAGTGAGAGTCTGTGTTAAGTAAACTCTTTGTATGTCAGAAAACATCTTTGCTTTGCCCTCATTCTTGAATGAGGTTTAAAAGAACATAAAATTCTAGTTTGACTGGTTTTCCCTTTGCACTTTGAGGCTATTCCTCCACTGTCTTCTGGCACCTTAAGAAGTTCATCTGGTTGTCACTACTTTGCAGAAAAATGGTATTCTTTAGTGTCATGGTTTTAATTCTATATTTCGGCGATTAACAAATTTATATCTCCAGCCTGTACCTTTACCCCAGAGTCCCCAATACCTTAATCAAAAACTGATGGAGTCAACATTTTTCATTTTTGTTTTCATGGACATGATGAATGAATTACATACTCTAATTTAAGTCTCCTTCTCTTTAAAGTCTCCCTCTCCGCCTCTTAAAACAAGAATTGCAATAAACATACACAATGTGTATATGCATTTGAAAATAAAAACTATTTTCTGCACCATTGCATTTTTTGAACACTGTGTTTAAAAAAAAACATATAAGGCTTCCAAGCATGAAGCTGTATAAATATACCTATTGTCTTATTCCTAGTTTTTCAAATAACTAATATTGTGTGTTATTAAGCAAAATCAGTTTATGGAAATCAAATGATAGAAACAAAAAGGTCAGATTTTATTAGCACCAATAGGTTTCAAGTTTTCAAGGTGTAAAGTGATTAATGCTTTCACCTGATCAGAAGAACACACAATAACAAGACCCTAGTTTTCCCTACTTGGAAATTAATAAAAATTACATTTTATAGAGTATTGAAACCATTCTTCCTTTTTGTATTTTACCCAAACTCTCCTTCTAAGCATATGCACAGTGACTGTTCCTTTTCATACTTGATGGAAAAACTTATACATGGAAACCCTGTTCAAGGATATAATGAGTCAAGAATCAGGCAAAACCTAAGTTAGTCTGTTTCTCTTACTATTGCTCAAATGTCCTCTAATTAGATGCTATTTTAAAAACATGATTTAAAAGTAATATATTCAGGGTGCCTGGGTGGATCAGGTGGTTAAGCATCAGACTGGACTTCGGCTCTGGTCATGATCTCGTGGTTTGTGGGTTCAAGCCCCGCATCAGGCTCTGTGGTGACAGCTCAGAGCCTGGAGCTTGCTTTGAATTCTGTGTGTGTCTCTCTCTCTGCCCCTCCCCAGCTCATGCTCTGTCTCTCTCTGTTTCTCAACAATAAATAAAACATTAAAAAATATATATATTCCTATAAAACTGAGAAGAATTGAGATTTAAGAAATAATATGCTCTCATTTTTCTTTGAATAGCTCCCCATGAAATACAACAAGTTTCAGTTGCATATCACATGCCTAATGCCTCACCTCCAATTCTTTGAGGTAGTTAACTGTTGTTTCTTGTCTCATTAATATGACTAAGTCATGGGGATGCTTCAAGTTCATCGGCGAATCCACCTGCAAACAAGCAAGCGATAAATAAAGCTCAGATTTCATTAACATTTGTTTGGAATCACATAAAGTTTCCTTTAATATGCTTTAAATTACTGTTCAACTACCATTATAATCAGTATTAGGTGCTTACTAAAACTCAAGGGCTATTTCAGAAGTGATCGCACATAAATTTCAGCAAAGAGAATGTCATGTTCAATAGCTGTCCCTTAAATTCCAACTTGAAAGAGTAAGCTTTTGAAGTCAATATTCTAACTTGGTCAGTCACAGAAGAAATATACAAGAAGAGAAGTATTTGGCAATGAGTGATAAAGTAAATTCCTTAAAAGATAATTCACACTTGTAACAATAAAAAAGGAATTGTCTTGTCTTGACAGAGCATTCCATATCTGAACAGGTTTGGAGTGATAAAAGGAAAACAATAAAAGCATCTATTTTTGAAGGTTATTTGTAGAAGCCATAAATCAAAATTAATACAAAATAATCTTGAGATTTATTATTTACAGCTCATATTCTCTGGATCATAAACAAGTGACTATGCTGTTGAAGATGTAGGAAAAACAAACCCTCATATACTAAAAAGAGGCTTATAAATTTATTGCTGTATGGAGGGACATTTGACAACATGTATCAAAATGTTAAAAGTGCCTATCTTTTGATCTGGCAATATTAACTCTAGGAAAACTATCCTCCAGATGTTGTTAAAAAAGTGGGCAAAAATATAACAAGGATAAATACACACACACACACACACACACACACACACACACAAGCTCACTACAACACTTTCAGCTGACAAAAAAAATTAGACACAACCTAAGCCCACCAACAAGGGAACGGGGAAATCCACGGTCTAAAATGGGATACAGGAAGACTAGATATACAGTCACAGGAGGATGTTCACAATGTATAATTAACTAAAAATAAAGACTAATACGTATACTATGATATTTTTAAGAAATTACATGTATATATTTTTACAGATGTAGATGTAGACATGTCTCTACATGCACAAAACCAAGTTTATAGTGGTTTCTTATGGGAAGCAGGAATAAGAAGAGAGGCACACTCATGTCTTTTACTTTATTTATACTTGTATATTTTAAAACCGTTTATCATGTAACATATTACATTTATAATAAAGAAAAAACAACACACACACACACACACACACACACACAGTTTGAATTTCAGAAAAATCTGACATTGGTCTTGGTGCCTAAGGGATAAGACAAAGTTCTTGCTCTCACATGGTACTAGAATGGAGTTGTCAAATTATATACCAGCTCTTCAGGAAGTTCCACTTTGAGGGAAAACTATTTTTTTGTAATCTTTAAGAAACTGGTATCAGCTCAACTAATCAAATTTAGAACTAGCTTTTTAAGTGCAGAAGGTAGGCTTGCATAGATCTTGGTGAATACAAGGGCCTATTCGAAAAAGATTTTAGGGGCACCTGGGTGGCTTAGTTGGTTAAGTGTCCAACTCTTGATCTAAGGGCTCATGAGATTGAGCCCCACATCTGGTTCTACACTGACAACATGGAGCCTGCTTGGGATTTTCTCTCTCTCCCTCTCTTTCTGCCTCTCCCTAACACTCTCTCTCTAAGTAAATAAATAAATAAACTTAAAAAAAAGATTTTAAAAAGAAGAAATAAGAACAACATGAAATAGGCGTGCCTGGGAGGCTCAGTTGGTTAGGGTCTGACTCTTGGATTTCGGTTCAGGTCATGATCTCACAGTTTCATGGGATCAAGCCCCACATTGGGCTCTGTGCTGATCCTATGGAGTCTGCTTGGGATTCTCAATCTCTCTGTCCTTCCCCTGCTCCTGATCTCTCTGTCTCTCTCAAAATAAGTAAGTAAACTTTAAAACATTTTTAAAATAAGAATATGAAATAAAGTTGGATGCTTACTTTAATAACATGCATTAAATTGGACAATGTTAAGTGACTACAGATAAAACTCATCTGCTCTTGCTCATTTTTTTAAAATTTTTTTTAACATTTATTTATTTTTGAGAGGGAGACACAGAGCGTGAGGGGGGGATGGTCAGAGAGAGAGGGAGACACAGAATCAGAAGCAGGCTCCAGGCTCTGAGCTGTCAGCACAGAGCCTGACGCGGGGCTTGAACCCACGAACTGCGAGATCATGACCTGAGCTGAAGTTGGCCACTCAACCAACTGAGCCACCCAGGTGCCCCTGCCCTTGCTCACTATATCATTTCAGAGATGCCAGAGGATAAAGAGATGCTAGTCCAGAATAACTTCCATTGTAATTATCTGGACTGTATAATTATTATTATATCATTATGGATAATCATCATCACCCATGGTCTTGCTTTTAAGATGAGATCCCTTCACTGCTTCCCCTGGCCTTTCCACTATATTGGAATTTATATCAAAACTGCATTCTGACCTTAAAAGACACTAACAATATAATAGCAAAGCCTACAGTACTTGACCACCTGAGCTATAAAGCTCTATCAAACAATCAAAGCTAACAAAAGCCTGCAAGCAAAATGTTAGGTTTATCTCAATAAGACAGAAAATTTTGCTTTTCTGTAATAGTATTTGAACATATTCCCAACAGTCAAATGCATGTAGGGCAGGGAAAGCTACTATAATGGATTGAATAGGGACTGATTTAACTCCAAGGCCTACTGATCTTTTTTATGACAATGTGATATATTATTTGTGATCCATTACAGCATACTAAAATTTTTACATAACAAAATGTAAAAGCTACACCCAGTGGCCAGAGTGCAAAAGAGCTTTACATAGGAGGCCAGAGAAAATCTACTTACTTTGCTACTTCATCAAGACTTCAAGAGGTAGCTATTTAGTACATGTCAGTACAGGTATTTTTAAATGAGGTTTTTAGAAAAAGACAAAAAAAAAAAAAAAAAACCCCGAAACTAAAAACAGGGTAGGGGGAGGAATGCAGGAGTAAGACGTTCCCATTCCAAAATACCTACGCAATCTGGTCACCTGGAAAACTGCAAGAGGAACAAAAGAATGAAGATTTACATTGAAGGAATACTAAAAGCACAATCTTAGTTTCAGATTAAAAAGATACTAGCTACTCAGGTCTTTATCACATTTGAGTAGCATGGGTTTGGCCAATAATCCTTTGTAAGGAAGTACTTTTCCTTTCCTTTTCGTTTCATTAAGTTCAACACAGATACAACAGCTAGAGGAGACAGAAAGATAAAATTATGTGCAGAAGGAAGGGAGTGCATTGACAGCTGGGCTCCTCTTCTTGACATGGCAGCAAATGGCATGGCTCTTTGCCAGATAAGGGTTGGCTGCAGATTTATAGCCTGATATATATTTTTACTGAGGTAACTTCAAGTTCTAAAAATTTGAGACTTTATAATATCTTTGGCAAATGCTAATCAGCTTGAATTTCTCTCCTTTCGAATACCTCTCTTCCTCAGATTACAAAAGAGAGTATGTTTGTCAAAGTACAACATCCATTCAACCAAGAAAGGTTTTTTAAGCCTCTATAAACTAGGCCCACTATGTCAATATTGGAAGCCTATAGACTCCAATTTTATACACAGTGTGAATGCCTTCAAAATCTCTAGCATCAGCCCAGGAGTAAAAGGTGACAGGAATTAAGAGAGGTAGGTTAAAAAAAGGACATGACTCATACATGAGATCTCAAAGCAACTTGTGGCTTTTTCACAAGGGACAAGCAACCCTACAAAATTCCATTACTTCATAGCATAATAAATGATGCTTATAATGACCTGAATCAGAAAAAAAAGGAATTATTTCTAAATTTGTTTTACTGAAGATGGTGAAAAAAGTATGAAAAATATTTTACAGCAAAGTTCGTATTGCAAGGAAAAACTGACCAAGTATTTGGAAATTAGCTAAATGGACTTCTTCTATTATACAGAATGATTCATTCTCTAAGAGCAATATATTCAATTCAATTCAATATTATTTTCCTTTGAATACATTATATTATATAGTACATGTGTCCAATTATATATAACAGCAGTAAATATCTGACTCATATCAAGTTAATTTTCATATATTTCATTTGCTGCTGGTCTCTAACCAAGATATTGTTAATAACTACCTCTCTAATCTGGAACCCCACCTCAGTAAATTCACATGGTCACAGAGGGAAATGTCACTATATAAGGATAATTACTTCACTGCCAAATCAAATCAAAGGTGACTATTTTAAACTTAAAATAACCAATTGAAGGTTATAAACATTTTTGAGTTCTACAAAAGAGTGAGGCCGTCACTTTCCACTGGTCCTTTATGATAAGAAATTGAATATTTCTATATTATAATATTAATTCCAGCCATCATATGCAACTTATTCTTCACATATGCTAAACATTCTTATATTATTATAATGATGATATTCAAATGAGTACATGAGAGCAGCATTACTGAAATCTTTTATTATGCCATACCCACTTTTATTTTTTATATATCTTTTTTTAATGTGTATTTATTTTTGAGAGAGAGAGAGAGAGAGAGAGACAGAGGGGTGAGTGAGGAAGGGGCAGAGACAGAGACACAGAATCTGAAGCAGGCTCTAGGTTCTGAGCTGCGAGCACAGAACCCAACGTGGGGCTCAAACCGATGAACCATGAGATCATGACCTGAGCTGAAGTTGGACACTTAACCAACTGAGCCACCCAGGTGCCCCATGCTATACCCATTTAAAAAAATTTCCCCTTAATTAGAAACTAGGGATGGAATATTTTAAATATTTTATTCAAAACTGTACATTATTTATTGAGACAATATGATGGAAAACATAAATAAAGATCTTCAAACCAATGAAGATTTTACCTCTACCTTAATGATCCCACTTTGTGGGGATTTATAGTGTTTGCTATCCAGGATCTGCAATCCCCTTCTGGTGGCAAAAGCACCTGCCTTGCTTGGGTGGAAGCATCCTTCCCTACATGGAAGCTCTGATCAGTGGATCCCTTTCCCTTGGTCATGGTAATTATCTCTGAGAAGGGACATTAACCAAATGGTCAGCTGGTACTAAAGAGACTAATCCAGCACTTTTGTTTGAGCTATGGGGATCAGCCATCTTGTATTCACAGGGGGCCTGAGAATGGGGTTACAGAAGCAGAGAAATAAAGAGAAAGAACAACTTATTGTGGTTGTACGGTTTCAGCCCTGGATCAAACTGTATCTGCAGCACTTAGAATTTGTCCAAATATTCTAATAAAAATTTTCAATGCAGAAGTCTTGATGCCGAAATTTCTTCTATGGTCTCTTCTTATCCTTGTGGCTTTTTTCAGATCTTCTGTCCCTTTGCACATGCTAGTTCTCCTACTTGGAACACACTTCTATCCTTATGCTTTTGGTGAAGGCCAAATGACTGGGCTCAAATGACATTTCTTTTGCGAAGCCATTCTTCTCTTGAGCTCCCATAGTACTTTTTACACACTTCTTTAACAGTGCTTATTACCTTGTTTAATTATCGTATGTCGGTCTTTCCAGAAAAAGATTTTTTGTATTCTTTGTTCTACCTCCAGTAGAACATACTTCATATGCTTTCAGGTACGTTGAGCACTTAATACACTGCTGGTTGTTTGATAAAGTTGTCTGATGTCACATTTGTTAGAGAATCCATCTCCACTGACATTATCATTCAGTGATGATGATCTGTAAAGGAGGTAAAGAGGCTAGGCCTCTGGAATCGTGAAAAAATAAGTTCTTCACAGGTCTATGACTAGCTGTGTGACCTTAAGCAAATCACCTTCTCTGCACGGGCTTCCATTTCCTCATCTATAAACTGAGAGGATCCAACCTGATGACTTTTAAAGTTCCTTATGTGCTTTATATCCTACCCCCATAAAAGATTTAACACTATTGTAAAAGTGTCACATTTTTACCAGTCTCACATACCACAGAAGGAATCTAATGTTCAAATGAATGAAATGATCATTCTTTCAATTTGCCTGTATAAATCTGTAGTCACTCTAGGTAGGGACTCTTTCCAAAGCTGCAGCTGAAAGCATCTTTTAAACTGTCAATTTGTCCAATTAAATCAAGGTTCCAATTAGCAGTGGCTATTTATTTCTGAGCAGTTAAGTTGCTCACTATATCACAGGCAAAATTAGCTCTCTCTGTCTTTATGTCACTTAATTCTAAAAAAGTTCAACTGGGGGGCGCCTGGGTGGCTCAGTCAGTTAAGCATCCGACATCAGCTCAGGTCATGATCTTGTGGTTTGTGAGTTCGAGCCCCGCATCAAGCTCTGTGCTGACAGCTCAGAGCCTGGAGTCTGCTTCAGAGTCTGTGTCTCCCTCTCTCTCTGCCCCTCCTCCACTCATTCTCATTCTCTCTCTCTCAAAAATAGATAAACATTAAAATAATTTTTAAAAATTTGAAAAAATTAAAAAAATAAAAAGTTTAACTGGAAAAATTTTTTTTGATCATAAGCTAAATATATAGGTTACCGTAAGAATATACATATTATGGACAATATTAAGAAAAAAATTTAAATTACTTGAAATGTCACCTTCCTAGATATCTGCTGTCAGACCTAGTTAATTATGTCAGAATAACTTCTCTGCTTATATATGCACACACACATTGCTATGTAGATAAAACATTTTTACAAAAACAGGATACTTACGATACTCTATCCTTCCCTTCCCCATTGTTTCCTAAATTTGATCAGCTTTCTTTCTCAGGATTTATAGACCTATGTCACTATATTTAGTGGGTAATATTATATTAAAGTTGTTTGTCCAGGTTCCTGCTAATTAAAATTTGGGCTTTTAGTTCTTCTCTCTTTTTAATGGTATTGAGATGAATATTCTTACACTTAAATTTTTTTGACTGCTGCCTATTTTCTTCCTAGAAAACTAATTGCTAGGTTAAAGGAACTACACTTTGAAATTTATAGTTTTTGCTAGCTTTTCTCCAGAATAGCTAAATCAACTTAAATTCCTACCAACAGTCACTGAATTTTTCCACACTCTTAAGAACACAGAGAAAAGGGTGAATACATTTTAATCTCTGGGTTGGCCAGATGTATTTCTTCTTCTGTGTGCTTATACAAAATCTTCCTCATTGCCTCCCTTTAAACCCATCTGATACTTTACATCACAATTTTATGAATGGTGGTTTCCAGTTGTTGGGACTCGACGTGATTATCACCTTGGTTGTGTTTTCTGACTTTTTCTACAGCAAACACATATTACTTAAGTTTATAAAATGTATCTTTTTAAAAGTGCTATCTACAGGTCTTGTTAAAGACCTGTTAAAATGAAACCCCAGAATTCTATGTGACGTGTATTTTTAAATAAAAAACAGTTGTAATGACAAATAAGCTTAGGTCTGAGAAACAACCTTGTTGCTTTTCCTTATATATTCATAGAGAAAAAAGTTCCTCTCCCAGATGTAGGGCCAGGCAAAACAATTCTAAAAGGTAACATCTTTTGTATTTTCTTGTTTGTTACCTTATTCTCCTCAGAGTTTTATCCTTATCTCAAATCTAGTTCACTACATTTTCAAATGACTGCCCAAAGAACCCTCACCTTTGTGACCCCTGGCAGGCACACACAGGGGCAAGCAAGCAGAGTTCAGAGGGATGGAATGAGGGAGGCAGAAGTCCGTTGTCTGACTTTGCATGCAATTCTTTCTTTAGGATTCAAGTGTAGCCATCATGGCCCTGCACTTTCCTCCACGTCAAGAGAAGTGCAAATTCACAAACAAAATACCAGTCCAGCCTCAGCTCTGGAAAGGGGCTTTCATGGGCTCCCAACCATAATAATTTTCAAAACTTTAATGAACTGTCAGGATCTGGAAATATTTTTGGTAAAGAGGATTTTTTTTTGCCATTAGTGTACTTGTACAATATGGTATTTTAATGTTTTAAAACATGCTTCAATTTTGTAGGATATCAGGTTATTGAAACTAAATATAAACTTTAAATAAACAAAAATACTGAATCTTGACCATCACATGAATTTTTATGGCTTTGTATCTCTATTTTCTAAAGTTTTACTCTCAATTAGATTTACATTCTCATGTTCACAGTTCTTGGAAGACAAAGTTATAAACGCTTAAACACACATAAAACAATCTAGGTATTTGAAGTATATTATATAGTATAAACTACAATTGACCATGTGCAGTGCTGCAGCCAATTTTGAGAGCAACCAGATCAAACAAGCACCATTTTCCAAAGTGATAAGCAAGTTAATAACCATTTTCAACATGAACAACAAATGAACAACTTCTTATACAAGCACTACCAGACTACACGTTCTGGTTTGTGTCACCAGGAAATACACAAGTAACATAATGAATAAAGTAGACAATTCACAACTTTACAAGGGAAGAAAATGAAATGCTGGATCAGGACACAAGAGTCACGGATATTTCTCATTTGCGGATTTATGATATTCTTGTAAACATATACAGAGCAATGTCGTCATGCAATTAGAGCTATTTTATATGTAACTCAGAACTGACTCTCATTCCAGCAGCTAATATTTATCGAACACAGAATAATGGCCCAAAAAGAGGTTCATATCCTAATCCCCAGAACCTGTGACTAGTTAGGTTACGTGGCAAAGGGAAATTAAGGTAGCTGACAGAGTTAAGGTTGCTATTCAGATTACTTTAAGACAGAATATAACCTGGATTATCCAGGTGGGCCCAATGTAATCACAAGGGTCCTTAAAATTGGAATAGGGAAGTCAAAAGAGAGATGCAGCTAAGAAGAAAGGTCAGAGAAATACAATGTTGCTGGCTTTGAAGCTACAGTAAAAGGGGGCCAAGAGCCAAGGAATGTGGGTGGCCTCTGGACACTGGAAAAGTAAGGAAATGGACTTTCTCTTAATATCTCCAGAAAGATGTGCAGCATTACTGCCCCCTTGATTTTAGCGCAGTGCAACATGGGTTGAACTGCCAACCTACACAACCATAAGATGATAAACTTCTGTTGTTTTAAGCCGTACACTGTAGTAATTTTTTACAGCAGCAAACAGAAAACTAAGACAAGTACCCACTAAGTTCCAGGCACAACGCAGGGCTTAAAGGGGATAAATAAAACATGTGTGAGTATGAAAATTCTTAGTTGGGTGTTATAGACTGAACTGTGTCTCCCCCAAAAATTTTATGTTGAAGCTGTAACCTCCAATGTCGTGGTAATTGGAGAGGAGGCATTTGGGGGGTAATTAGGTTTAGATGAGGTCATGAGGTTGGGGCCTTATGAAAGGATTGGTGCCCTGGTATGCAAGCCAGAAATGGAGCTCTCACTAGACAGAACCTGATCGCTCTGGCACTCCAACCTTGAACTTCCGGTCTCCAAAACTGTGAGAAAAACTTCTGGTACTTAAGTCACTCAGTTTATGAGATTTTGTTATTGAGATTTGTTAATCAAATACTGGAAAGGGGACACTAAAATGAGTGCCAGAAATTGAACCTTAAATTTTATCACTACTTAGGTGATGGCAACTCAACAGCCAGGAAATTACTTTGCTATTTCATGCTAGAAATCACTGCTGTACGACACCACTGAATAAAGTTCAACTTTATTACTCATCAAACAGTAGTAGTATTAACTCTGGGCGGGGGTGTGGGGAGGTCAGCATGACTAATTTCTTTTACTGCAGTCCCAACAAGTGTGAAGTAAGTGTTAATGACAAAGGTTTAATTTTTCTATGAAGATAACCAAACCAAACTGAAGGTTCTTTTTTATTCATACTTCCACTGACGGTCAAAACACTGTTTTGCTAAGGGCAATGGATGGGATAAGGGGTGTCTGACTAGAATCGGATTATATAAACAAAGATTTGATGTATCCCAAACACTGTTGGGCATTTCAAACACTCCTGATGCAGTCCTTTAAAAGGACGACTCGGCAATATCTAAGAAAATTAAATATGATTCTTCAAACAGGGAAATTCTACTTCAAAGAATTCATCTTACAGATATACTCAATATGCTCACAGGAGCACGTGAAGACATATGAATGGGCACAGACACTGCAGTAAAAACCTGGAAACAATCTAAATGCCTGTCATTAGGGAACTGGTTAAATAAATTACAGAATAGCCATACAACCCAAATAATATGCAATTAAGGGTAAAGAGACCAGCTTTTCATTTCTGACAGATGTCTAACTCTATTAATAAAAAGCAGTCAGGAGACAAAATGTTTCCAGTTGTGTTTTTTAAAAATCCATATGAGGATCTGCAAATGCATGGGAACTCTTTGGAAGAAGACACAAATACTTCTGTGATTACTTCCAGGAAGAAAAATTGTGAGTGGTTAGAAAACTTTCACTTTTCATCTAAGTAGCTTGAAAATATTTTTTTGAACAATGATCATGTATTTTATAGTTTCAAATTCAATTATAGGATGCCTGGGTGGCTCAGTCAGTAGAGCCTCTGACTCTTGATCTCAGGGTTCTGAGTTCAACCCTCACATTGGGCAGGGAACCTACTTTAAAAAAATCAAATAAATTCAATTAGAAAATAGAAAAAATATTGATGTTTTATATATAAAATGACAAATATTTTTCTTTATACTGGTAGTAATGTTTAGCAGTACAGGGAAGAGAACAATTTAAAATGGGATCTGAGCTGGAATTTATACACTGCCACTTCCTACCTGCATGGCCTTGGGCAAGGAGTTTAACCGCACTCAGCTTAAATTTCTTTATTTAATAGAGATATCAATACCCACATCTTACTGGGTCTATATGACCATAAAATGAGAAATGAATATTGAAAACACTTGGTAAAGTGCTCAGTGAAATTGACATTAAATTCTTATTACCATAAAAGTTACCTGTTGACATTATCCTAAATTGGAGTCACTTATGTATGACCATAAAATGCAAACTCTGTGAAGGAAGGGACAATCTCCCTCACAGCTGTATTCCACGTACCTAATACAGAAAGGATTCCAGTATGTGCCTAATGAGCGAACTAAGCCTGCCAAATGTATGGCACACAAAAAGCTCTTGGCAAATATTTGCTCAAATAAAACGTTCCTGACTCCATTTGACAGCTTTGGGCATGTACCGCTCTCTAAGTTTTACTAAAGATTAACTATCCATCTCCCCACCAAGCAATTAGACTAAAGGAGGAAAGGGCAGATCACGAGGGGGCAGGGTGAGGAGGGTTCGCCTGCTGGTCACCTGATTTTAAATTAAATAACTAAGTGCCGGGGTGCCTGTGTGGCTCAGTCAGTTAAGCATCCAACATCGGTTCAGGGCATGATCTCACGGTTCGTGAGTTCGGGTCCTGCGTCAGGCTCTATGCTGGACAGCTCAGAGCCTGGAGCCTGCTTCCGATTCTGTGTCTCCCTCTCTCTCTGCCCCTCCCCGCACTCATACTCTGTCTGTGTATCTCTTTCTAAAATAAACATTAAAAATTTTTTTAAATAAATAAATAAGTGCCTCAGAGGGTAAGTGAAGAATGAGGTAAGATGTTAGTAAAAAAAAAAATACATAAATGAATTCTTTTCAAAAGTTAGACTCATGAAGTAGTTACTGCTGACTAAATAAATATGGAAGACAATCTGATCTGGCTAGTGTGAATTCCTGGTAGAAGGCCTTGAAAGCAAAAGTATCATCACAGTATAGATTTTTAATAAATGCTTCTTTTGTATATGTTTATATTAAATGTCTGAATGTTAAGGGGCTTACCGAAATTTGTATAGTATTCAATCAATTTAAATAATGTCACAATCTCAAAGTTCCTTGAGCATATCACTCAAGGTATATTGAAGAGATAGTATCTCCAAAGAGCCAATCGGAATATAGGTTATCTGAGACACCATTTTACAACTATGGTTCTGAGATACTACGTTCTTAGAGAAGTCTTGGCTTCTCTAGACCTTTTATTTTTAGCAGGGAGAACACATGAATTGGCTTGCCCCCTTTAAAGTAAATGTCCTGTGCTTTCTCTAGACTACTAAAACAATGGTGGCCCTTCACTGTGCTAATATGCAAGAGCTTTTACAATTGTATTGCACGCATACATGCAGGTACTCTCCCTTTCTCTCTCGTATTCAGTATTTCCTGAGTGTGTACAATGTGTCTGGCACCCTGTTAGGCAGGGGGGTTACCTCACTGAACATAACAAAGGTCAATGAAAAAGTTAATGTTCTTGTAGGAAGACTAGCAATAAAATATATATTACAAGAGAGTAATAGGTGCTATGAAGAAAAATAAAGCAGAGTAAGAGGACAGAGTAAGAAGACAGTGATGGAAGGAGATGCTGTTTTAGATGGTGTGGTCAGAAGATAAGTGACATGTGAACAGAACTTGAAACAGAGACATGAGAATGTCTGCAGAAAATTTTCAAGCAACAAAGCTGGTGCTCTAAAGACCCACCCCAAAGGCCAGTATGGCCGAATCACAGCACACAAGAAGGAAAGTAGCATTTGGGGTAGAGAGGCGGCCAGGGGCCAGGTCCCAGATCTAGGCAAGGGCCTCCCTTGTAGGCGCTGTTAAAAACTCCCAAAAAATTTTTTTAAAGTATAATGGGAAACCATTGAAGATTTTCTGACACTCTGAGGATCTCTTCCCCCTACAACCCTTAAAAAAGTAACACGACCAGACTTACAATCTTTAAAAGTGTGGAGAACAGACTCTATGGGGCGAAAGTGGAAGCAAGGACACTGGTCCGGAGGCTCCCGTGCACAGGTTTAAAAGGGAGATGAAGACTAGGGGTGTAGAGGAAGAACGACATGGCTTGATGCGGGAGACATTTTGGAAGTAGAGTTGACAGGTTATTGATAGATTAGGTATGAGACACAAGAGTCGAGGAAGATTTTGGACCTGAGCAATCTGGTAACCAGTGTGGTGGGGTGGGAAATGAAGAGTTCAGTTTAGGACATGATGTATTTGTGATGGCCATTAGACAGCTAAGTGGGGATGCTGAGTGGGCAGTTGGAGATGTGAGTATGGAGTTCAGGGAGAGACAGCAGATATGATTTGAGAGAATCCTCACAATAGAGGTCATATTTTATACCATGAGAGGGCATAAGACCATCTGGTGAGCACATCAGTATTTTTTTTAAAATTTTTATTTATTTTTGAGAGAGAGAGACAGAGTGAACAGGGGAGGGTCAGAGAGAGAGGGAGACACAGAATCCGAAACAGGCTCCAGGTTCTGAGCTGTCAGCACAGAGCCCGACGTGGGACTCGAACCCACGAACCGTGAGATGATGACCTGAGCCAAAGTCGGCCGCTTAACCGACTGAGCCACCCAGGCGCCCTCACAACAGTACTTAAGACTCACTAAGAAGGGGCACCTGGGTGGCTCAGTTGGTTAAGTGTCCAACTTCGGCTTAGGTCATGATCTCATGGTTTGTGAGTTCAAGCCCCGCGTCGGGCTCTGCGCTGACAGCTCAGAGACTGGAGCCTGCTTCACATTCTGTGTCTCCCTCTCTCTCTGCCCCTCCCCTGCTCATGCTCTGTCTCTCTCTCTCTCTCAAAAATTAATAAGCATTAAAAAAAAAAAGACTCACTAAGAAAAGAGGAATTCAGCAGAAGAGAATGAGAAGTCATGGCCAGGGATTTAGAGGGAAAGCCAGGAGTGTACGTGCTGGAAGCCATGGAAGAAAATAGTTCGATAAGGTCAGAGGACAAGTGCTGACTGGGGCACTAAAAGGGTGAGAGAGACAACTTCAAGCTGAGCACCGAATCTGGCAATAAGGCAGGGCCTGGCATATCCTGACAAGACTCGTGGGGATGAAGGACTAGAGTGGCTTTAAGAGACCTATACAGAGAGAGGGAAGAGAGGGGCACCTGGGTAGCTCGGTCAGCTAAGCGTCTGAGTCTGCTTTCCAACTCTTGGTTCTGGCTCAAGTCATCTCACAGTTTGTGAGTTTGAGCCCCGCATCGAGCTCTGTGCTGACAGTGCGAAGCCTGCTTGCGATTCTCTCTCCCTCTCTCTCTGCCTCTTCCCCACTCACACTGTGTCTGTCTCTCTCAAATAAATAAACTTAAAAAAAAAAAAAAAAAAGGAAGAGAGCTCATGAGCACAAACAATTTTCATGAGGTGCCTGGCTGTAAAGAGCCACCCAACAGAGGAATTCCCCTTGCTTTTGTCATCAGAGAGTCTCACGGAGATGCAGGTAGGGCTCACCCCTGCCCCCTACACACCGGAGTGCAAAGCTGTTCTAATTTTTGACCTGACCTGCTGGCAAGCCCTCCTATTTCTCACTGTCAGAGCATCTACTGTTCATTTCCACTGATGCTGCTTCTAAACTGCAACAACTGCCGAACCCCACAGCTGACCCTAATCCCCCCTCAACAATGCAGCTGCCATTTCTCATCCATCTTGCCTCTGCCCTTCCTGATGATTTTTCTTTTTTTTTCCCCTTGTCTCCTGTCACTTCTCCATACTTTTCAGTGCCTGAGCAATAAAGCTGATCTTTTAATTTATGTTTAATGTTTATTTTTGAGAGAGATAAAGAGAGAGCACGTGCGTGCGCAAGCAGGGGAGGGGCAGAAAGAGGGGGACAGAATCCGAAGCAGGCTCTGTGCTGACAGCAGTGAGCCTGATGTGGGGCTCGAACTAGCAAACTGTGAGATCATGACCTGAGCCGAAGCCGGATGCTCAACCGACTAAGCCACCCAGGCGCCCCAAAGCTGACCTTTTAGATGTAACACCGGTGACAAAGAGGATGATTTCCTTTGCATACAAAACCTGATGACAGAAGACAGGCCAACAGTGATCTCTGAAAGTACGGCTCTTCTCATGTGCATACAGCACCTTATCTGAAGGCCCAATGGCTGACTCACTGATGGGTTACTCAGAGCTTTAAAGATCTTCGAGGAGTCTGAGGGCTCCTGTAGGTTAGCTTCCAAAAGACTATCACATTAGTAAGCAGTGTAAAGCTTCATTCAGAAATGGTAAATTCCTGAAAGGCAGGAACCAGTTTTCATACTTCTTGTATCATCCATTCAATAGATATTATTACAGCCTATGAGATTTAGCATGAGAGATGCAGGAGACGCAGAGAAAATGGGTACGGCTTCTCCCTTCATGGAGCATGTAGGAATTTAGTAGGGTATTTACATAAGTAAATAGACACAACACAGCATGGTAAATTGTTTCATATGGGAATACCAGATGCTACAAAAGCACATAGAAAGAACAGCTTGTTCAAATTTGGGCATTAGAAGCTTCCCTGTGAAAGTGACTGTTAAGTTGTGAAGACTACTGAGTTAGCCAGATTGGGAAATTTCAGCATTTTAGGGGAAGAATGTGTATAAAGGCCCAGAAGCAAATGAGAACAGAGCACATCTGAGGGCACTGACAAAAGTTAAATATGGCCAAGTGTGTATGTGTGTGTGTTCTGGGGGGGAAGGTGGAACACTCAAGAATGAGCAAAGATAAGCTAGAGAGAAGGAGGGGCCAGATTACAAGACACATTAAAGAAAGACCATATCCTGGGATAGGCACCAAAAGATTTAAAGGCAGTTTTCCTTGGGAAGTGAGAACAGGGAGAGATGGGAAGACTTCACTTTATTATTTTAAATACTCCCATAATGTTAGGCATTTATTTTTTAGAATGCCATGCATTCCTTCTGTAATTCAAATTTGTAATTAAACAAAACAAAGGTTTTATTTATTTTTATTTTAGAGCGAGTGAGAGCACACAGGCCAGGGAGAGGGGGCAGAGAGGAATAGAGAAGGAGGGAGAGACAGAGACTCAAGCAGCCTCCACGCTCAGAATGGAGCTGGATACAGGGCTTGATCCCACAGCTCTGGGATCATGACCTGAGCCAAGAACAAGAGTTGGATGCTCAACCAACTGAGCCACCCAGGTGTCTCGAAACAAAGAAAGTTTTCAAAGCTGAGTTTAATTGCACTGGGGAGAATGGGTTGGAAGCAAGACAAGACTAGAGAAGGTAGAGCAGTTAGAAAGCAATGGCAAGAATCAGGTGGCCTGAATTGGAGCCACAGCAGTGGCTATGGAAAGAAGATATAATTAGAAAGTAGAATGGAAAGATCTTAGTAAAGAATGAAGGAAACAACCAGATTTCTAACATGGGCAAATGGATGGATGGTGAATGGTGGGGTCTTTCGTTCAATTTGGGCATGACACAGGTTTAGGTAGGGTAAAAATGAGTTTAGATTTGATCATATTAAGCTTGAAGTACCTAGAGGACATTCATATGGAATTCAAAATTTATAGAGATCCTGAATCTATAACCCTGGAGGAAAAACTCTGACTTACAAAAAGAAATGTGGCTATTCTCAGCATATATATGGTAACCTAAGTCCTGAGAAAAAGTAGGATTGCCCAGGTAGATGTAAAGAGTAAAGAGAAGGCTGGAATAGAACCTGGAGGCAGAGCATATACAAAGCTGAATTTCTCAGAACGATCTGTGACCCATCTGTATCATAATCTCTGAGGGGTTTGGTAAAAATGTAGAATTCTTGGCTCTGCCACCAACCTACTGATTCAGATATACTTTAGTGGCCTAAGAATCTGTATTTTAAGCAAGTACCCCAGATTATTTTTGTGCAAGGTAAAGTTTGAGAACCACTGATCTAGAAGATGAGTGGAGGAAGAAGAGGCAGAGAAAAGAAAAAGAAAAAAAAATAAAAGCGTTAAGAAGGAGCTGTGCTCTGCTCACCCCCAATGAATAATGAGAATTGTGTGTCACAGTAGCCATTGGAAAACAGCATATCCATCAAAGCACAGTGGGCTGGTGAAAAATAAGCAGTCAGTAAATACGTGTTTAATAAATAATTGGCAAAAGTATTTAAGGTTATAATTTACCTATGTATACTTATAAGCTACTAACTACTCTATAGTATAAACAAAGTTAACACCTGGGAATTTATATATATATAAAAAAAGAACAGTGGGAAGTGGGAAAAAAATGGATTAAGTGCGAATCACTTTGATGTCAATGTCTAGGACAAATTGCAAAGGTTTAGCAGGAACCCAGCAAGTTAGTGAATGCACAACCATCACCTCTCGGATCCAAGTAAATTCCTCAAGTATATAAACACAGAAGCAATGCTCTATGACAAAAAGACCAGCTCAGTTTCGAAAAGCACTGAAATAAACCTGTCAGCTTCATAGTATCATTCAGATATCCTCTCCCAGATTAACCAATTATTTAATATCCAAATCAAACCACTCTTATAAGCTACTGAAGACCAATAGATAAAGATTTAGCCTGTCTGTCCAACTAAACCTGACAGCTCTTGCTCAGGTCATAGCTGCTGAAATATTACTGCTTATCTAACACTTCTTATGCCAAAATTGCTAAGCTTCAGACCATCAGCTGTGTCAGAAACTGCATTTGTTCTAAAGCAGTTAAAAAGATCTGTACTCTAAAGACATTTGCTTGATAGAAGGCAAAATGATGAAATAACACCCAAATTAAATCACACCTATTTTTGACCCTTCCCCATCCACCCCTAATTTAAAGTCATCACAAAACATTCTGCAGAGGTAAAGCAAACTGGAAAAGAGAAGACTTTTACTTCATTATTCCCATTTTCCCTTTACTTTTCTTTCTATTCCTTCATTTGTAGGTATTAAGGGGGGGGGAAGCACTTCAAACTTACTGAGTACGAAGTGCTCATTTGCATGCTACTGCAGATTTTTATTTACTGCCATCACTAAATGCCACTCATCAGTTGTGTCACTCTGGGTGACTTTCTCTCCTATGAGTTGTACATATACCCTTTAAGAATTTTTTCCAAATCTAAAGTACTACGGTTCTAAGATTTGAAGGAAAACTGTCAGCAGCTAAGAAATATTATAATGTTATGAGAGTTGATAACAATTATACTCTTTATTTACTTAAAGTTTTAGACCTCCACTTATGAAGAGAGAGAATATCCAGAGGCCATGAACCCCAGGGCTAGAAGTACAACTTTTTTTTTTTTTTTTCAAGTAGGCTTCATGCCCAGCGTGGAGACCAATGTGGGGCTTGAACTCATGACCCTGAGATCAAGACCTGAGATGAGGTCAAGAGTCGACTGAGACACCCCGCGCCCCTTTCCCTCCCCCCCACCTATTTTTAGAAGTACAACTTCCTGATTCAGTAAGTCTGAGACAAACTGGTAACATTTCAGGAGTTCATTTGTTAGCTGGTAATTCAGAACATGGAACATTGGTTTTTCCACAGTTATGATGTGACACATTATGGTTAGGCTCTTAGGCTAATTCACAAAACTTAATTTAACCCTCAAGCGACTATCCAGTTTTGATAAAAACAGAAAAATAAATATTGCCATACTAGTGATGAAGGAAATAAAAAAGAGAGACACCTGGATGGCTCAGTCAGTTAAGGATCAAACTTCTGCTCAGGTCATGATCTCGCAGTTTGTGAGTTTGAGCCCGTGTGGGGCTCTGTGGTGACAGCTCAGAGCCTGGAGCCTGCCTCAGATTCAGTGTCTCTCTCTCCCTCTGCCCTTCCCCTGCTCATGCTCTGTCTCTCTCTCTCTCTCTCTCTCAAAAATAAAAATGTTAAAATAATTAAAGAGAAAAAAAAGGAAATGAGAAACAACCAAATTTCTCTCAAAGCCTATTCTTCACAATGAAGTCAACGAAAGGATCCACTGACCTGATTACTCCGTAGATCCTCCAAGTAATGAGATTATAACAGACCACTCCTTAAGTCCATGGCCGCCAAGGGCCCTTGCTTTAAATAAAGCAGTTTTCAGGTACAGGGGACACAAGGGGACCAGAGGTATGCCAAAGCCCAAAGCTGGGAGAAAAGCATAAAGTTAAAGAGAAGAGGAGCACCTTTTCTTAACTGTCCTGACTGCAGTGGGAAAGGAACTTAGAGTCTAGAACATTCTCTTCACCTCCCAGCTGCAGGATTCTCTGGACTGGAAGTTCAGTGGCAGCTCAGTAAACATGGAACCTAACAACATATAAGGGATGCTTCCCAGCTGAGGCAGGGACCGTGGAAAGGACTAATTCCCTAAGCTGCCATGCCGAGTGCTCACCACTTGCCGCAAGCGACCATAGCTCTGACTGGGAGGAGGCTGCCTGGAGCCTTGCTCTGACCGAAGCCCCACTTCAACCCCCTTACAGGGCTAGGTCTTCCAACATATTTGTATGTTCACAAGTTTGTAGTCGTAACTTGTGGGTGCCTATCTTTATTTTGCTATGGCTTGAAATAGAAAAACCAAACAACTGTTCTCTTCTCCTGGAAAGAACTGCTTACTGTACTTAAAACTTTACAGTGATGAAAAACATCCCTATGTAAGTCTGTATTTTGGGCAATTCAGATTTTTCATTTATAAGTAATTCTCTACGTTCACTATGGAAAACAATGACCTCCTCTATCTAATTTAGACAGGTTTAAATATCAGACAAAGAGTTTGAAAAGGTATTTGCCACGCTAATATTCTAAAATTGCCATTTCAGTTTACCTTTATTTAGCTCTCTCTCTGATATTAGACCACTTTAAAACTAAAATCACACTTCTGCTCTCATTCAGATATTATATCAGCTATTATATATATATATATATATAAGCTTTTAATTCATTGTTGCTGAATGTATGAATAGATCTGCAGTATACCCAAATCCATATACTAAAGGGATCTTTCAGTTCTTTAATAAGCATATGCAAATGTGATAATTCATCACAATCTAAATTGAGTTTTGGATTCTGCCTGCATTCAAAATATTCCCAGGAAGGACAGCATGGGTGACATACCCAGCTATCAGAGCGGCACTCAGAAGCTGATCATGTGTTCAACTCTCTAACTTTACTTACGACTGTTGCTTTTCCTTCAGATTAAATCCAACTTTCCTTCCCTAGCCTCTTCTTGTTACGCTGAAGACACCAACTTTATGTCTTCTGCCATAAAATTTTGAGGTTGTCTGAACTTAACATTGTAAGCGTTGCGTAGCAAAGTATTGGAAAATTCACTGAAAAAGATAATTGTTAAAAGCTTGTAGTAAAGAAATCTTGCTTCCCTAACCTTAAGCCTAACTACTTACTGCAGGAGTGACTTGGCAAATTTCCAAAAGATTCTTCAAATTTCTCCCTTTCTGAGGCAAGTTACAGAAACCTCTACCTTTCCCCCACTAAAACATAAGTATCCAATGTGCAAAATAGAAAGAATTTGGGGTTTTTTGTTAAACATATCAGCTTCTACTTTCACACGGCAATGTTCAGCAAATAATACATTTCTACCAGCTTTCACTTTTCAGATGGGCTACTTCCTAGGCTGAGAGGCAGGACACCAAAATGGGAAGGAGAAGTCAATGTCATAGTGTATAAATAGCTGTGGCCAAAAACAATATTGCAGAAGAGCCAATAGGAGATGGGCTCCCCAAATTGCAGCAAGAGTGACTTATCCATGTATCCCTTCTGTGAGGGCCTCAGGGAAAACTACCATCAAACTACCATCAGGAAATAAAAGAGAGTAGGGGGAAGCAGCCAGGACTCACATAAAATTTCTGATCTTTTGTTAAAGAAATAAACTTGCAGTGCTTTCTAGAGTTTCTGAAATGCACATCTAATTTTTAATCTCAAATGGTATGGCCACGAAAAGGAAATTTTTTCTAATGTAAGTTGGTATAAGAGAAAAAGATCACCCAATAAGAAGTTAGTCTTTTCTCAGATACACTAAAAACCGCTGAACAGTACCAACGCCGATTTTTACACTGTTTAACTCCCTCATTGTACGTGAGGTAAAATTTGCCATCACAAGGCAAATCTAAACGAGAACCCCACTTCATACAAAAGTAAAACCTCGCACTGTGTTCCCACCATCATTCATTACACACAATCGGAAGGTCCATAATTTCACACGATGACGGTGAATACACTTGAGATCAGGGAGCTAAACTGCATGGGGCACACGATTCACTTCCTAAATGTTTGCTGGACTTTTCGGGATTGCTCTCAAGTATTGGAAGTCATTAAGTTTACCAAGATTCTGCAGCAGAGCACACGCACGTACTGTTTAGACATCGGCGGCACTCACAAAAGGTAGGCAATCATAAAGTTATGTAAGAAAAGCAGTCTCTCCTTTGAGGAATCAGTTCGGACGGACACACAAGAATCCAGGAAATCGCGTCTCCTCCTTGCGGGGCTGGGTTACAGGAACTCGGTAAGGAAACAATGCAAAGTACACTGGGAAACGAGGGCAGTTACAGCTGAAAAGATGCAGGCAACGCCACCAGAGGCATCTTCAAGCATTCCTTCGGAAGGAAAGTGTATGCTGTCTCTAAAGAGCCCCCGTGGACCTGGGTAACGGTACAAGCTGAAACCACCTCGGCCTGACGCGAATTCCAGCACTGTAAGAGGAGACTGGGGAAGGAAGCATTGGATGACCCACTGCCTAGGGGCGCCGAAGCTGTCACCGCCCTGGGACTCGCGCGCAGCCGGGCGCTGCCACCTGCTTTCTACTTCTTCGGGGAGGGCTGGTGACGCGCGGTGGGCCCGAGAGGAACCAAAGGCAAGGATAATGAATCTGCGGTTTCTAAAGCCCAAGCACAACAAAATGTCCCCAGAGTCCGACCCCCCCACAGCCGGGCGACTCTTCCCACGCGGCACGCTGCCCCAGGGGTGGAAGGCTGAGAACTTGCAGGCGGCTGAGGCGAGGGCCAGAGGACAAATGGGGAGGGGCGACGCCGGGTCTCAGCATCGGGGTCGCTCGGACCCCGGCGCCAGGACCGTGGGAAGGTAGGCTGGGGGCGGGGCCGCGTGGAGCTAAACAGCCGGGGGCCGGACCTGGGAATCCCCCGGGGCGAGGGCGGGCGCGGGCGGAGAGGGACGCTTATGGCCGCTACCTGCTGCTGGATCTTCCCGTCCTCCGTGACGACCCAGTGCGTGGTGGCGAAGGCCCCTCGAGCCGCCACACTCAGCAAGGCGGAAAGGCTGAGGAGCCAGCCTGGGCCGGAGCAAGGCGGCAGCTCGCACCGGCCGCGGACCCCTACTGCCGCCGCCATCTTGCCCCCCCGGCCCGACTGCTCGCACCGGAAGCGGAAGCGGGCCCCCGCCGCCCGCCATCTTGGGGAGGTCGGCGCTGGAGGAGGTGGAGCCCAGGGGGCGCTGCCAGCTGACGACAGGCTTTCTCAGCCTCCGTTTGGGCGCTCGGGGCACCCGGGTTTGGTTTCAGGTCGGAGACCGCTTTTTTGTTATTGTTTTCCTGTGCGCGATACGATCTCGTGGCGTGGAACCAGAGGGAGATAAAAGTCGTATTCTAGGTGGAGCCTAAGTCGAAATAAGAGGACTCAAGAGTATACATACAAAGTGTGTATGCGTGTGTGTGTGTGTGTGTATGTATGTATATATATATATATATATATAGTCTTAATAAAACCTTTGTTTTCAGTTTATTTCATTTTAACTTCTGGTTGTGTCATATAGTTGAGAAATATAAGGTATGCTTTCAAAACGCCTAAGAGATGGATTCTCTTCATTTTCAGTAGAAGCTTCGAAGTTGGGCGGGTTGTCAGTCTAGGGCAGTTGCTGTTCAGTATAAATATGTGAGCCGCAAGCCACATATGAAATTTTAAAACACAGTGAAATAACACATTTTATTTAAACCCACTATATATAATATAGTATTAGTTCAATATGAAATCTGTACAAATTACTGAGATATTTTTTGTACTAAGTCGTCAAAATAGGTATGTATTTTAGACTTACAGCTCATCTAAATTCAGGCTGGCAAGATGTCGGGGCTTAAGAGCCGTATGGGGGTAGGGGCTACCTCACTGGGCAACACAGGTCTAGGCTGGAAGTCTAGATCTGGAGACCAATAGCATTGGCATCACCTGGCAGTTTATTAGAAATGCACTTTCTTGGCTCTTCCACCCCTCCCCATCAGATTCTACCTTTCAGCAAGAGTCCCAGGGGACTGGTATGTGCATTAAGAATCACTTCCCCCTAGTGAACCAACACGTGGGCCAAGTGACTAGTCTGCCTTCTAGCTTCTAGTTAGATATGTTTTTTAGGTATTTCAAGGCTGCCTTCTAGCTTTGTGTGTCATTTTGTGGTTAGACTCATTATGCTTTTGGTTTTCTCTTTGGGAAAAGGCGGGCGAGAACTTTGCCTGACCACTTCCCTACTTTGGCATGTTGCTGGAAAACAAAAATAATTGCCAAGTGTGTAAACATCACTTCACGCTATGGAAGCACTGACCACAGCATTGGTTTTTAGTTCATTCTGAGACTAGCTTTTCTTAGAGGTTTGCAGTAATGAACATTCATCTCACTAAAAATGTGTGGCTTATCTGCTTTTTTGTCTATACAGTGTGCAATTTAGTGGAATATTGGCAGGTTAATGATTGAAATACAGGACAATGGAGGTGTATGTGGACACTGTAGAAGAAAGAGGAACCAGCTAGGTGAAAGGCTTCAAGCCAAAGTGCTGATTCAAGCAGAATAAGCAATATATGTGAAACGGTGAAAACAGTGGCAGGCTGCAAGGGCTTCTAGAATGTCATACTAAAGAGTTTAAACATAGACAATAGCAAGTGTTCCAAAATTTTCAAATAGAGAAGTGACAAGTGATGGAGTCTTCTTGTTCTCAGGATCTTATTTTAAGGTGTAGACATCAACCCTCTTACCTGTATAAAAAGTTGCTAAGTAATGGCAATTGTCATCATCTAATATTTGTTAAGTGTTTAATATATACTGGCAGTGTACACACATAGTTCCTGTTAATCTTTGCTGACACCCAGGTATAGACTGGTTAAGTAATTTGGTCAAGATCATATAGCTAATGAGTTGCAGACCTCAGATAATGGACTTAATTGACCTAACTCTAGAGCCCGAGCATGTCTGAAGGATGATGAGGAATTTGAGAGAAGCCCCAACATCACATATTTTGGCCAAGAGCAATTTCTCTGACACTCACAAGTTTACCTGTAAAGGGATGGGATCATAGCTTCTTTAGCTTTAATGTCCCATGCACCTCTGTCTTCCCTAGATGATAACCCTTGTCTTTTGTGAGCCTGTATTAGTTTTCTGTTGTTGTGTAACAAATTACCATAAATTTGGCAGCTTAACGCACACGTACGATCTTACTATGTTCACGGGTCAAGAGTCTGGCGTGGCATGGCTAGATTCCCAGTGTCTCATATGATGATATAACACTGCTTTCTCATCCGAGGTTTGGGTGCCTCTTTCAAGCTCTTTCAGATTTCTTGGCAGAATTCAGTCCTTTGCCATTGTAGTCATTTTTCTTGCTAGCTGCTGACTGTGGCCATTCTCCACTCCAAGGGCACCCACCATTCCTTGCTACCATGGCCTTCTCATGCCAATTGTTTCTTCAAGGGAAGTGGGAACATCTCCACTACTTGAGTCTCTGACTTCCTCTATTTCTCATCGGTAGGCCCAGATTTAAAGGGCTTATGTGGTTAGAGAAGGTCTGCCTGGATCTCTCTTTTGATTAACCCCAAATCAACTAATTTGTAACCTTAGTGACAGCTGCAAAAATTCCTTTTTTGCTGTATATTGTAATGTATCACAGGCATGATATCTTATTCACATGTTCTGCCCACGTTCAAGGGAGGAGATTTTATGAGAATAAGGATAATTTGTGGAATTCTGCCTGCCACAGGTCCTGACTGCTCTACTGGTCTTATTGAACTATTTTAAGCATCACCCACTAATACGTAGAAGTGTTCTTGCTCATTCTGTTCCCTGCCTGAAATCCTTTCCCTACTCGCCCTTTTCAAACCTATTATTTAAGGTATACCTCAAATCCCAGATTGTAAAAAAAAAAAAAAGTCTGTCAACTCCATTCCAAGTTTGTTTCTGTGTATGGTATAAGAAAGTGATCCAGGGGCGCCTAGGATCGCCTAACTGGCTAGGTCAGTTAGTGTCCACCTTAAGCTTAGGGTATGATCTCATGGTTCGTGAGTTCAAGCCCCATGTCGGGCTCTGCACTGACAGTGCGGATCCTGCTTGGAATTTTCTCTCTCTCCCTCTCTCTCTGCCTTTCCCCCACCTGTGCTTACTCTTGCTCTGTCTAAATAAATGAATGAATGAATGAATGAATGAATAACTTAAAAAAAAAAGTGGTCCAGTTTCATTCTTTTGCATGTAGCTGTCCAGATTTCCCAGCACCGTTTATTGAAGAGACTGCATTTTCCCCATTGTATACTCTTGCCTCCTTTGTTGTAGATTACTTGACCGGGTAAGCATGGATTTGTTTCTGGGCTCTCCGTTCTGTTCCAATGACCTATATGTCTATTTTTGTGCCAGTATCATATTGTTTTAATTATTGCAGCTTTGTAGTAATTCTTGATATTTGGCATTGTGATACCTCCAGTTTTGTTCTTCTTTCTCAAGATTGCTTTGGCTATTTGAGGTCTTTTGTGGTTCCACACAAATTTTAGTATTAATTGTTTTAGTTCTGTGAAAAAGATTGTTGTTTTGATAGGGATTGCATTGAATCTGTAGAATGCTTTAGGTAGTAGGGACATTGTAACAATATTTGTTTTTCCAGTCCATAGGGGTGGAATATCTTGCTATTTGTTTGTGTCATTTATATTTTCTTTCATCAGTGTTTTATAGTTTTTTAGAGTAAGGTCTTTCACTTCCTTGATTAAGTTTATTCCTTGGTATTTTCTTTTTGGAGTAATTGTGAATGGATTTGTTTTCTTAATTTCTATTTCTGCTACTTCATTATTAGCACTTGAAACAATTGATTTCTATGTATCCTGCAACTTTACTGAATTCATTTTTTACTTCTAATAGTTTTTTGGTGGAGTCCTTAGGGTTTTCTACATATAGTATCATGTCATCTGTTAATAGTGACAGTTTAACTTCTTCCTTACCAATTTGGATGCATTTTATTTATTTATTTTTTCTTGTCTGATTGCTGTGGCTAGGACTTGCAGTTATGTTGAATAAAAGTGGTGAGAGTGGACATCCTTGTTCTTGTTCCTAATCTTAGAGGAAAAGCTCTCAGTTTTTCACCATTGAATATGTTAGCTGTGGTTTTTTCATATATGGCTATTATTGTGTTGAGGTATGTTCCCTCTAAACCCAGCTTGTTGAGTTTTTATCATGAATAGATGTTAAATTTTGTCAAATGTTTTTTCTGTATTTATTGAGATGATCATATGATTTTTATCCTTTATTTTGTCACTGTGGTGTATCATATCGATTTGCAAATATTGAACCATCCTTGCATCTCTGGAATAAATTCCACTTGATCAGGGTGAATGATTCTTGTAATGTATTTTTGAATGCAGCTTGGATTTTGTTGAGGATTTTTGCATCTATGTTCATCAGAAATATTGGCCTGTATGTTTGTTTGTTTTGGTAGTACTTTGTAAATTTTGAACAGCTAAACTCTTCAGTAATTCTTTGTTCAATTAGTTACATATTCTTAGCATCTGATAACAGAAAGCATTTCCTGTACTATTTTTATCTCCCAAAAACCTTGGTTAATTTGACTTTTATTTATTATCTCCATAAAGTATAGAGTTTTTGAAGCCAGATATTGGACAATGACAACATGAACTTTCTGGATTATCTCCTCCTTTGGGCCGTTTTAACTGAAACTTGCAGAGAATTTCCATACTGTTTATTCCTTAGAGAAAATATAAGATATAAATATACCAGAGAGTTAACATTCTGGTTTAAATTCTGTTAATTGATTATCTTTTGCTTCATGGTAAACCAACTTAAATTGTAGTGGCATTTTTAAATGTTTAACTTTAAAACATGATTTATTATATTTCATAGTTTGTTGCCTAGATTCAGCTGGGTAGGTTCTTCTCCTGCTTGGCTGGGGTCACTCGTAAGGCTGCATTCAGCTGGGACCTCAGCTGGGGCTGGCATGCCCCGGAATGACTCCACATACGTATCTAGTACTTTAGCTGGAGTGGCTGAAAGGGCTAGAGGTGTCTGGGCTTTCCCTCAGGGTAGTTACAGGGGCTTCCTACATGATGGAAGCTCTCAGCCTCCTTGAGGGCCAGACCCAGAACTGGAAGTGTCTTCTGCATTCTACTGGTTAGAGAAGGGAATAAGGGTAGCTCAGGTTCAAAGGGAAAAGGAAATAGACTCATCTTGCTAAGTGAAGTGTTATGTTCAAGCAGATATGGAAGGAATTATTGGCAGTTTACTCTGCATACAGTTAATTCTTTTAGAGGGATTTTGAATTGATAGAAGTTGATAGGGTGGATAGGGAGGGAGGCTAGTAACAGCAGGAAGGGCTGTAGATGTATATCTCCCCAAAAGCTATGTGCAAAGTGAACAGGACTTACAAAGGGAAGGCAGAGAATACCTAAATATAATAATTTCATTTAGAAATTGTTTGCCAAACAGATCAAGCAGTCTGAAGCATGAGGACTACTATGGATGAGACCAAATGTCCAGTAAGCCCAGCACTCTAATTCACAGTGACACCAGGGCTGCTCTGAGAATAACATGATGGTCAGCCCCAAAAGAATGTTCCTAATACAGACTTCCCAGACATTAATTTATCAAAAGCTTTGCAGCTGTTAATATATTTGGGAAGGGCAGTTTCTATGGAGTGTGTATTGTGACTATTCATTCTGTAAGTAGCTAAAGATCATACCTGCCCCCACCCCCAGCTTTTACTCCCATATACACTCAAGTTTCAATATCCTCATTTTTAAAAATTTATTTTAATTTAAATTTACATCCAAGATAGTTAGTATATAGCACAATAATGATTTCAGGAGTAGAATCCAGTGACTCATCCCCTATATATAACACCCAATGCTCATCCCAACAAATGTCCTCCTTAATGCCCCTTGCCCATTTAGCCCATCCTCCCACCACAAAACCCTCCAGTAACTCTCAGTTTGTTCTCTGTATTTAAGAGTCTCTAATATTTTGTCCCCTTCCTTGTTTTTATATTATTTTTGACACCTTTCCTTTATGTTCATCTTTTTTGTATCTTAAATTCCACATATAAGTGAAGTCATGATATTTGTCTTTCTCTAATTTTGCTTAGCATAATACACTCTAGTTCCATCCATGTTGTTGCAGATGGCAAGATTTCATTCTTTTTGATCACTGATTACTATTCCATTGCATATATATACCACATTTTCTTTACCTATTCATTGGTCAATGGACATTTGGGCTCTTTCCATACTTTGGCTGTTGTCAATAGCACTGCTATAAACATTGGGGTACATGAGCCCCTTCAAAATGGCACACTTGTATCCTTTGGATAAATACCTAGTAGTGCAATTGCTGGATTGTAGGGTACTTCTATTTTTAATTTTTTAATTTTTTGAGGAACCTCCATACTGTTTTCCAGAGTGGTTGCACTAGTTTGCATTCCCATTAGCAGTGCAAAAGGGTTCCCCTTTCTCTGCATCCTCGCCAACATCTGTCGTTGCCTGAGTTGTTAATTTTAGCCATTCTGACAGGTGTGAGGTGGTATCTCATTGTGGTTTAGGTTTGTATTTCCCTGATGATGAGTGACGTTGAGCATTTTTTCATGTATCTGTTAGTCATCTGGATGTCTTCTTTAGAAAAGTGTCTATTCATGTCTTTCGCCCATTTCTTCACTGGATTTATGGGTTTTTTTTTTTGGGGGGGGTGTTGAGTTTGATAAGTTCTTTATAGATTTTGGATACTAACCCTTTATCTGATATGTCGTTTGCAACTATCTTCTCCCATTCCATAGGTTTCCTTTTAGTTTTGCTGATTGTTTCCTTCACTATGCAGAAGGCTTTTTATCTTGATGAGGTCCCAATAGTTCATTTTTGCTTTTGTTTCCCTTGCCTACAGAGACATGCTGAGTAAGAAGTTGCTGCGGCCGAGGTCAAAGAGGTTTTTGCCTGCTTTCTCTTCTAGGAGTTTTTGCCTGCTTTCTCTTCTAGGATTTTGAGGGCTTCCTGTCTTATATTCAGGTCATTCATCCATTTTGAGTTTATTTTTGTGTATGGTGTAAGAAAGTGGTCCACGTTCATTCTTCTATATGTTGCTGTCCAGTTTTCCCAACACCATTTGCTGAAGAGACTGTCTTTATTCCATTGGATATTCTTTCCTGCTTTGTCAAAGATTAGTTGGCCATATGTTTGTGGGTCCATTTCTGGTTTCTCTATTCTGTTTCGTTTTTGTGCCAGTACCATACTGTCTTGATGATTAAAACTTTGTAATACAGCTTGAGGTCCAGAATTGTGATGCCTCCAGCTTTGGTTTTCTTTTTCAGGATTGCTTTTGGCTATTTGGGGTTTTTCTGGTTCCATACAATTAATATCCTCATTTTATGATGAAATTCAAGTTCATTCTATTAAAACCTTTCATGAGTTTGTGCTTTTTGATCTTACCACTTTATAGAAAGCTGAATTTTAGTATTTCCTCATAGGAATACCATTTCCTCATTTTTTCTTTGTTCTTTTTTCCTTTTCTGATATATTTCTTGAGGAATACTAACTGGAGCTGTATCTAGAATTCTGTGTATCTAGGCCTTGTCTCAGCTCTTTTTTTTTTTTTTAATTTTTAATGTTTATTTCTAGAGATAGAGAGACAGAGCACAAGCAGGGGAGGGGCAGAGTGAGGGAGACACAGAATCTGAAGCAGGCTTCATTTGAACGCTCAGCACAGGGCCGGACAAGGGGCTCAAACCCATGAACTGTTAAATTGTGACCTTAGCTGAAGTCAGACGCTCAGCTGACTGAGCCACCCAGGTGCCCCTCGGATCTTGTTTCTAATATCAACTTTTTATGACCAGAATTTTACTGATTTTCTTATTTCTGATTGCATTAGTTTTATGTAGTAAATGTACAACTTCTAGGAATGAATCTATAATTTCTTAGGTTTTTTGATAAATTAGATTTCATTGTTCTTAGTTGCTTAGAATTGAATCTCACTTGTTTTCCACCTGTCCAGAACTGCTTTGAGTTCCTCCTACAGTTTCTAACACGGGGAGAAGATAGTGTGCTTAGGGAGCACACAGGTGCTGGTCCTGTACACATCTTGGGAGGAAAGGCTTCTGAAGCAGAATGAAATCTAGTCAGGCCTGAAGGATGAATCCATTAGCTGGTTGAATAGGGGTGGAGTGAGGTGTGGGGTACAATGATTTTCTGGACAGTGGAAACATGCCCCAGCGTTAGAAACAGCACAGTGCCCTGAGTCACTGAAAGCAGTTCATTATCATAGATGAGGAAATTTAGGAGCCCAGGGATTGAAACTAGGAACCTAAAAGCTTTGGGATAGCACTCCCACACCACTGTTTTGTTTTTAGCACAGACTGGTGTTCTTAAAGCCAAGTGTTCTGCAGTGTCTGTTGCCTCCATCTCCTTCTCAAATGCGTTTCCTTGAGATCTTCACTAGCCTGGCTCCAAATCATCATCCAGGTCTTGGCTCAAATTAATTTTTTTTAAAACTTTTTAAAATGTTTTTGAGAGACAGTGAGAGACAGAGCACAAGTTTGGTGGGGGAGTGGCAGAGAGAGGGGGGACACAGAATCTGAAGCAGGCTCTAGGCTCTGAGCTGTCTGCATGGAGCCTGACACGGGGTTCGAACTCAACGAACCAGGAGATCATGACCTGAGCCGAAGTCGGACGCTTAACTGACTGAGCCACTCAGGTGCCCCTCAAATTAATTCTTTAGAGACTTTTCCTAATCATTCTTTCTATGCTAGCGCTCTTACACACTGTCACATTAGAATGCTTCAGCCTTTCCATACTACTACTCTCTGAAATCAGCCTATTTATCAGGCTCTGTGTAATAGAATGTGAATTCCCAGGAGTTTGCCTCTCATGTTCCCCACTATGTTCCCAGAGCCTAAAGAACCCTTTGACTTTTTATTGAAAGCTTACTATGTGCCAAGTACTGTTTTAGGTAATTACGACTATCAGTGAGTAAAATGCAAAAAATCCTTCCCTTTGTGGCATTTTAGCAACATTACATTCTATTGGGGGAAGACAGAGTAAACGCATTAAGTAAACTATACAGTATGTTAGAAGTTGGCAAATGTTCTAGAGAACATGCGGTAGGGTAAGTGGGATTTGGAGTCTTGGCAGGATAGAAAGGGGCATTGCAATATTTAATGTTCCTTGAGGTGAACTTTTGAGGATTTGAAGGAGATGGAGTTAGACAAGCAAATAGAAGGGAAAGGAGTGGCTAGAGGGAACAGCTAGTGCAGAAATCCTAGGGTAGGCTTGTCTGCCTAGGCTGCAGGAAGCCAGCTGACTGGGGCAGAGTGGAGAGGAAGGATAGCAGCTGAGGTCAGGGATGAAAAGCCACGGCATTGTTTTTGATTTTTATTCTGAAATGAGCCACTCAGCAGCTTCAAGTAGGAGTGGATCTCTGCTCTCATGTTAAAACAGGCTGTAGAGTCCAGTGTAACAGCAGGGAGATCAATCAGAAGGCTACCATGAAACTCCAGGCAAGAAATCATGGACACAGAAATTTGGCGGTCCTTAGCATGTAGGTGGTATTAAAGCTATAGGACTGGCTGTGATCACCAAGGGACTTTAATTATCTCATTCTGATCCATTTAAATGTTGGCTTTAAAACATTCCTAACCATTCTTGGTGCTACTTCAGGAAGAATTTTAGTAAAGGCTGGCAGTCAAATTAAGACATTCCGGCTTCCTTTACATATTAACTTGAAGATGGAAATTAATTATTGCACAATGATTTGGTAAGTACGTAGCTGCTGTTTTGCTTCAATAAAAATAACCAAATCCTTTTTTTCAGAAGTGTGTTAGCTCTTGAAAATAAATCTCAAAGGATGAAAATTAAAGATAACTTGCAAGACTGAACTCCTTGAAGGCAGACCCAACTTGTCCATCTTTATATTTTCATGGTCTAACACACTGCTTGGCAGTATTGATTGTTTGGCAAAATAGAAGCAATCAATAATGGATATCCAGGAATCTTTAGTTATCATAATCATAACACATCAAGACACAAAACAAAATTACAAAAGGAAATTTATTTCAAAAGCATAAGGGAACATTTACATTTGAACAAGGTGGTAACAGGTGTCTTGCAAAAGAAAAAAAAAATCATGGCATGAAGTTTTTCATTCAAATTTCTGAAGCAAAAATAACCTAAGTTGTGCACTATTGCCTTAGGAAAGGTAAGGGGAACAATGAGGTGGCAAAGGAAGGAATATAGTCAACTCAGTATCAAACTTGAGAAAGTAAAGTCACTTCTGCTCAGCTTTGAGTTTACAAATATGCTTTAAAATAGAAAAAGAGGAAAAGTTACATTTAATGTTGAAATTCATATAACTGTAGTCCCAATAGTTTCTGTACTTGAAATGGCTTTTGGCCACTGGCTGATGCCTCTGAGGTCCAGACTATCTGGTCACAGTTTTCAAATGGCAATTCCATGTTCCTATGTCTGTCCAGATTCCAAGGGAGCTTAGGTTCAGCTCAGTCTTTTGGAATGTTTTAGAGATTATTGCCACCACTCCATAGTCAAGCTGACCAACTTCTTTTGCTCACTTGTATCATTCTAGTCTTTAAAAAATATTTTTCCCATAAACATGTGCAGTAATTCTAACAAAGGGGTTTTGCTTTGTCCCCAATGTAGAGGTAAGAGTAATGAAGACACCTGCATTGGAATCACAAACTATTCCTCAAAAAATATGTCAAACTACTAGAAAATATCATTCAGGCATTGAATCTGAATAGCAAACTTGGGGGAGGGAAGATTAACTGTGGAACAAAAATATATGGAACATTCAAATGCAGAGCAAAGGGCCTATGCTACTAAAAATGCCCATGACATTAAACACTCCACAAACCCCCCGTCTGTTGTTTTAACCTAAAGATTCTATTAGCTAACTTATACAATAATTTTGATTAATAACCTGAGAAGTTAAAATCTTGAAAGTGGCAAAAGCAAACCGAGAGAGCATCCCTTACTTATTGGTACACCGTGTTTTCAAGTCACTTTTCCTGGGTTGCCCTGGTTATTAAATCCCCAAATTCTAAATTATTCTATCTCATCCTGTAGAAATCTATATGTACATCCGATTCAATATTTTGGCTGTATTTCTCCAGCAGGGATCTCCAAATTTATCTTTGAAAATGCAGCCTTTGTTTATTTTTAGTTTTAAATAACAATAATCATGTAAGTGCAACTGACTCAAAATCCCTCACTACTGGGAGGAAAACCTAGGTAACAAGTTAATAATGGATTTAGTCTTAAAAGGATCATCACCGTGTCAAAGACTACCCGTTCCAGGAATTTTAAAAAATGATTCATGTTGTGTAGTCAAGTTTCACAGCATGTGTGTGTGTATATATATATATATATATATACACACACACATGTATATATGCTTATGTATGTATGTATATTATACATACACATTTCTATGCAAATAGTAAGATCCCATAGTCAAAAGTTTATATCACAACATATGGAGAAGAGTTAAGTAAGCAGTGCAAAGTAACTTACTTCCTCCTAAAAATGTAATGTCATTTCTACATTTTAGGAAGCTGGTAAGTATTTTGCTTTTATAACACTAGGTAGGAAATGCCTAGCAGCTTTATTTAAAAAACAATGAAAATAAAATGTTAAGATTGACCATTACTCTTCTCCATATATTGGACAAAAGAAAGAAAAAAGAAAAAACATGACAGAGGGTAGAGGAAATCCGTAAACTTTCAACTGATCATCTTTACCAGTTACCAGAAATGGACTGAATTTCATTACATTTTAGAGTTGAATAGCTTTCAATAACAAATTATCAAGATGTTAAAAGTAAGATTCACAATATGAAGTTTGAATAATAATGATATTGCAAAAACAAGTCAAGATTGTGAACAAAGCATCCAAAAATATCACTGTGGTTTTTACCTTGGACACAACCATGGTCTGTTACAAAAGTAGATCATACATACAAAGGTATAAAGAACATTAAGTTTTTAGCTGAAGGCAGCAGTCCTTTTAAAGGGACATCCCCGGCAATCCAATGAGTAGTAGAATTTAAGTATATTAAGCTCATGACAATGCTGAAGAATGTGGTGTCTTATTCAGTAGAGTCTTCCCCGACTACGATTTCCTCGTGCTCCCCAACCTCGGCCACCTCTACTTCCCCTGAAGGCTCCTCTCTGCTCTACGAAAAAGCGAACAAGGGTTTAGGTCTTGCTCAGGACTTCATGGTACAGCAAACACAGAAGAAAGATAGCTAGTAGCTCTGCGTGTAGCAGTAGACTATATAAAAGCAGCACTGGTATTCCGCTGGTCTACAAATTCAATGCATACATAAACCAGAGCAACATACATACACACGTATGGAGAGTGCCAAATCTATTCAGAGTAGGTACTCAATTAAACGTATCCCCCTAACCTGGTATTTCAAAGTGATAATGTTATAACTACATTTCTTAGTTATTGGTGTACCTATCACTACCAAAGATAATTAAACTATTAAAAATTCTATACTTAACGGGGAATTAACAAAAATGCCATTGGTCTTCAAAAGCTAGTGCCATGAATGCAAAATAGCTTAAATTATCAATGATCAATTTTGAAAAATTAAGCTAGACTGAAAAATGTACCTTTGAAATGCAGTGAATAGGCAATTTGTTTTGGTTGCAATATCTCAAGCACCTGGACTCACAAAAATGCCGATATAAATGCCGACAGCTTTTCTCACTACTTTGTCAGCTACATGAGCTGCTCAGAGTACGGCCCAAAAGGTGATATGTATACAGGATTCAGATTACTAACGTAAATTAAGCGTATCTTTTGCTGAAAATCAAGTCACTTGTCTCATACAGTAGAATGAGTCTTTGATTCATTGGCTAGTCTCTTTTATAGCTCCAGAAAAATTTCCTTAAAGGAATCTCTCCAGTGAAGAAAACTGATTGAAGTTATCAGCAAGGTTGGACTTTACATTATACATAAATGAGTTAAGAGTCTCAAACTTCTAATTCCAGAAATCAAATCTCTTCATTGAACTTTCAAACTTCCTCATTGCAGCAGTCTTGTTAGGAGGAATAAAAACCACCAGGTGTTGCCATTTTGGATCCATAATGTTGGATGGATGCTTGAAAAATTCCTATTAAGTCCATATTGCAATCCATTTTTTTTTGCCATTATGGCTAGAAATATAGATACCTTATTTGGGTAATGTTTTGATGTCTTTTTTTCCTCCAGCAACTCTGAGTTAGAAAACTAACTAGGGGCGCCTGGGTGGCTCAGTCGGTTAAGTGTCCGACTTCGGCTCAGGTCATGATCTTGTGGTTCTTGGGTTCGAGCCCCGGGTCGGGCTCTGTGCTGACAGCTCAGAGCCTGGAGCCTGTCTTTGGATTCTGTGTCTCCCTCTCTCTCTGACCCTCCCCTGCTCGTGCTGTTTCTGTCTCTCAAAAAGAAAAAAAACAAAAACAATAACTAACTAGATCATTCCCAGCTTAACCAATATTTACATGTGTAATAGAATGGGATCTGTTTCAAAGTCATCTTTCCTGCCAGGACACATTTTTCTGAGCTGATGAGTTTGAAAGCCATTTAAATGAAACCACCATGTTTGTTACCCCCGAACATATTGAGAAAATCAGAGGTGGTCTGAGGGTAAGATTCTCCCAGAAATGCAATGAGTACATCAGGGCGTACAGCCTACAACCCTATGTAGGCTGTAACTGCAGCATTTCTAAGACTTGGCCTCATCTATGCAGATGTCGGCACATTCTCCCCCTACCATGCTCATTATACAACCTTCATTTCTCAGTTAATTTAATAACACGCTTAAGAAATTATCTTCATAGATATCATTACTATGTATAAACTGACTACTAAAACTCACCCTTTCAACTGTTTTTCAATCAATTTTAATGTGCAGAACTGAGTTACTTACCCTCTATTGTTCAGCTATATCTAATGAGTATATTACATACACTGTACAAAGATATTGTTTGACATAGTTATCATTCTCTATACTGGCTATTTCTTTTTGACCTGCAATGGACGATTTCTACACAGTTAAGGGAGTCTCCAATTGTCCTTTTTTTTTTTTTTGAAGAGCTCCATCCTGAGGCACCATTCTGCACTTTCATGATTTCTTCAGTGGTTTCAAGCTTACATTACTAACTTAAAAAAAAAAACCACTGCTCCCAGCTAAAATCATACTTTATTTTTACATTCTAAAAAGGTAAAAGATGTAGGACACAAGTAACAAAATATACCATGCTTAGTACTTCTGGGTTATGGAGCAACTCTGTGTAGGAGGGAAAACTAAACATGGGCAGGTGTTTATAAATAATTTGATTAAAACTGCACCAAGAAGTTGAAGTGAGTTAATGTTTCTAAAGCAAATAAGAGACCTTGGTTAGTAAAGTGATAAACTTAGATAAGGAAAAAAATGTCTCCATATGCCTGCCTGGACTCAAAAAACAATCACAAATTCTGGTTCCTCTTCTATGATGAACTAGTTCAGGCCTATCACACTGACACAGCCTATTTCTTTCACTGTAATAAGGCAGTTATATAAATACTACTTGGTTCTCTAATAACCAAAAGGAGTCAATCTCCTAATCCCACAGTGCACATGAGTTTTTTAAAAAAGCCATCCAACCAGTCTTTAGAAGAATAAAACATGAGTGGCTGACACAGCAAAGTGGAATTATGGTGGTTAACAAAATTATGTATTAAAAGACATTAAGAATATAAAATATGTTCTCCCCTCCAGTTCTGAGGCAACAATGACATCCCAGAAGAAAAAATGCACCATGCTTCTTTCTTCCGGACACACTGTCAGTTCCCTAAGGAAAGGTAGTAAAGAAGGTAGGAAAAAACTTGATGTAGATAGATAGGTCCACCAAATCTCATCTGTAGTATCAAGAACTGTTTTCAACTGAATGGGTGAAAGAAAGCCAAGAAAACTCTTGAAAGTGCTACTGTGAGAATACCTATAGCCTGTTAACATTCAACTTTGAAATGTAAAATGATAGCAGAAATTCGGCTGCTACTTTCCAATAAAAAGATGAAAATTTAGTTTGCTTTGTACTTGAGTTTATGACCAGCATCCCAACTACAAGGTTGACCCCTTTAAGAATATTAAGGTGCTGTATTATCAGACACAAAACACAATTAACAGGCATGCTTGTTTTGCCCTTATTACTCCGAGGACTATGGTACAACTGAAGTTGTAAGTGACTCAGATTTTTTCACACTAATAGTGAAAAAAAAAAATCACAATCTAAGGCTCTGCATTTTTCACAAATCTTTTCCACATGCATTATGTCATCTTAATTGTCACCATCAAACAGGTAGTGAGTTTCATAGGGCAGAATCCTCATGGCAACTCAAGAGTAACTCACTTGCCCAAGTGAAAAGGAATACAATTCTTTATGTATTTTCATAGCTCTTGATTACTTTCATTTAGGTCAAATGAATATAGTATCTGAGATAATAGTGGATCCTAAGAATAATTCTGATAGACACCACAAATCATACAAGTGACAGAAGACATCTTTGTTGCAATGAAGTAACAGAATCCTTCCCATTTACAAAATGTCTGCAGAAATATTCTTTAGGGTTTTCCTCCCCTCTTATTTACATTTTTAATAGCTCTGTGTTATCCCCATTTTTCAAGTAAGAAAAGAGGCTGAGATGCACATTTACATAGTAAGAGTTCAGTGATCTTTCCTACACTAAATTTGCCAGAGTCTGACAAGTAAAAGGGTTCATTTCACAATCTAAAAATCACCTTTGTGTAAGCTGTTTGCTCAGATATGAAAGGAATTCTGCCACTGTAGGAAGACTTTAATGCCATGATTATCTCACCTTGGAAACAATTACTGAGAACTGTTTCAGAATGTACTTTTTTAAAGATAACTACTGCAGAATTAATTCTGACTGGTAATAAGACCAATCCTAATTACATGTGGTTACCAATATTATTAAAATTTGTCTTCTTAAACAAGATTAAGGAGCTGACTCAGTGATGTTTTCATCCATTCTTCTTTGAAAGGATCTAAGAGGATACAAATCAATATGGAACAAACTTCTCTTCTCCACATTAGTGGGAGAGAATGGACTGGAGGGAAGCTCTCCTGGCACCAGTGGCTACAGTTAACAGGGAGACTGCCCTCTGGGCAGTGGGGAGAATGCAACGGGACACATCTTCCCTTCCAGGTGCTACATTAACATCCGACTCCACTTCTAGGACTTTTTCTGTAGTAGTTAAGATGATGGAAGGACAAGCAGTAGGCAGATAAAGTCCAAGAAGGATCATTAATATCATATCTGCCAGGAGCTATATCTACTCCTGAGAGGAGAATGTACAGAATGTCTTGCCCTGAAGTTACAAAAGAGAAAACGAGGAATGGATGGTTCATGTCAACTCCCCCCCCCCATTTTTTTTTTTGCTTCCCTCCTCTGAATACAAGAGGAATATTTTTCTTTTCCAAGTTCTTAGTGTTGCATGCTCAATTCAGTTAAGTCTACAAGGGAGGGTTATAAAGGAATGGAGTAATTGTTTCCCCAATAGCTCTGGTTAGTTCCCCAAGCTAGCTCAGAAAAGTCACTGGAAAGAGCTATCACATATATTACTAAATATAGTTAATAATTAAAATCAAGTACAACACAATTTCTGCCTAATTTCTCATATTGCTTGTACCCAAACGGAAACGCTCACCATAATTAAAGTTGCTCAAATTGCTGCTATATTTCCCACTAGGAGGATTATAAATCTGCCTGGCATCCCTTTTTGGTCCTGCTGGAGATTTCTTGGGTGGTGAACCAGAAGTTGTATCTTCATTGGCTCTCTTTTGCCTATAATGGTAAGAAGAATTGGAATACAAAATTCTATTACCAGAGGCCATTAATACACATGAATTTAGTGCATTGGTTACAAAAGACATCCTAAAGATGATGGTCACATCAGAAAAAGGAAAATAATGTTCTGATGCATTCTAATTAACTGTGCCTTAGTTATGCAGACAATGTCAGAAGGCATTTACAAGGCTTTAAAATAATCTGAAATATGTAGCTTCAAGAACTAAACAGGCAAATGACTCAGTTTATAAAACTTGTCAGAAGTCTAGTTATGCCATAGGAGTAGAGTCAAGCCTGAAAATTCCAGTGTTGTATTCTACCAGCTTATTTGATAAATACTGCAATTAGACCTTATATTTTAAGTCATGCTTCTAATTGTCCTATTTTAACATCTTACCAAGATTAAAGTATCCTTTTGTACAGTAAATATAACATCTGAATTCAGATTTTCATATTATAAATCATAAATATTAGAACACTCAAATGTCTTTTAAATATATCTTACCCAATTTCAACCTTCTGAACAGGTTTCCAGGATAATGTTACTGTGCTTTTATAAGAAGGAGGAATGTGGAAGAGATCCTGAAAAGACAAAATGAGGCAAGATTTCTAACATATTTGGTGGTGAGGGTAAGAAACATGGAGACATTTTAAAGACACAGTTGAGAGGAAGTTTTAATCTATCCTTTTTGCTCACCTAAAAAAAGCTGCAATAGAAAAAGTAAACAATTTTTACTAATTCCATCTATTACACTTCATTAATGTTATTCTGTGTACATCACTTCAGAAACTGTAGCTAAGTCTTTTTGTAAATGATGGTCATTTTGAGTTCTAGAATAACCTTTAATTTATTTAAATCAGCTTTAATAAACAAAGTCAATAAATAAGCACTTCTGCACAGATGCAGCTGTTAAAGTGCTTTAGTGGAAAAAGAATGGTACAGCCTGCATTTGCTTTTGCAGACTTTTAAGCAGTTCAAAAAAAAAAAATCTAAAGGCCTGACTAATTATGTTTTTCTTCTTAAATATCTCCAAATTACCAATAAGAGAAAAACCCATAAGATTTAAATATGAAATTATCAATATGTAATAATGCAAATGTTGGCTGAATTTAAATGTTAAAGTAATCCAGAACTGAAATAATCTAACCTCATGATATCCTCAAAACTTGGATGGATTTCTAAACATATTTATTCTTAGTATTTTACCTAACACATCTTATCAGCTTTACTCTGATTTTTGTATGTAAAAATCATTTATTTTATATGTAGGTAAAATCTGATAAAAGTAAACAGAGTTATTCCCACAGCTAAATATATTACAAAAGACCACATCCTACTATATAAAACTTAAGTCCACTGTGCCAGATAAATGTAGGGAATTAGTCAATGTAAAGTCCTTTGAATCAAAAATGCTTGAGATTTCTAGCTGGACTGACTTAGCATATGGTGTTATTAAGGAAGGGATTTTACTGTAATCCATATGAGAAAATGGATGTTGGCCGACTCTCTCTGTCGTCACTGTTTCACCATATATGTATACCCATCTTGCTGTATTAAACTTTATACGGAAACATAATTAAATTATTTCTCAAAAATCTCACATTTTAAAATATGAATTCACTATTTGAAATTATTATTTATATTTAAGGTTTGAAATAAGTGATGGCTATTATAAAAATTTTCTTAGGAGATGAGAGTGTTCATACCTCTTCTCTTTCCATGATACTCTTCCTTCAATGTCTCACTGTTGCTTTCTCTGAAAAGTTTCCCTCTCTCTTCTGATAAAAAATAATTATTCCATGGGATCTTCACCAGATTGGTATTAAGGTACACCACTAGTCCTAATTTTGTTACTGTCAGGTTTGTGTTCTAGCTGTTAACAAATATTTCTTTTTCCTATCTGGCTATAAGAATGTTAACTTGTAGGAACAAAAATGATGGTTACTTTGTTGTAATTCTGTTTTTTTCTCAGATTGTCTTTTGTTTAGGTTTATGGATGGTTGGGGAAGGTAAACAGGACTGAAGGGTATTTATGGCTTAATGGTAAGGTACACCATAGTCTATAGTATAGAAAACTCTCAATTTATTACATAGACAAGTTAGCGGAAAAGAACCATAGGGAAACATTTCTTGTGCCACACAGACTTGTATTTTACTGGCCATCTGAAAATATTAAGACCACCAGAACTTAAGTCAGTGAAGTTTCTGAGTCTAAGTGTATTTGCTCCAATGCTTTGGGCTGGAGAAAATCTGCGTGCCTCCTTTTGCACTATTTTCTGCAATAGCTTTTACATAACAAAGCAATGTACAACTTTATAACAGTTACAGAAATGTCACTTGGTATTGTAAAAAGCATAAAGCTTTAAAAGGCCAAACATCTGGAATACAATGGTATCTTACTTTAACAGTACCATTAGAGACCTAAAGACACATGGATAACCTCTTGCACTAGCTTTCTAGCAGAGGACTGGGTAAGAGAGGAAGACTTACCTTGATTAAAACGTTGATATTATTTGTTATTTTCAATGCAACAACTTTAATCTTGTTCTGCAATGGGAAAACAAAATTAAAGTGCCAATAACTTTTAGGATGCATATTCCATTCCCATATAAAACTAGAGCAATTCTCTTTCAGAATCATTTCTGCTTATTCCCATTTTTAAAATCTAAACCAGTGCAGAGATGGCAAAGAAAGCAAATAATCTTTATATTCCCTTCACAGGTTAGAATATTAAAGTGTATTCTGCCATTTTTCTGAAAAAATGAGTGAGGGACAGGTCATATGGGCATAGTTGTTTTAAAAGTCATCAGTTTAAGTTAGACGAAGACATAATGAAAGCTTAAAATATTTCATTAGGACTGGGGTGAAGATCAAAATAGGTGAGATCAGAGAAATCCAACCCCCCCACAGACACATACAGTCTGGTGTAGAATTGAAAATTTAATCTTTTTTCAATGTAAATTGATATTTGGTTATCAAAAAGGTAAAATTTTAAATATCATAAATGTCAATCATGAGACCCTAGTGAAAGACTGGTATGTATCTAAGTTTGGTAACACTGTTCACAAACTTGGAAACATTCAACAAAACATTTTAACAAGGATAAAAATGTAAAAATATAACTTAGCAAATACCTAAATCTACAATCTTCTAACATCGTATTTTCAGCATAGACTTGTTTTACCTGTTACATTTCAACATATGAATTGAGCCTGAATTTTATTTATTTTTTAGTTTTTTATTTTTTTTGGAAAGTGTGCGCGTGCACGTGAGCAGGGCAGAGAGAGAGAATCTTTTATTTATTTATTTATTCATTTATTTATTTATTTTTAACTTTATAGTTTATTGTCAGGTTGGTTTCCATGTAACACCCAGTGCTCTTCCCCACAAGTGACCTCCACCATGACCATCACCCCCCTTTACCTTTCCCCCTTCCCCTTCTGCCCTCAGTTTGTTTTCAGTATTCAAGAGTCAGAGAGAGAGAATCTTAAGCAGAGCCCAACATGAGGCTCAATCCCACAACCCTGGGATCATGACCTAAGCCAAAATCGAGTTGTATGCTCAACCGACTGAGCCACCCAGGTGCCCCTGAGCCTGAATTTGTAGTACACTATGGCTATTATAAAAAATTTCTTTACAAGAAGTGACCCACTCTTCTTACCTCTTCTGTTTTTAAGGCCTCGCCTGTTTTACCCTGCAGAGCCAAGCGAAGTTGTCTGATATAAACCTGCAGACCCCGGGCAAAGTACTGCAGCCTAAATAAAGAATTACTGGTTAATTAGCAAATCACAACTTCAACTTTGTTTTTAAACGCAGAGAATCTTATACAATAGCTAAGTGTTCTTTACTAGTAAGGATTGATTTTTTTGAGGAGTTTTTAAGTTATCAATATATGATCCCAAGAGATATGTAAGTAAGTGAAATAAAAGCAGTCTTCCTTCATCAAAAATGGCAATAAAACCATACTCAGCCTGGCAAGGGAGAGATTTGTAGCATTGTGCTCTTTATGTTACCTGCAAGGCGTGGTCAGTGAACCATTCAGGAGCCATAGATTAGAGTCAGGTGGCCTGGGTTCTACTCTTTCACTGGCCAGCTGAAGATCAAGTGACCTTAGACAAATCACTTAATCTCTATGTATTTATCTACCAAGAAGGGAAGTGTTTGACTTGTTTATACCTCAAGGTCTAGTTAAAAGTAAAACAAAACTACAGATTTGAGAACTTTATTATAAACTCATATAAATCTCAAAGGGTCCTAAGTAACTCCCTTTTCAAGTTTGTTCTCAAATAATATGTGAAGAAAGGCAGTACGTAGCTCCACACTGCTGACTTCTAGGAGCTCCGCTTAACCACCTGGCATTATTTAACTTTTGGAGTAATTTCTTAACTTGCTGCTGCTTATCAAATGCTTCACCAAGTATTAAACCTCTGCCTTACCAAAGAGTAGAGGACAATAACAGATGATACAGTGGACAAACATTTCAAAATAGAAGATGTGAAGCTGTTAATAGAATGATTCAATACAAAGTGTCTTCATGACAATGACTTATGATTTCTTCAGTGGTGCCCCTCCAGAACACTCTAAGACATCAACAACAGCAGCTCCAGGTTATGGTGTATGCATGTGTGCCAGGCATCGTGCTCAAGCTTTCCATTCACGGATATTCCCACAACTCCACAGGGCAAGTGCTATCATCATTTAATATAACTGCTCAGGACAATTTGGGGGGTTAGAGAGATTGGGAACCTGCTGGGGATCATAACACAAGTAAGGAGAGCTCAAGTCTGTTTTAGAAAAAGTTTTTTCCTCCTACGTGGATTTGTTATACCACAGGTTTATATACATTCCTGTTTTATGGATCTTCCATTTTGTTTACTGGGGTATGGCAGGGTGGGGAGAGAGCTCTTGTAAAACAAAAACAAAACCAAGGGAGTGTCAAAATAGCCATCATCTTTGCCAGGGACTGGACCACTTCAATCATACATCACCTAATTTTGAAATCTTTGAGCTTTTCTGCATTCAATTTGGCTGTTAAGAAATCTGGAAGTTTTCGGCCCAACTGGTGGAAGCTGTACAACAAACACTCCACATAACTGAACTGTAGCTTGGGTTCTTCATTACCGGCATTCTCCCCGTTTTCTGCTTCTTCTGGAGGGAGAGGCATGTATTCCTAAGAGATGAAAATATAAAGATATTTGCAATCTGTGGGAAATGCTTTGATTATTAACAGTTAGTGAGTTAAGTGCAGGGTATGCTTTTAAGGCATGAAGTGTTAAAAACTGCGAAGATCAGAAATTTAGGTAAGATATCCCTTTTACCTATTACAATGATCCAGCCTGTCAACGCTCCATGTTACCCTGTCACAGCTGCTGCTGCTGCTACTACTACCACTGACAATGAAGTAGCTAACAGTTATTAGGCACTTATGCAAATGAAGAAATTGAAATTCTGAGAGCTTAGGTAATTTTTCTACGATGAAAGAGTAAGCTTGAAGAGTCAGCATTCAATCTAGCTATGCCACTGAAAATTGATTTTTTAAAAGTATGTATGTATGTATGTATGTATTTATAAAGCACAGGCAGGGGAGGGGCAAAGAGAGAGGAAGAATCTTAAGCAGACTCCACAATATCAGCACAGAGCCTGAAGCGTGGCTCGAACTCAGGAACCATGAGATCATGACCTGAGCTGAACTCAAGAGTTGGACACTTAACCAACTGAACCACCCAGACACCCTCAAAATTGATGCTAATTCCAAAAATCCTTTCTGAACGTTATCCCACACTGTTTGACTCTCCTTATATTCCAAGTACTGCCAAAGGCATTCAATATGAGTGCTATAACACCCCAGCAGGTGCTGCAGGTCTGGAAGAAGAGCACTGGATGTGGGATGAGTCAATTCATACTACAGGTCTGATGCTTATCACTCACTGTGTCAGTTACACAACTGCTCATATCCAACAAGAAAATCACTTGGTGATGCTGATAATGATTTTACCAGAGGGCCTTTATCTCCACAATTATGGCTTAAATGACCTTATTTCCTGGCTGCTAAAGCTACTTGGCCTTGGGCAGCAACCTGGATGGTGACCTGGGGCAAATGTGAAAAATATTTTGATAAAGGAATAGCAGAAAGACCTACTATATAAATCCTGTATTATCTTTTATGGAAAGTATCAATAGAAGAGATGCCAAAGATTTTCTTTTAAAAGTAGGTAACATGTGGCCTGAGCAACTAAAAACACTTGCTAAAATTATTCTATCTAATCTGAATTTCAAAAGCTGGTTCTCTAGAAATTATACCACAGTATTAGACTCTGGGGTTATGTACTCACTATGCCATAAGGAAAGAAAGAAGTTCTTACCAATAACTTGTCAAACAGTTTCCTTAAATTTGTTTCTAGCTTTTCCATGTCACCACAAAATGAACTCATCTCTGCCAATAGTTTTAATACCTAAAACACACAATTCACTACTATTAGTATTATTTTTTTTGAGTAGGCAAGGGCTGTAAAATAAAAATGACTCTAGATAACTTTTTAAGGCTGCTTTCTGTTACAGCTTAATATGGTACTATGAAAAGACACCTAGGAAGAATTCTTAATAGCAAAGAATTACAAACAATTACAAATATTTAGAGTAGGCCTGGTTTGCTATTAAATTTAGTCTCTGGACACTAACTCAAAGCACTGGTAATTCCCACTATTCTTGGGGTCATCCTCTCTTGTACTCAATCCCAGTCTAATAAGCCAAAAACCCAGGACATCTGAAGCAAATGACAGTGTCAGTAAACAGTGGGACTCCTCTCTAGCTTAAATATATTCCATTATTTCAGCTCAATTCAACAATTATTAATTGCTTTTCAGAATGAGACTCCACAACAGATTCTGGGGATATAGAGATGAATCAGTTAAATGTGGAGAGATAAATAAATGTAAAATGTTACATGTGCTGTGAAAAAAAAAATGTGTATGTACATTAGAGTTGAGATACAAAGGAGAGAACTATCAATTATATTGGAAAAGGGATAAAAGATATTTTGTGTTAATCCGTTTAAATCTGGGTCTATCAATATGGATAGAGATAGGAACAACCATGAATTAAACACCCTGTTTAAAAGTATCAAGGCTACAAACACAGAGTATCATGAATGTTATAGGCAGTGGTTTCCCACTGTAGCTAACTTTCATTAAATTCATAAAGCATTCCTAAGTGATTAATCTTGGGATAGATTACTAGCTAGCCATCATACCTGTAGTCTCTTAGAAATCAGATCTCTAAGTTAGTTAGTGGTTTTTATTGTTGTTAGAACCTGGGAATGTCTTCTCAGTACTAACAGCAGATGTTTTCTCTTACCTCCAACTGTATATCAAGGCCCTCCACTGGAGTAGTCAAGGAACTGAGGTTAGGGAGAACCTGCTCACAGAAATAAGTCACAAACCTTGTGGAATGCACATTTTTCTGCAAAAATACAAAGAACATTGACTTGTCAAAGAAAGGGAGGAAATATTTTCTCAAATGTAATAGCAGAATGTCATTCAACAAATGCTGAGCATCACAGCATCAAACAGTGTAGTTACAAATACAACACACTGCACACCCCAGAGCACTCCAGGAATAACCTTTGTGACAATATACACTTCATTGCAAAGTCATCTGGAGCACTGGGACATCTGTAGATTTTCAAACTCTTCCTTAATGCTCAGGTCAAATTTTGGGGAATATTTTAGTGTTGAATTTCAGACTGTACATTTTTCAAAAAGGAAGAGTCTTTTTAAATTTTGTTTTTTGAACTATTCCATGTGCATCCTGAAAGACTCATGAGCAGAGAAGCACACAGCCAGAGATAAAGAGCATATTTACCTAGAATAATAATCTGTTACAAAATTTAAGAAAAAAAAAAAAAGCTAAATTACTAAGCCAAATGGTTTAGAAACTCAGCCAAACCATAAAATACAATGCAAAATGCTCTAGACTCTTATAAAGTCTCTAAACAAGATTTTAAAGAAATTTCTGGCTTCTCTGGACTCTCACCAATCCCACCCAGTAAATATTCACTCCCGCTGTTACTACTTGTATGCAAAGGTTTGAGGTGAACCCTTAAGTGAGAATCCACAGAAATATAAGCTAATAGAGTAATCAAAATACCAATTACATAAAACACAGAGCTCACAGAGAAGAGGGGGACTGCCTGCCGAGTGCACTGTAAGAGCCGGTCCACACAGTCGGGATCCGAGGGATTGAAGGTTTGTTCCAGGTCAGCCTGTTCAGCCACCAACTCTACGAGCTGCTGTCTTCCACTCACTGTCTGTAAGCTTTTTAACCCAGACAGTATCTTCATGAACAGGACAAATTCCTCACCAGTAACATCTTCTAGGACCTGGAAAGAGACAATTCAGAATAATAGTATGGTTATCACTTGAATGGGAAAGAAAGATCAATATTAAAACAGTGTAGCAAATTTATTTCAGTTACTAAAGTCAGATTGCTATTAATATTTCTGAAATACTGATGAGAGGACAGCTTCTGGCTTCAGTCAAGTTTAGCTTCAGAACACACCATGTATTCTCAATAAGGCACGACACTGTCTCCAGAGGGGCAAAATGTGGTTCTTGGAAAATTTTTCTTTTTTATGTATGAAGCACAGATATACAAACAGTGCATAAACAGATACTGTATATTTGTGGCATTAAAATTTCATAGGAGAATAGCTAAGAAAAAAATATCTAAAAAGGCTCTTCACCGGGGCGGGGGGTAGGGTGATAAGAGAAAAAAAAAAATTGAAAATTCAATAGTCAACTGTCAAATCAGGTTGTTTCCTGTATTTAAAAACAGCTTGGGGCACCTGGCCAGCTCATCCAGTAGAGCGTGTGACTCTTGATCTCAGGGTTGTAAGTTTGAGCCCCACATTGGGTACAGACATTACTTAAAAAAATAAAATCTTTAAAAAATTAATAAAAGCAGCTCATTCACATTAATATGGCAACTGTATACAAAACATGAAAGTCTCGAGTGCTCCATATAAGTGGGTCCAAGCCTTTCTGTTTACTGACCAAAGAAACAAGCAATCCTAACCTACTCCACCAGATTACTAGTGGGAGCACACACTGATATTCCCAGCTGGAGAGCTGCTCCTTTCGCTCTCATTGAAGAAATCTCATCAGTGAGCAAGGGAGTGGTGCTGTTAGAGAAAACTTTGAATTTTCCTCACCATACATATAAAAATAATGATCTCCAAACTTTGGCATTTTATGAGTGAAAAGTTAGCTGTGACACATCTTGTGACTCTTAGCTTCTCTATGCTAGATGCTGGGAGCACAAATAAGCATGGTCTCCTGAGCTTACAGTCATGGGGTAAGATGAAAAAACAGGCACTTCAATGTGTTTCATTTTCATTTTGAAACGATCCAGAATACTACAGGAGAATATCCTAAAATTGGGGAGACGGGTAGAAATAGGTAAAATTTCCTGAAGGGAAGGATTTGTACAGAGTGCTGAAGAATGCATAAATTTTGAGGATAACTCCATGAAAGATTTAAATGTGATCACATCCCTTTAATATGCCGATTCATCATTACTGATGACCAAAGTGCAAAATACAATATAAGAAAAGCTGGATATTCTTTGGTGGTTCTAATGGAATATATCATTTTATACAAAAGGTACATACACTAATGAATATTACTGATTTCAAATATGTTCTTTTGCTTTACAGAAGTCCTGTTAAATGATGACTGAAGCTTACCTTTTTGGATTCAGTTAGTATAAGTTCCTCTACTTCCTTTGTTAAGACCTCATCTGGTAAAGTCTTAAGTTTTGTGGAAAGGAATTTGATTGCTCGTTCTCTAACAATGTCCTCTCCCTGAAGTATTTGGCTAAACAAGCCACCTAAAGTCCCTGCAAAACAAAATAGTTGTGTGTAGCAAGTCAATTCTATATTGTAATGAAGTTTCTCCATTTAACTCATTTAACCGTATTTCTTTTCCAGTGAGTTAATAAGTATCCTGAATATCACTGATTCTGGCTAAATTAGTTTGAAATTTCTATAGCCCCAACCATAACAGTAATCATATGCTTTGTTCATGGATTCAGAATTAGTTTAAGAATAACTTTCTTTTTTGGGGGAGCCTGTGGCTCAGTTAGTTGAGCATCTGACTTTGGCTCAGGTGGTGATCTCAGGTTTGTGGGTTTGAGCCCCATGTCAGGGTCTGTGCTGACAGCTTGGAGCCTGGAGCCTATTTCAGAGTCTGTGTCTCCTTCTCTCTCTCTGCCCTCCCCCACTTGTGCTCTGTCTCTCTCAAAAATAAACATTAAGAAAAAAAAAAAAGAATGACTTTCTTTTTGTAAACATTATTAATAATAAACCCAAGTATTTTGGAGAATTTCTTTAATGTGGCAAAGGGAGTTTTCAAACAACTTTTTAAAAGTTTATTTATTAATTTATTTTTGAGAGAGAGAGAATCCCAAGCAGGCTCTGCACTGTCAACGAAGAGCCCAACGTGAGGCTTGAACCCACAAACTATGAGATCATTATCTGACTAGAAGTCAGATAACTTAATGGCCTGAGCCACCCAGGCGCCCCTGCAACAAAATTCTAATGGAAAAGTTTGATCTGTTTTTGCAATTACTTGTGCTGGTTTTTCACATCACAAATATCTTGCGCTAAGCAGCTTTTTAAAAGAACACTCAGAACCTTTATGAAATAGATCTCTGGGTGAATCTGACTTTACCCTTAATAAAGAACGCCAAGCTCCTCAACTTTTCAACACATCAAGCACAATTCATTACAAGAGGTGGGCTTACCTTTTGCATCCATCTTAAATATACTTAACAGGGCATTGTTCACTAAATTAAATTCTGCAGAATCATCTGGATGGAGAGAAAGTAGTACAATATATAAAAGGAATGAAAAATATCATTTGCTGCATTTTCAAACCTAAGATTCAACATAAGTTTCTCACAGATTATACTAAGAGGAGACCTATAACTATGCATTCTTCTCAACTACCAAGAAAATACATCTTCCTTACAAAGGTTGAAAACCTGATCTGCCATACCAGGAATGCTTTTATGTTAAGATGGTACAATTAAAAAACTACAGGAAACTGGGGCAAAAAATCATGATGCATCAAAATTCCCCAAAGAATCCAGTCACTATGTCTTTATGAACAGAATTAAAAACAAAACACTAGGAATTAGATAATCACAATCCAATAAGCTTCAAACTACTGAATGAAAAAAACAATTTAATTTCTATCAAAAGTAGCACCTTCTGCCAAAAAGGAAAACAAAAAAGCTAAAAACAGAGTCACTATTTCAAAGAAAACTTACATTTAGATAAAAGGGTAATAATACAATTCCTTACCTGTCTGCAGAAGTTGGGTTAGTATATCTGCCACTCTGGGAAGATTTTCTCCAGTGGCAAACTGAGGCAGCTCTTTAATTGCTTGCCGTCGAATCTGAATACAATTTCAAATGAAAAATTACCAAATACTATCATCAATAAAAACAACCCCAACCTTTAAAGAAAACTAAAACCAGAGAGAAACCATAATTAGGGGCATATGAATCACCAAAATATAAAACACGAGGCTTCTCTCAGTTTTAGAAATAATTTGCTCCAATTTAATATTCAAGCTTCACAGAATCGCTAAAACAAAATGTGATGAAAAGGGATGTTAAGTACAATTAACTGACTGGTGCAGGCAGATCTGAGATCATAAACAACAGTTTATATACTGAATACATGTAACTGTTGCGTTTTTACTACCTTTGGGCATATACTACAGTACCCTGGAGAGGCAATGTCATATCCAGTAACTCTATTTACTTTAAAATTTCCCCTATGGACTACTTAATACAACATTTGTGAATATATACTGTGTACTTAATTCCAAATATGTGATCTCGGCTTATTTATTATTTTTTTAAAGTTTATTTTTATTTTGGAGTATTTAGTTTAAAAAAATGGAGGAGTTATATGCAGCAAATTGTGCGTGGAATGTTGGTGATTCACTAACTGCATTTGAAAAGCCAGGAGGTAATAGTTGAAAGTTCTTAGGAATCTGTATCAGCAGCCAGAAATGCTGATGGTTAATTCTGTTCCAAGGAAAAACTATTTTTTCTTATTCTAGTAATCACATGTAATTATTACACAGACCAATTATTTTTCTGCTATGCACCATAATTAGGGATGTTGAAACCAAACAATCTAATACTTAATATTTTAAATAAGCAAGTATAAACTGATTAAAAACTAACAGTCTAATTTCATGTGCACAACATATAACAATCTATGAAAAAATGTGAGCCACAACCCATTTTTAACAGTGGATAACAGATAAGCAAAGCAAAACAAAATATTTTGTGATTCTATGTTTCACAGCTGAAAGGTGGTGAAAGAGAAAACGTTTTCTCACTTGTGGATTTAAGCCTTAGCTTTTCATCACACCGAGCCACACTGCAGTACTTCCCTGTGCACTGACCACGGCTCCTTCAGTTACATCAGCTACACAGAGAAGTGTCTGAAAACGGCAAGTGAGACACCTGGAGCCTCGTTGAAAAGCATCAATCATAAACTTACTGATACGTCTTCATCCTCACAGAGGTCTAACTGTGCATTGATAGCAGAATCAGCCAATTCTGGAAAATGCTTAAAGAATTTCGGAATAAATTGAGCTGCTAATCTTTTTTCCTTTGTACCACCTTTCACGCCATCTAGTATCACCTGATAGGCATCTTTATGCTGAAAAAAAGAATAAAGCAGAAAATAAACACAATTTTTTAAGGATGGGAAGCTAAACAAACTTGTTCAAGTCTGCTTTAAATTAGTAAAATTTTACACAGGCTAAAAAATAGGGCTGAGTTTTGCAGGTTTACTGTTTAAATTGGACACCTACTTTCCTAACATCTTCTTCCCTGCGCCCCTCCGCCCCCGCCCCTTGCATTATTTGTCAGTTGGGGAAGAGAGAAGGATGACCTAAATTTTAAATGGAAAAAACAAGTAAGTCTGTCGATGCGCCAACTTCACTCTAGTGATTACTGACCCTAATCCTGTGGTTGTGTCAGGGTTAAAAACTATAATGAATATTGTAGAATTCTCAAAGAATTGTGCTACATTTACATAATCATATTTATATGTTTTTAATTAGCATCTTGGTGAATATGGAGAGAATACAATCTTGAAAATTAAGCACTAACAGAAAGGTTAGGAAGTTTTTTCCTAGCCTCATATTTTTACAAGATGAAAATAATAATTCATTCTAGATAAACAATTTTGGATTAAAACAGATTCAAATATCACATATTTAACTTTTTATTACAATACATTCAAAGCTCATTTGCTTCCTTATTAAAAAAAAGAACTTCAGAAGTGCTCTCCCTGAGATACTCATCATTGAAGAGTCAACAAGTTCCCAATCCCCCTAACACACCTGCCTCCAAACCAGTTCTTTTATTAAATGGCAAGTTGGCAAACAAGAGTAATAAATACTGAGACTCTAGATACATCTTCTGATTGGACATATGGGTAAAACTTCTAATTACTGTACAACAGCAAACATTATAGCAACGATACCTAATGTGTATACGGCATAGTGTTTAGTGTGTTCACAGCAATGCTCGAAATGCTTTAGATACCACATGCCTTCAAAAGGAAAATAACCAATAAACATCCAATAAACTTCAGTTTTAAAGTAACTCTTTACGGACAATACTACGTTAAGTAAAATAACGTATTTAATAAATAAATAAATAAAAATACGAAGTTATTTAGGTACAGTACGATCCCACGGACATTTTTTTTTTTTAAATCAGAAAGTATTCTAGTATCAAAAGCCTATGGTCACAATTAGATTAAAGGTATGGGTTTTAATATATTCCCAAAAATACTAGTTTTTTTTTTTTTTTTTTTTTTTTGAGACAGAGAGAGAGCACGAGTGGGGGAGAGGCAAAGAGAGAGGGAGACACAGAATCTGAAACAGGCTCCAGGCTCTGAGCTGTCAGCACAGAACCCAACGTGGGCTCGAATCCACGAACCGTGAGATCATGACCTGAGCCGAGGCTTAACAGACTGAGCCACCCAGGTACCCTGTAGATAACTTAAAAAGTTCATATACTGCCAACCTATCTAAAAAACATAAATTCTAAAAATCAGTTCTAAAAAATATAATATTCCATCAAGTGATTGACAATTTTAATATCTTAAACATAACACCAACTCCTAAATAAGAAAAATTTCTCTGAATTAGGTTAGTTTCCTCATAAAGTGTAGAACAAAATCAGTCTTCAGGAGTTACTACTTCAAAAGTATATTACATACTTTTTATTGCAAAGCTTTGAAAAATTACGGCTAACTTCTCTACCACTTCACATTCCTGTGGTTTGCCTCATGTCTTCTATACAGACTTCGTAAAATCAAAGTTTTAAATAGTTCTGACATCCTTACTTTTCACAGGGTATCACAGTCCAATTTCCGTTAACTCAAACAAAGCTTTACTTTTAAAGCCTTTTGAGAGAACTCCTTACATTGTCTGAAATTAAATGAAGAAACCCTACTTCAAACAATTCATCCTTTTGTCAAGAAAAAAAAAAACAAACATCTGGAATAGAATAAAAAGGAATCATTAGTGACATGTACTGAAAGCCTACCAGGGACTGAATAATGCTTTGTGTACAAGCCTTGCAGTAATCCCAGGAGTGAGGTGTCACCACTATTCCTATTTTTCAGATGAGAAAACCAAGGCTCAGTAAGTGAAATAATAGCTAGACAGGTAGCAGATCCAGACCTGAACATAGGCTCTGATAGGCTCTAAGTCAAGATCTGTGCCTAATACGAAGCTTCTTTAAGTTCTGAGATCTTAATTAACAAAGGAAGAGAGAAAGAAAGCTTGCCAGATTTAGGACCAGTAAAGGCAAAATTTGAGTCCTAAACAGAGGCTCTACATAGGCATGTAAACAGAGATATAGCATCCCAAACACAGCAAGGCCTTTGGAAAGTTAAAACATTTTAACATATTCAAACTAGAAATCAAATCTACCACTGGTAGGCATCAGTTTCATCAAATAATTTCCATAACTATTACTAACAGACTTCAAACTCATTACCCTGTACATAATGCAAAATAAAATATTCTTCTACTGCCAGCTCTTTGTCTTCTAACTGTAGCATGGGGACAAGACTTTTTAAGAATCTCTCTAAAGTAGTTATTACTTCTGGTTTTCAAAGTAGGAAACAAAACAGAAGTGACATTTTCAGTGATCACAGTGAGTTAGTGACAGGTAGATTGTAACCACAATAAAGTACTCCAACTACTACACACCACTACCTATTTTTTTTCGTCCAATACAACTGTAGAGTTCAGCTAGATAAATAAATATGTGATACTAACAAGAAGTTTTAATTGTAAATATTTTTTTATTAAAAAAAATTTTTTTAATAGTTTATTGCCAAGTTGGTTTCCATATGACACCCAGTGCTCTTCCCCACAAGTGCCCCCCTCCATGACCATCACCACCCTTCCCCTTTCCCCCTCCCTCTGCAGCCCTCAGTGTTTTTAATGCATTTCTAAAACTGTATTTGTGTATGCTTTTAATATCTAATTTAAAAAAGGCAAACTAAAATACTTTGAAGTAAAAAGTCAGCTACAGTTAGATCTACATTCAGCAGATACCTTCTAAAATAAAAAATCTGTGATACCATCAAAACACAACCAATATTGGGGTGCCTGCGTGGCTCAGTTGGTTAAGCGTCGGGCTTCGGCTCAGGTTATGATCTCACGGTTTGTGGATTCAAGCCCCGTGTCGGGCTCTGTGCTGACAGCTAGCTCAGAGCCTGAAGCCTGTTTCGGATTCTGTATCTCCCTCTCTCTCTGACCTTCCCCTGCTCGCACTGTCTCTGTCTCTCAAAAACAAACAAACAAACAAACAAAAAACATAAAAAAACATTAAAAAAATTAAAAACAAAAAACAAAAAACCCCACAACCAATATGTAAGTGCCATCAGGGATGTGCCAGGTAAAGCCATGTTTGTTTGCTTTGCAGCTTCTAAGTAATAAAGAATTATTTTGGAGAAGGATGTAGTTTCAAAAAACATTATTTCTCAAGTATGACATAAAAAGAAAATGAATATGCTAAGCTATATTACTTCTCCCTCAATTAATAAATCTGGTTTGTAATACTAAATTAACACTTCCTTATTGAAGTATAGCTGACCTATAGATGTACAACACAGTGATTTGACAATTCTACATAATGCTCAATGCTCACGACAATAAGTGTAGTCACCATCTGTCACCATCCAACATTACCACAATGTTACAATTTTAATACTTTTTACAGATTTTTGAGGGAATATGACTCAGTCTGTGATTTTTAGCTTAATCATAGGAAAAAAGGCACCAGAAGAGTGCTATTTCATGAAATATAGTCAATCAAACTTAAAACTTACACTTTTCCACTCTGAAAAGCCAGTGTAAGAGAACAAAGGAGAAATCAGGATTCAGGCATTGTATTGATCTTAGCTCAGCCTAACTGCCCCAGTCCCTTCACAGATCTTTGGTATTTTTTTTAACTTAAAAAAGTTTTTGACTACGTAATACAAAGCATCTACATTTAAAAATTAAGTAAATTCAGAAGAATTAGAAACAAATATAAAATACGAATGGACAGTAGCTTACTCTATTATGGCCAGAGCACAGTGGAAAGGCGGTTAGGGAGGTAAAGGAACACTGAGCAGAGAAAGGAGACCTGAAGGAGTAGCAGAGGCAGAGTTGGGGGAACGGAAGCTGAAGAGCAGGTGGAAAAAAGGAGGGAAAGGTTTTGAGGTGTTGAATGTATTGAAGTTTGCTTATTAGAAAACACATGCTCATGGTTCAAAGACATGATGTGTGAGTGTATAAAGTTCTCATCTTCATTCACAAGAGAGAATCCTTGTGAATGGGTTTTTGTTTCATGTATATATACACACGTACAATAATTACATTTATATATGATTATAAGACATGTTATATTAGTTGTATAATTATTAACTTAATATAATTATATAGTTATAATATATACAATTAATAATATCTGTTCTTGCTTTTAATGTATTCCTTCAACTTTAAAGAAAAAATGTCTACTGAAGTGGAAGGTACAGTGCAAGGAGAAAAACAAAAATAAGACGATTTAGCCCTTAACCTCAAGACTTTATAAGTTAGTAAGGGAATAAGAAAAGCCCTCACATGAAATAAAATACAAACATGAAGTACTATAAATGAATACACGGTGCCAAGGAGGTTCACCAAGAGAAAAATCTTATCTGTTTGAGGAAAAGTAGCTGAAAACCTCGGAGGACTTGTGTTTTTCCTGATATATTCAGAGAGCATTACTCTCAAAGGAGTACTGACAGCAGAGAACAGGGCACTCCCCTCGGCGGCAGCAAGAGCAACTGTGGTTCTCAGCTCTTTGACAAAGGATGAAAATGGAAATGTCACTAAAAACTCAAATATGGTCTCAGAAATGTCCAGAGAGGTACCTGCCGGGAACCTTAACCCTTGACTGTAAACCTCCTAAGATAACATGGAAGTCAGGCTTTGCTACGCTAAGAATGTAAAGACTCCCTCCTTAAAGAACCGTCAGTGGTGTTCCTTCCATTAAGTTGGCTCTTGCTTTTAGTTAAAGTTCACATGCAGGATCGTGAAAGCCACTATCTTTTTTGGTGAGAAGTTTTAGGAATTTTCTGTAACAGGAAAAGTTATTATGCCACAGAGCAGACTTAGTAGCCATTATGGTTTAGTCTGGCTTCCGTCCTCCCAGAATTCACTATCTGAGACTGAGAAAATCACTGCCCTTGATTATGCACAGGGCTTTTTGTCTCCAACAGGTGCCTGACAGCTGTCACTACAGTGTCATGAAGGTACTGATCTCCCATTGTGCTAAGGAATCCTGCTAAAACTTCAGCACCTGGCACACTGTTTGGTACATGACAGGCACTGAAGAAATGTATGAATAAACGAGACTGTGGGCCCTCAGTACAGTCTGCATGGAAAAAATCCCTCTGTTTTTCACAAACTTCTGTCTCCTAAGCCGTCTTCCTAAATTAAAAGCAGATTTTTGCCTTGAGAAAGACATTTTTGACCTCTTGAGGGAGAACTCTCTATCTTACCTGGTGTTAAGACTAAAGACGACATTAGGGGCGTCTGGGTGGCTCAGTCGGTTAAGGGTCTGACTCCTGATTTCAGTTCAGGTCACGACCTCATGGTTTGTGGGATCAAGCCACGTGTCTGGTGATCAATCCTGCACTGTGAGCACAGGGCCTGCTTGGGATCCCCTCTCTCTCTCTCTCTCTCTCTCTCTCTCTCTCTCCTCTCTGCCCCTTTCCCACACATGTGTGCGCTCTCTCTCTCAAATAAATATATATATATTTTAAGAGATTAAAGATGACATTAAGAGAAAAATGTGAGCAACTCTCAATCACTCACTCATAGTGAATATATAAATTCCAGTTTGTCTTCTGTTTGCCCTAACATTCGTTCTCTGAGTAGGTGGCTCAGAAAGAATGAGAGTGGGAGGATGGGACTGGACTGTGTATATAGTTTCCAAGTTTCCCTAAAAAACTCCTTGATACACCTCTTCGGGAGAGCAGCATCTACAAAGTGAGAATCACTGTTGTAGGCTTTACCCCATCTCCTCTGCTCATCTGCAACAAAAACAAACTCAGTTTCTGGTAGAACAGTTTGCTATAATCTCCCTCAACTCAGTCACAACGAGTAAGAATAGCTTCACTACCACATCTTTCTAGGAACAACAACAAAATCAGAATATGACCGATCACAGTCTTCCCAACCTTGTCTTAAGGGGTAGAAAATTTCTCCCTCAGTACTGACCTAACACCCACGCTATATTCCCGTTAGTATACATCCCACTAACGATGTCAAAATTCCCTACTCAAGAGGAAATATGTACTGAAGGAAAATGATCTCGTACTTCAAACTGCTAAATTTACAGTTCTAGATTAAGCTTAAACAAGGTCCTGACATCACAATTTTACTGTTGTTGAGCTCAAAAAAGATTTACCTGAATTACACATGTCCAGAAAAAGGGGGCTGGGAGGGGCAGTGCCACAGCCTTGAGAACGTTAGTAGACTATATAGAATCTTCCACTTCTTACTCCATGGGATGTGTAAGCAGATGAATGACATGAAATTCTAAGTACTGAAAAGATACGCACAGAATTTCTAACAACATTGACCAAGATTACCTCTGGGAAAGCCTGGTTCTTTTCCTAAGAAAACACACACACACAGCCCCCAACTCCTTAAGTTCGATGTACTCCAGGACTTGAAAACCCACAAACAAGCCTGCGTAGACAAGTCAACACTGCGGAAACCGTGTGTCTTGAGGCAAACACTGCGGAGAGCTCTTGCCAGACAACTCTATTTCAAGCTGCTCTCTCCCCCGCCCCTCCCCACTGCCACTGCACGGTTGTTGTATTTTCTATACTACACTTTTCAAGGGGGAGGGGAGCTATTTTTCTTATTTATCAGTAGTTTCCCTCACTAAAGGTACATTCCGGAGAGCACCGGTAACTTTCTGTCTTGTACCTCCAGTGCCCGCACAGCACCTGGCGCTCAAAAAAGTACTGAATAAATGAAATCGTTAAGTCCTTGTTAAAATCTGGGCAAAAGGGCCCCTCTTCTGTTTTTCACAAACTTCTGTCTGCTAAACACACTTCCTAAATTAATAACAGATTCTTTTTTCTTTCTTTTTTTTTTTTTTTTTTGCCTCGAGAAAGACATTCCTGACCTCTTGAGAACTCTCAATCTAATCTTCCGGCGAGCTGAAGTCCACCGCAAAGAAAAAAAGACTTAAGGGCAATCTGCAGGGCAAGGCTCGGGGCGAGAATTAACGTGGGGGCTGGCGAGGCTGAGTTAGGAACGCCACGGTGAGAAAAAGCTGGTCAAGGGACGCAGAGGAGGAACCTGGGACCTGGACCCGCGCTCTCCCCGGCGAAGCGGGAGTCTACACTCCCAGTGGGGCCCACGCCGACGGGGCGGCTGGGAGCCCGCGGCAGGGCGAAGCAGCAGCCCCCGCCCGGCCCGGGGAGCGCTTTCGAGAGGCCGCGGAGCGCCGGGCCCTGCAGGCCGCTCGGGGACTTACCTGGCCAACTTGCTCCGTAGCGTCGGCTAAGATGCCATAGTTGCGATAAAGCTCTTCTACGGTCGGCATGGTGAGCGACAAGCCCAGGGCCCGCTCCTGCTGTCCTCGTCGTCGCCGGCGCCACCGCCGCCTCTGAAGTTCTCCAAGCCCGCGACCCGCACTATTACGCCTCCAGCTGCCGCCAGTGCCGCCGCCAGTCACCGCGCTCAGGGCGGCTCCGCCCCCAACGTTTACGTAAAGACCTGCGCGTCGGGAGCGGCCTTCATCGAGCGCCAAGGCACAAGCCTGTGGTTCTAGCGCCCTCTAACGCTTGGCGGTGCAAAAAGCGGCAACGATGAGTAAATGAGTTCAGACGCCTTTGAAGGATTGTGCCTGGCGCGGAGCTCTTGGTGGGGAGTGGAGGAAAACACAAAGGTGCGTTTCTGTTCTTAAAAGATCTCCCATTATCCATAAAATTGTTTTTAAAGTGAGAAAAATAGAATGAGGGATAGGAGAGCTTCAGGGTTGAAGCATTAAGCTATAATAGACAGTAAATTTCAAAGCCAGATCAATTTGTTTAGAATATACACAGCCAATGGTTACAAAACGTTCCCGGGCTCTTTTACTCCTCCTCACATTAAGAATATCGAAAAGGAGGCGCGCCTGCGCCTCAGTGGCTCAGCTCAGGTCTTGATCTCGTGGTTCGTGAATACGAGCCCCACATCCGGCTCCGTCAGCGTCAGCGCAGAGCCTGCTTTTGATCCTCTGTCCCCCACCCTCCTCTTTGCCCCTCCCCAACTCATGCTCTCTTTCTCAAAAATGAATAAACATTAAAAAAAAAAAAAAGATTAGGGAGTAAAGGAGACGAATTGGTGAGGTTTTGTTTTGTTTCTGAGAGAGGTGTACTTAGCAATGTGAGTAGCTTAGGGAAGTTGTTACCTCCTTCCCTGAAGCCGGGGTCCCTTCTCAAGAGCCTGAGATGTGGCGCCTGTAGTTGGGAGGTGGAAAAGAGTGGTGCCTGACGCATGCCTGAAAAAGTTTGAGTTTCCTGTGGCAGCAAAGTGGAGGTATCCATGTTGGGACCTTCGCGCGTTCCCAGATTTTGCTGATTCCCTTGTACCAACTGTGGGCCATGCAACCTTGCAGCGGCGTTGGGGGGATGGGGAGAGAGAGGATCCATTCAAAGTCCTCCAGGGGTCCGCTGCCTGAGGGTGAGAAAACCCCATGAGAAGAGTCAATGGCAGCAGAAAGTAGGTGGTGATTAAGAACAACAACTTAGCACCTCATGGGGGTCCCACAAAGTGGCCCATGTGAAAGACCTGGCCCATGTCTGGAATACTGCACAATTCAAGACCTTCCTCACGTACTAATTTCTCCCCTCCTCTCACTCTCCCTTTGCCCAGGAGGGCTCAGAAACCACCTTCCCTTCAGTCAGGGATGAGAAGCAGAAGGGCAAGATAGGAAGGAGGCCCCATCTGGGGCAGAGGAGATCTGATTGTAAATCAGACTTGGAGTTTGGGCTCACGTGTTGGAACAGACATTTTAATTTCTGAACAGAGGACTATCTTTTAGCTGAGAGTGAGCAGAAAAGCCATGGGTCTGCCAGAATTTCTTTCTAGGGCCAGAGATTACTCCACCTGAATAAATTTTGAAGAAATAATGGAAGACAATAACAAAAGTGTATTTTGATGACATCCCTCAAGTTAGGTATTCAATGTAGTGTTGGATATATGTGTAAAAGTAGAGAAAGGGATCAGGGGCAGGAAGGGAGCCTATGTGTGTTCACGTTTTGCTTTGGCTTCATGCTTTAATTCATTACAATTAGAGTATGCTGATATATACATGATCTGTATTTCTATGTCTCTATAGATCTTTGCATATCTAAAATTTTAAACATGAATTAAAAACAAAGAAAAAGACCACAGTCAGTGGTCCTCTGTTTTAAAATATAACTAATCATATAAGTTCCTTCAAACCTAATCTTATCTAACTTTCCAGGCAGTTTTATTCAGCACGATGCCCTTCCCTTCCCAGTGCAGCCTATTCGTAAGACCCAGTCATCAGGCTGTGAACTCTTCTTGGTTTGCTTATTCCTCTCTGACTCTCACTTTTGAAGAATGCTTTAAATCATTTTGTATTTTTCTCTATTTCCAGCTAGTCCCCTACGCTAAGGCTTGGGATTGGCCCTAATGAAGAAAATGTTGATGATAATGGTGGTGATGGTGGTGGTGGTGATAATAACAGAAGTCATTCTAATAATCTAGTAACAGCCAAAATACACCGAGCAATGACAAAATTCTAAGCACTTTACATGAACTGATTCACAAAAGCCCTATGAACTAGGAAATAGTATTATCATCTCCGTTTACAAAGGGACAAACTGAGACACTGAGATGTGAACTAAGTCATTCAATGTCCCTTAAGCTGGTAAATGGCTGAGTTGGGCTTTGGGTCTTGGTGGCCAAATTCCAAGGCCCATGCTCTTTACTATGAAAGTATATTGCGGCTCATCCCCAAACACTCCCTCCCCCCACTATATTCAACCAATCAGAAGTCTCAACTCTACACCTGAAATCTGTCACAGGTTTATCTCTTTCTCACCATTTCTTTTTTTTTTTTTAATGTTTATTTATTTTGAGGAGAGAGAGCAAGCTCGTGAGAGGGGGGCAGAGAGAGAGGGAGACAGAGAATCCCAAAGAAGCTCCACGCTGTCAGTGCAGAGCTGGACACGGGGCTCGAACTCACGAACTGTGAGGTATTGACCTGAGCCTGAACCAAGAGTCAGACACTTAACCCTCTGAGCCACCCAGGCACCCCTCTCACCATTCCTTCTGCCCAAGTTTAGGCTTCATCACCTCACATTCAGGTGATGGTCACAGCTTCCTAAAAGATTTCCTTTTCTGCAGTCTCAGTTTACTCTGCTTACTGAGTATCTTTTCATAATTTTAAGTTTTGTCCTTTAATTAGACAAGGTAATATAAGAATAGGGTACTGTCATAATACATTCAAATACTACAAAAATATTTCACATGAAAACCGGAAGTTCCTCTTCACATCTCTCTTCTCCAGAGAAAATTATGGCTACCAGTATGGTTTACATTCTTATAGATCTTTATATATAATATATAGTTCTAAATGTATGTGTATATGTATATATATATATATATAAAATAATATTTGTTCTGTGCCTTGTTTTGGTTCTGTAGATCTTTCCATGACGGTAGTACTAGTATTGACATACCATAGTCTATTTATCTATTTCTTTTGGGCTGTTTCCCAGTTTTTGTTAGTACAAACTCTTAAGTGGTGATTTTTATTTCTTTTTTTATGCTTTTCTATCATTTCCAGCTTTTCTAAAATGAGTTTTGTAATTGTACATATATTGTCTCTCTTTGCCATTGGATCTGTAAATGGGTTCAGAGGTCATTTTGTTGAACTTCCTCTCTTCTTACAAGGTCCCAGAAAAGAGAATTGAATTGGCTCAGCTTAGGTTCCTTATCTGCTTTGGTCCAACCAGTTAAGACCAAGAATGCAACATCATACAAAGGAAACACAATTTCTAGGGGCCCATATGTACAGCTGGAGGAGGTTGGGATTTTTCCCAGAGAAGGGAGAGGTGAGGAGGGTCCTGATCTCCTTTTGGGGGAATTGCAATGGCATCCTGTATCAATGGGAATGCTTAAAGGCCATCTGGATTCCATTCTATCAAGCTGAGAGCTTGAATAGGGATTGTATTTTTTTTTTTTTTTTTTTTTTTTTTTTTGGCTCACTGTTCTGCAGGTATTTATTGAACACCTCCTATGAGCCAGGTACTGTTTTAGAATGCAACCAAGTCAAGCAGGCAGGAAGCTTACATTCTGGTAGAGGGAGAGAAATGATAAACAAAATACATATATAAAATGTATTTGGTTTACAACAAAGCAATAACATCAGTATATAGTACAACCAGCCAAGGGAAGGTCTTCATAGGCTGACACTGTGGTGTGTGACTGATGATACAGTCTGAAATTAGGCGAAGAGATCTGGACAGTTGTCTGATTTAACACTTTGCCTGGAAATTTGCGGTGAACATCTCTTTCCTTTTATTGTTCCTCTACAACACTCAATTCTTTCCAGCCTGTATTGCGGTTGTTTGCATACACTACCACGAGATAATAAAACTTGGAACTATTTATTATTGGGCAGTAAATGTTAAATAAATGAAGGAATGGGCTAAGGAATAAACAAATGAATTCAAACTTTTCTGACCAGTTTATTATAGTATGGAAAGCGTGCCTACATATTTCTTGGCAGTAGGAATTTTTTACTTTGTTTTTATTTTCATTATTTTATTTTATTTTTAGGAAAACCATTCCTTCTTGCTGCTTACCTACCCCTTCCCTCACCTACCTGCCTAACAATCAGTGCATTTGCTCTAGTAAGATGTGACATTTCCAGTGCTGTGACTACCTTTGAATCTCTTTATTCTGCAATTTTGAGGTGGGGTTTAATTCTCTATTAAATATATGTTGAAAGGCTTAAAGAACCGCCCCCCTCTCCTGCTATTACTTTATATGCCTTGTACTTTGGATCTGAGAGCCTACATTCTGAGAGCTTTTATTTTAATCCAATTTCTGTCTTCCAAGGGGGTCTTTTTAATTCTAGCAGAAAAAAAAGATCATGGTTCCCTCGAAATATCAGACAGATTAGGGTCTAGCGGGGTCTTAATTGAACTCATGATGATAATAATAGCGACTATCCATTGAGTGTTTGTGTGCTTAATAGCGTGGGTGCTACAGTAATAGTGAAACTTTATGGAGTGGCTGATATATGCCAGGCTTCATTATAAATTCTTTACATGCTTTAACTTACAAAATTATGTAAGGCAGCTTTCAGCATTATCTTCATTTAAGAGATGCAGGAACCAAAGCACGGAGAGGTTAAATACCTGCGCAGGGTCACACAGCTGGTGAGGAGAATTTTTGCGGTTTATATCCAGGCATTCTGGCTCTGAGAGCTGTACCCCTGACTATGACACCTAACTGCCTCTTGGTTAAATGTGTTTATTTCTTAGATGTGTTAAGTTATGTCTGGAGTCTTACAGTTCTGTATCAAAGCACATCCTCCTAATCCAGTTTGGGCTCTGTCAGGGGAGATTTACACACTTACTAGTAAAGCCTACTTTATGAGGCTGTTGTCAAGATTAAATGCAACAAAAGAGATCAGTGTCTAGGACAGTGCCAGGCCAACAGGAAGTGCTCAGTAATGTTAGCCCCCTTCCCTTGTGCCATTTTAAGATCTCTTCATTTAAGTTTCAAGAATGAATGATCCTTGGTCACTGCAAGTTGCTCTCTGGAGGTCAATTTGCTCCTTGTGATTATATTCCCAATATTAGAAACAAGTGTGTATTAGTTTCCTGTGGCGTGGTAACAAATGACCATAAACTTGGTGGCTTAAAACAATAGACAAGGCTTTCTGTGGTCTATGAAATCTTTCCTGTGTGTCCCTTATAAGGCACTTGTTATGGGATTTAGGGCCCACCCAGATAGTCCAGGGTTATCTCATCTTGAAATCCTTAACTTCGTTACATCTAAGAAGACCCTCTTTTCCAAATAAAGTCACATGCACAGGTTCTGGGGATTAGGAAGTGGACATACCATTTTGGGGACCACCATTTGACCCACTATAAGGGGTTAAGAACAGATGCTTGGGAGTCAGACAGCCCTGGTTCTGGCTGGGCTGCCTGTTCAATGAGTAAGAGGTTCTTGTATTTATTTATTTTTATTTGAAAGAGAGAGAGAGAGAGAGAGAGAGCACACTCGTGGGGGAGGGAGGAGAGGAAGAGAGAGAATTTCAAGCAGGCTCCATACTCAGCATGGAGGCTGACATGGAGCTTGATCCCATGACTGTGAGATTATGACCTGAGCCGAAATCAAGAGTCAGATGCTCAGGGCACCTGGGTGGCTCAGTCAGTTAAGCATTCGACTCTTGGTTTTGGCTCATGTCATGATCTCATGACTTGTGAGTTCAAGCCCCATGCTGACAGTGTGGAGTCTGTTTGGGATTATCTTCCTCTTTCTCTTTCCCTCCCCCATTAGCTCTCTATCAAAATAAGTAAATAAACTAAAAAAAAAAGTTGGATTTTTGACTGGCTGAGCCACTCAGGCACCACAATGCATAAGAGATTCTTTAAAAAAAATTTTTTTTCATGTTTATTTATTTTTGAGAGAGAGAGAGAGAGAGAGAAACAGAGCATGAGCGGGGGGGAGGGGGGAAGGGCAGAGAGAGAGAGAGGGAGACACAGAATCTGAAGCAGCCTCCAGGCTCTGAGCTGCCAGCACAGAGCTGGACGCAGAACTTCAACCCCGCCCCCCCAAGAACTGACCTGAGCTGAAGCCAGATGCTTAACCAACTGAGCCCTCCAGGCGCCCCCAATGTGTAGGAGATTCTTAAAGTGATAGTCAATGAAAGTGTTTTTTTTTTTTCTTCCTGCAAATCATGGGTCAGGGGTTCTTTTTCTCTCTGTCCTCATGTTGAGAGGATGACAACCAGAGCTGACTTCCTTTTCCTAAAACCGTAGTGAGCTTGTATGAGTCAGAGTTCTCCAGAGAAACGGGAACAATAGAGTGCGGACACATAGAAAGAGGTTTGTTGTAAGGACTTGGCTCATGCAGTTACAGAGACTGGCAAGCCCAACTCTGAAATGTCGCCTGGCAGGTGGGGGTTCAGGAAAGCTAGCAGTGCAGTGCCAGTTCTGAAGCAGTCTGCTGGAGAAGTTTTTCTTACTTGAGGTGGGATTTTTTTTTTTTTTTTTTTTTTTTTTAGTTCTGTTCAGGCCATCAACTGATTAGCTGAGGCCCCTGCACACTGTGGAGGGCAATCTGTCTCATTCTGTTGATTAAAATGTTAATCTCATTCAAAAACACCCTTGCAGATACACCCAGAATAAAGTTGGAGCAAATGTCTGGGCATCCCTTGACCCAGTCAAGTTGACACATGAAATTAACCATCACAGGACTTACCCGTTTAATTCTGCAAACATTAGTCGAGGACCCTTTGTGTCAAAAGCCCAGGAACCCAGACCGGGTTCATAAGCATAACCAAGAGGGAGATAGCAGCCAGAAGAAAACATTGAGTTGTTTACCTGGAAAAAAGCTCTGGATGGGCAATCCGCTGAGGGTCAACTCGCTTCCTTCCACTGTCTGTCATCCATTGTAGGCCCACATGTTGCCCAGTATGGTCCCTGCTACAGAAGGGCAGTTGAGAGGGAGACACCACAAGGGGTTAACCGGCCTGGAAAGGAAACCCGGACAGAGGAGACCAATCGCATTTCTATCCCTGTAAGTTTCAGCAAGTTACTAAACGGTTCCAATCCTCAATGTTCCCATCTTGAAATGGGAATAATAATTATTCCCCATCAGAGGGTTGCTGTGAGGTTGAAATGAAAGCATATTGCCCAGAGCCTGTCACATAAAGACAGCCTAATAATAATAATTAATAATAATAATAACTGGTACCCTATTTTGAGCGTTTCTCTGTAACATGCCCCTGGGGCATTCCCCAATCCTAAATGAAGGTGCTGAGGCTTAAGTTAGTAAGACCAAGAGAGGTTAATGGCAGGAGTTTTTATTATTAAATCTTCTTTGCCAATCACTCAGTTAATTGTACTCCCTCAGCCTCCTTTTTCTATCTTCAGATAAGAGGAATTCCTACATTAATGTGTTGCGAAAATTAAAAGGACATAAAGTACTTTGAGGATGAATAACTTGTTTTATTTTAAGGAATTGTGGCCTGCGCTTAAGTTATTAACAGCTGGCTTTACTTATTTTATAGTTATGAAAAGCCTTCCATTTAAACCCTTTGTGTTGCGAAGTGCTAAAAGCTCTGGAAATTTGCTCTAGATTTCTTAAATAAGGAGTTTGTGAAAACAATCGAGAATTTTCCCCTATGCTAAAGAAAGTTCATTTTGTCTGAAGTATGGCGCCTTTTTCAAAAGACTTTGTATGCACTCTATACAGTACGAAATGTTTCATAAATAGAGTCCACTCTTTTTTTTAAGTTAAAAATTTTTTTTCATTTCAATATAGTTTACATTAGTTACATAATGTTCCATTCGTTTCAGGAGTACGACATAGTGATTCAACATCTTGATACTATTATACTCTCACGGTAAGTATAGCTGTCATCTGTTATCATATGATGCTATTACAATATCATTGACTATATTCCCTATGCTGTGTCCTTTATTCCCATGACTAATTCGTTCCATAACGGGAAGCCTAGATCTCCTGCTCCCTTTTGCCCATTTTGCTTATCCCCCTACCCCTTCCACATGGGAATCATCAGGCTGTTCTCTGAAGTTATAGATATGATTCTGCTATTTGTTTGTTTATTTATTTATTTATTTATTAGGTTGCACACATTAGTGAAATCATGTAGTATTTGCCTTTCTCAGTCTAATTTCGCTTTGCATAATACCCTCTAGGTCCATCCATGTTGTCACAAGTGGCAAGATCTTATCCCTTTTTTATGGCTGAGTAATATTCTATTATAGAGACACTTAGGTTGCTTCCATATCTTGGCTACTGTAAAAAATGCTGCAACGAACATAATGGTGCATATATCTTTTCTTTTTTTTTTAATGTTTATTTATTTGTTTTTGAGAGAGAGAGAGAGAGAGAGAGAGAGCGCGCGCGTGCGCGCACAAATGGGGGAGGGGCGCGCGCACACACACACCCGGAATCCAAAGCAGGCTCCTGGCTCTGAGCTGTCAGTGTGGAATATGATGTGGGGCTCAAACCCATGAATCTGAGCTGAAGTCAGAAGCTCAACTGAGTGAGCCACCCAGGTGCCCCTTTTTTTCTTTCTTAAAGTTTATTTATTTATTTTGAGATAGAGAGAGTGTGAGTGGGGGAGGGGCAGAGCAAAAGGGAAAGACAATCCCAAGCAGGCTCCATGCTATCAGCACAGAGCCCGATGTGGGGCTCAATCTCACGAACCATGAAATCATGACCTGAGCTGAAATCAAGAGTCAGACACTTAACTGACTAAGTCACCCTGGTACCCTGCATGTATCTTTTCGAATTTGTGTTTTCATTTTCTCTGGGCAATTACCCAGCAGTGGAATTATTGGATTGTATGGCATTTTATCTTTGATCAGTAGGACATTTAACAGTTTGTGAATTAACAGTGATAAAGGTGCAGTGGAGGCTGGGGCTGGTTCCATCCTCCTGGCTTGGATTGATTGTTAGCCCCATGGGGTCTCAGAGGATGGGGAGCATGTGAGAGAGGCAAGGAGAGCAGCTGAGATGATGCAGTAGGTGCTTCTGATAATAATGGTAATGACAAGTACAAAAGTGACACTCCACATATTAAGTATTTTCTCTATGCTTAGTGCTGGGTGCTTTCCATGTGCGGTCTCCCTTTTTCCCTCCTGGTTTGTGAAGTATAGGCTTAATTCTGTGCCATAGCAGGGAAGTCAGGAGGTTACATGAGTTTCCAAGTTTACTCAGCTTGATTGGTGACAGAAGTGGGATTTGAACTCAGATCCATCTGACTTTGGAACCTAAGTTCTTAGATTCTGCAGTCTTGTGTCTTCCCCACTTTCTGCCATTGCAGCAACCGACTGAAGCTGATGAGAAAAACTCTTCCTTCCATTTGCTTCCCCTTCGTGGAGTATGAGCAGATTCTGTGCTTCCCTATTTCCTCCATGTTCTCCGTTGATTAAGCAAAACAGGCCTACTATGTGCAAAGAGATGAAGGGAGGAAAACAATACATAAATTAAAAATATGAAAAAATGTTGCCACAGATTGTGACAGGTGCTGTGATGCAGAATGACGTAGGCAGATATCGTGTTTGGAGATAGTCCCGGTGAAGATAAAACATGTGTCTTAAGACCTACAGGAGGAGCCAGTCATTTGGAGAGTGATCCAGAAGGGGGAGCTATTTGCACGCCAACTTTAACTTTCCAGTGTCTCCGTTTCTTTGTAAAATGAGGATAACGATAGTACTCAACTTAAAGATAATATTATGGGGATTTAATGAACTCCATGTAAAGTGCTGACATCATTGCCTGACATGTGGTAAGCACGTCGTGTTAGCTGTTGCTGCCATGGTGCTGGGAGTTCTTTGAATTCCCAGAGGCTTGCCTTTTTACTGTCTGGCCCTCTCTGCCTCTAGCCTCTGTGTAGTGATGACAGGGGCTCTCTGTTCCTCTCTGTGTCAGCCCGTCTTGAAACTCAGCCCTTCACTGGCTTTCACAAAAACACACAAACCCACAAGTAAACAAATGAACAATAAACCAAAGCATATTAATAAATGATAAGAACCTTTCCATTCTTATGAAGCATTCATAGAGATTTAAAAAGTCCACCTTACTGAAGACTTGGAGATCACAAGGAGGGATGACATTAGCACTTAGAGTTCCATCATCTGGTAAGTTTCGTCTTTCCTTTTTTCCCCATATCTCCCTCTCTAGAGCAAAAGAGTTTCTTTCCCTGTCGTATGCATAGATGTTTAGCTTATCTTTTGTGGCTGGAGTATGTCGTACGTTCTCCTCCTGTGCCCCAACGGAACACTGGAATGTTTTTCCCAAACAGAGGTGACGCAGTTATTAAGAGAACTGGTTTTGTTAGGGGAGGCCCTGTTATATAGTAATAGCACACATCTCTGGGATCTCACTAGCTTAAAACAAGAAAGATGGATTTGTTGCCCGTACAACGTCTTTTGTGGGTTTGGGTACCATTTTATTTGAGTGTAGATGACACGGAATGTTACATTAGTTTTGGGTGTACAACATAGTGATTCAAGATCTCTGTGTGTTATGTTATGCTCACCACCAGTGTAGCTACCATCTGTCACCATGCAACACTATCAATATCATTGCCTGTATCACCTGTGATGTAGGTTTGGGTGACTTTTTAGGGTGGCCATCTTGCATATAATGGCTCTGTATTGCACTCTTTCTATTTATGTGTGTTGTCAAAAGTCACTGCAGCAGGATAAGAGTGTGGCGGAATGGAGCCCTGGCAATTTAATACTTCCACCCAGAAGTGACAGTCACCTCCTCTCATATTTCATTGGCGGGGAGGTAGAGAGGGGAAGTGGGTAATGGGCATGGAGGAGGGCACTTGTGGGGATGAGCACGGGGTGTTGTATGGAAACCAAGTTGACAATAAACTTAAAAGAAAAAAAATTTCATTGGCTAGAGCAAGTTGTATGGCTATATCTATCCACAAGGAGTAGAGAAGTACAAACTTAGCTTGTGCCCAAAAGCAGACATTGGCAAACCGCGTCCATGTCTGGTGAAAAATTGATCTTGACTTCATTACCTTGAGACAAAGTGAGGGACCAGTAGAGCAGGATGAGAATGTAGAACTCTGGCCATCCAGTCTGGGACCCTTCCCTCTGGAGATGGCACCATAAGGGAAACTAAACACCTATCAAGAGCTTGTGTTCTGAGGGGCGCCCGGATGGCTCAGTCGGTTAAGAGTCCGACTTCGGCTCAGGTCATGATCTCAAGGTTTGTGGGTTTAAGCCCCACATCGGGCTCTGTGCTGACAGCTCAGAGCCTGGAGCCTGCTTTGGATTCTGTATCTCCCTCTCTCTGTGCCCCTTCTTGACATGTGCTCCGTCTGTCCCTGGCTCTCAAAAATAAATAAGTGTAAAAAAATTAAAAAAAAAAAGCTCGTGTTCTGAGATCAACACGACCCAGGCTACACCTCGTGGAAGCAAGCAGAGAAACTCGCACTTCACTCACCTTACCTGTGGTTTCATTTCACAAACTGGACACAATAAAGCTACAGTTATTTTGAGTTCCTTTTTCGGGGGGCATTTTCTCTACACTGAACTGAATATTCATAGAGTGCCTTGAAATGCTTCCATACCATAGAAAACATAAAAGCTCAATATATCTTCACTCCACGAGAATCAACACAAGCTTGGCTTTTGTGAAAAATATATCAGCTACTGACTCCTAGACAAATTGTCAGGCACACGCAATCACTCAGATCAGGCCTGGCAAATGGTCGGGGCCTATTAAATCTTTGTTGAATGCGTGGGTGAATAGACTCTACCCTCCAGCCAGCTTTACTGCACTTATTTCTTCGACAAAAAAATACTGAATGCCAATGTGATACATGATTACTCTCGTGGCTCCCAAGGAACATCCCTTCCGGTATTTACACTCTGGGCAATGACCTTCCACGTTAGCTCTGGGCTTGCTCACGTGACTTGCTGCGTCTGAAGGAACACCAGCAGGCATGATGCGAGTGGAGGTGTGATAAGCCCTTGTGCACTGGGGCTAGTGCCGCCAACATGTGGGGGGATGTGGTCCAGCCTTCTTGAGGCTGAAAGACCACAGGCAGAGAGAAGCTCAGTTATCATGGGTGTCTCAGCTGAGCCCACCCCCGCCCCGTTCACCCTGGAGCTGAATGGTGTTGCCTGAGTGAGCCCAGGACAGCAGCAGCAGCAGCATGACACAAAGCATGGAATTGTGAGATGGCGAATATTATGGCAGATCAGTGGTCAGCAAACCTTTTCTGGAAAGGGCCTGATAGGAACTAGTTCAGGCTTTCAGTTTCTGACGCAATGGCTCAGCTCTGCCATTACAGTGCAAAAGCAGCCGCAGACAATAGGTAAACAAAGAGATGTGGCTGTCTTTCACGGAAACAACAATAAAGTTGTGAAAAACTTTATTTTCAAACACATGCGGCAAGCTGAATTTGGCCCGTGGACTATAGTTTACTGGCCCTGTTTTCGGCCACTGGGTTTGGGACAGTTAGTTTTGCTGCAGTAGATAACGGAAACAACCCGCCATCTTCTTCTTCTTCTTCTTCCAGGTGTCCTGGTTCCTGGGAACATTCCACTGCTATGACTTCATTCCTGATGGCTCCCTGGGGTGGAATGCCCTCATTTCTCAGGCCTGGCCCTAGAAAATTAGAAAGTCAGCAAGGTGTGTTTTTAGCTTCCCTCTCGAAAGGTTTCTAAGACGGCTAAAAAGAAATGGTTGTGGAAGGTGCCAGCTCCTACGTTCCAAATGAGTGAAGAAGACTGTCTTCCTGCCCCGGGACCCCACGGCTCCATGAAGTCTGAGCAGTATGACTTCAAGCTGCGTAAGAGGCAGCTGAAGGTAATATAATGGAAGCGTCCTAGCCTCATCGTCTCCTTGTGTCATTAGAAAGACTCAGCTGTCCCCTTAAAATGGTGGCTTCTGACCCACAATCCACAGATTGCTCAGAAGCCCTCAGATTTCCTGGAATTTCTGCTAGAATTCCTAGAACTCTAAGTAATGGTCTTCAAAAATCAGAATTATTGCATCATGAAGGGTTAATCATCAAGGAAATAGAGAAGCTGCCCTGTTATTATTTCAGTTCTAGTTGGCAGTGTATCTGGTGGATAAGAGTGCTGATTCTGGAATCAAGCTGCCCAGAAGCAAATCCTGCCTCCCATCCACTTAATAACTACATGACCTTGGGCAAATCATTTAATACTCTAAGCCCAAGTTAACTGGGTTATAAAATGGTGATAATAATAGCATTTACCTTTATGACTTTTGTGATGATTAAATGACATAATCCATGTAAAATATTTATCACAGTGCCTGGCATGTACTAAATATTCAGTAAATCGTAGCTATTATAATTATTAACTCACTGTCAGTCAATGCAACAGAGTTTCCGCATTCCATAAATTTTTGTGGAATATTTATATTATTTTCTGAAGAGTTCTCACCTCCCTAACTCATTTATTTGCCTAAAAAATTTTGGGACTATATACCTCAGTACTAGTCAATCTGAATTTAAGTAGGAAGTGAGTTTGAGGTATTAGGTATTCTTTTATTGTCCCAGTTTTCTTCAGTCTTGCCCAGCGAAGTGGTGAGAGACAAGGATCCTTGTCTCCATCCTTGTTCCATATCCTCAGCTTACATATCTGGAAGGAAGAGGCAGGGGCATGAGGAGTACAAGAAATAACTAACATTTAAGTGTTGCAGGCAAATCCCCGTACTGAGAAGATTTACATGACGCGAGTTCACTGGAAAGTGCTCCCTGAACCCACAGCCGTGGGGAAGGGAAGAAAACAGGAGCGCACAGAGGGAGAAGTTGGGGTGTGATTCAGCTGCAACTAAGGTCTTGGGCATTTCACCAACTGACCGGTCACTGGGTGGGGGCCACCCCCAGGAAGGGATGTGAGCTTGGGCAAGGCTGCCATCTTTGGTTGAGAACAAGTTTCAGGGGCTACTTGGCTGTCACGACTCTGTGCTGAAGGTTTTGGGGGTGATCTGGGTCTACAACACGTCAGTGTCCACGACATACAGCTCCTATTGTGTGCCAGGCATACTGCCATGGACTGTCATGTACATCACTTAATTCAAACCTCACAACAAATGAAGACCGCTGTGATACGTGCAGTGCCTAATATATGTCAAGCTTTAGTTCATGTAATGTTCTTAACAGCTCATCAGCGTTGGAGTTATTTGTTGCATCTGAAGAGAAAATGGGAAGTTCAGAAAAGCCTTGTTGGTACTCAGTACACAAACCCAGTTCTGTTTCAGATCAGAGCCGATGCCCATCCACTGGGCAGTACCGATCCACTTTCCAGAGTAGGAACTTGATGTTTAGGGAGATTAAGTGACTTCCCTGGAGTTCGGAGCTAGTCGAGGGCAGAGTTGGGGCTTGAACTCAGGTCTGTGGGGTGCTCTTTCTCAGGCACGATGCTGTTTTGCAGGAATGAGAAAGGTGTACATTGGGAAAAAGGAGCAAGACCATGACAGAGTGGGACAAAGAAGGCAGCTGAGATGCAGCTTAACTTCTGCAGTTAACTTCATCCCTGATGCTGCAGGTGCCTTCGGATGCTTCCTGACAGCCACAATTTATGGGCTTTGAGCATTTCACTAGGGCGGCCCAGAAGGCTTTAGAAAACTATCTCTGTTTGGCTTTTCCCCCACCTCCTCTACTCCTGTATGAGTCCCTAGGACCTGGCCACGACTTTGAGAAGGTGGTGGGGAGAGGCTAGAAGGTCTGCTTACCTGGGAATAGGAAGTTAGAAATGAAGTCTGGTGTCTTTGGTTCTGCGGTTTGCTGTGCTGGCTTTCAGTTGGAGGCCACTAGATGGCGCTCACCCTCCATTCTTGAGGCTCCTGTTGTCAGGGGGCTGAAGGTCTCCCTTCTTTCTTCTGTCCTGTATTAACAGTATTAATAATACCTACTAGTTATTGAGAAGTTACCGTGTGCCCAGTAAGTTACTATGCCAAGTTCTTTACATAAATTATCTCATTATCCTTACCACAACCCTTTAAAAAAGGTATTGTTATCCCTAATTTACAAATGAGGATAAGGAATTTCCCTAGTTAACAAGCTAGTGCTGGTTGGACAAGCCAGCGATTTAGATCAGGTTGTCTGGCTTAGAGCTTTGACTTCCACATTCTACCGGCTCCCCAATCATTATGTAATAATGACAACTGAGTGCTTACTGTGTGCCAGACAGTGTGCTAAGTGGTTTGTAAAGTTTGCTTCATTTAAAGCCCATAATGTTCTCTCTCTCTCTCTCTCTCTCATTGTCTCTCTCTCTCTCTCTCTCTCTCTCAGACACACACACACACACACACACACACACACGTAAATGTGTGAGGTGATGGATGTGCTAACTACTTGATAGGGACAATCCTTTCACAATATATGTATACAAATGATCACATTGTACACTTTCAATATCTTGTCAATTATAACTGTTTAACAGAACTCATAAGACCCTGTAAGATAAGCACTACTATTCTTCCACATTTGAAAAATGAGACAGGGAAAGACAAATACCATATGTCACTTATATGTGAAATCTAAAAAATAAAGCTCATAGCTACAGATAACAGATTGGTGATTGTCAGAGACAGGGCGTAGAGGGTGAGGCAAAGTAGGTGAAGGGTTGTTTTCAAAATGTACAAACTTCCAGTTATAAAATAAATAAGTCCTGGGGATATATAGCACTCACAGTGTGGTGATTATAGTTAATAATACTGTATTGCATGTTTGAAAGTTGTTATGAGAGTGGATCCTAAATGTTCTCATCATAAGAAAAAAAATGCAACCATGTATGGTGACAAATGTTAAGTAGACTTGTTGTGGTGATCATTTCTCAATGTATACATACATATATATTTATTGAAGTAGAGTTGACACCCAATGTTACATTAGTTTCAGGTGTACAACGTAGTGATTTGACAAGTCCACACGTCATGCTCTGTAGCTACCATCTGTCACTCATATACAATGCCATTGACTATTAAGTATTGATTTATTAAGTTGTACCTCTGAAATGAATAGAATGTTGTATATCAGTTATACCGCACTAAAAACAATAAAATAAAACAGAGAAGACTGAGGAATAGAAAGGCTAAATAATTGCCGAGTTACAGCCAATACATAGTGGGGCTCAGACTAGAATTCAGATTTCCTAGGCTGTGAATCCCAAGAAGGCTTGCCCTCTGAGGGATCACAAAAAGTGAGAATATTGGACTACTGGATTCCAGAGTCACCCCAAGATTCCCTCTGTAAGTACCTTCTGCTTCTTCTTGGTGGCCTTACCCTGCTGGGAGGCAGCCCAAGGTTTGAGTCAAATTCATGTTCAAATCTTGGCTCCACTGTTTACTGGCTCCGTGTGACTTCTCTCCAGTATGACTTCTCTCAGTTTTTGCTGCCTTGGTTGTAAACATGCAGACATTATCGTCATAGTACTGTCATGTTGCTGTAGGTCCACAGTCCAGGCAGGGAAGAGGCACTCAAGAAATGGCGTCCCCTTCTACTCCCTCTCAGAGTCCCAATGGCTTAAGTAGGCCCAGGAGGAGCATAGGGCACAACTTAAGTATTAAGTCAGAGGCCATTTAAGATTGATGTCACCTTTTCTGGAGATGCTGAGAGAAGCAATAAATAAATAATCCACTTATTTGTACATTTGCTCAGTGTCTCTCTCCTCTTCTAGATCAGCATCTGCCAATAGAACTTTTTACAATGATGGAAATGTACTATATCCATACTGTCCAATATGGTAGCCAAGAGTCACTAGTGGTTTTTGAGTACTTAAAATGTGACTAGTGAAACTGAGAAATTAAATTTTAAATTTTATTTGATTTTAATTACTTTAAATTGAAACAGCCACATTTAGTTATTGGCTGTCTTATTAGATAGCAGAGCTCTAGATGGTTCAGTGTTCACTGCATCCTTAGAGCCTGGCATAGCATGTGCCCTTGGAAAGGGCTGGATAGATATGTTTCAAATGAGTGAATGCACCAGTAGGCCTATGCATAGAGGAAGTCTTGGGTCTGGGCTAGCCAGAGGTTTGGTGAGTACCATGTTCTGGAAAGAAAGGAGAAGAGGAGACAAGCAGATTTGCAGGCATCATCTAAGAGAGGGAGTCAGAGTCTGAAACAAAAGACATTGGACTACGTCTGGGGTAATGTAGCAAGATAAGGAACACTTGTCACCACCCCACCTTGTTATATTTTATTTTTCTTTCAGTGTTTAGGAATCAGCTCTCAAAGTGGGAAGGAAACTGGGCTTGATGGCAATGACCCCAAGGAAGGGAGGAGCTGGAGAGACTCTATCTATCACTCATTACACAAAGGAGAGAGAACCCAGGAAGTAGACCAGGAAGCAGGAAGACGGCAGGGCTCTTGGGCTTATATTGGAGGGAAGGGAACAGAGATGTCACCCTAGGAAGTTAACAGTCTGGAGGCCCAGTTAGACCACCAGGTATAAACTCAGTTACATTCATAATCCCTACTTTTGAGTTAAAATTGGAGAACTGAGAAGAATACTGGATCTTTCCATTTTCCTATGGAGTCTCTCTGCCCTCAGGCTCCAGCTCTCTCTCTCTCTCTTTCCTATGGACCTAGTGTAAATAATTCTCCTCCTCCTCCTCTACCTCCTCCTCCTCCTCCTCCTCATTATCATGATTCATTGAGCATATACTGAAACCCAGGGCCTAAATGAGTTACATCATTTAATCCTTCAACAGAACTCTGACGGAGATGATCTTAGGTGACATTTACTGAACATTTATTATATGCCCAGTATTCTAACTCTTCAAATGCTCATAGCCTCTCCACTCTCCATGAGTAGGTACATTTATCATCACCATCATCATCGCTCAATTTACAAATGAGGGTGCTGTGAATAGAGGGGCTGAATAACTTGCCAAGACTATACAGCTAGTAAGCAGCAAAGCCAAAGTTTAAATCCTGGGCAGCTGGACTCTAGAAATTATACTGTCAGGTTCTGAGAGTTACCATATATGAATTAACTCTTAATCTTCATCATAACCCTATGAGATGGAGATAATTATCATGCCCATTTTATAGGTGAGGAAACTGAGGTTTAACAAGGTTAGGTTGCTTGCCCCAGTCATACAGGTAGTTAAGGTGGGAGCCAGGATTTGAACTCAGGAGGTTGGACTTCAGTGGTCATACTCAAAAACCACTAGGGTTGAAATACTGGGTTGTATAGTGTCTTTCCCATCTCTCATTCATGTCCTTCTCAGCACCTCAGAATGTGATTTTATTTGGAAATAGAGTTGTGGCAGACATAATTGACTAAGATGAAGTTATACTGGAGTAGCATGGGCCCTCAGTGTGGTGTCACTGCTGTCCTATAAATAAGAAGAGGAGAAGAGACACACAGATGCACAGGAAAGATGGGCATGTGAAGGTGGAGGCAACATTGGAGTGACAGATCTGTGAGCCAAGGAATGCCAATGGTTGCCTGCAAAACCAGGAGCTAGCAGAGTGGAGAAGGATTCTCCCCTACAGGTTTCAGAGGAGCACGGTCCTGTTGGTGCCTTAATTTCAGACCTCTAGGCTCCAGAACCAGGAGAGAACACGTTTCTGTGGTTTAAGCCATCCAGGTTATGGTGCTTTATGACTGCACTAGGAAACTAATACGGTGGAGTATGCATCCTAGGATAGAGAAAGAATGGACGATTCTATAGCTAGCCGATCAGCACAAAGGAACCTAAACTTGGAAGTCTTTCTAAGAACGACGGTTGAGGACATGTTTTGTGGATGATGGGGGAACAGGCAGGAGAACAGAAGAGGCAGCCTGTCTCCTTACTTTAATGACTGCGTCTTTCTCATACAATCAGGAAGGCTCAGTGCCAGTTGGCTCTGTGGCTGCCTTTAGCATACCTGTTAAGGTTTTCAGGCTTTGGAGGCAAATAGACCCGGGTTTACATCCAGGCTCCTATTAATACTTGTGACTTTAAATAAATTCAACTTCCCCAAGCCTCAGTTTCCGCCTCTGCATAAGTGGTGGTAACAATACTGTTTAACTTGAAGGCTGTTGTGAGGATTGAGATAATATAAATAATGCCCCTGGGTGCACATATTAAGCCCTCACTGAATTATGGCTGTTATTCTTCTGGGACCTGGCAAAGAGACGGAGGAAACACAGGGCCTCAGTCCTACAGGGTTTATGTTCCAGGGCTGAACTTAGTGATCAGAGGGTTGAACCTAGTCTCCAAGGTCTTTTGCAGTTCTATAATACACCCCTCTTTTTGGCCCCTTTCAGACGTGAGAACTGCAATCAATGAAATATTTTGCTATACTCTTTTCTTTCCTAATCCAGTAGGTGGCAATAAACCTCCATCATTGTTCTTTATCCAGAATTTAGTCACCATTCCTAATACAGGCTGTGTTGTGGAAGGCGCCATTGGGAGTGGTTGAAACAATTCAGACTTCAGGGCCTCCTTTGGGAAGCATTAAGCACCCCTCAGGGCACAAATAGGCCTTCATCTTCACCCCAGAGGGGCTTCTCTAGAGCTTTTCTGGTGATTTTTATCTCCAACACAGCAAGTACAGATACAAAATTTATATTTATAACAAAAGACCTTCTATTTTTTTACCAGAAAGAGGGTAAATTATCTTCCAGCAGACTGACAGTCCTAATGGGTAAGAGGTGAATCCTACCTTACTAGCAAATCTCAAGGTATTTTGCAAGGCATCTTCCTATCCCCATGAATTTTGGGTGCAAAGCATGGGCAACAACACCTGGGAGATTCTTAGAAATGCAGAATGTCAGGCCTTATCCCAGACCTGGTGAATCAGAATCTGCATTTTAACAAGCAATGCGGGTGACTCTATACTCATTCAAGTTTGAGAAGAAAAGGATTCCTCCTGCCAGCCCATAATTAGTTCTCTTTAATTCAGTGGAGAATAATTAGCTAGCATTGTCATCATGTGTCATATTTACAAAGAGGGTTATTACTCCCAAAGGACATTTATATATATCGTCCTATTTGATTGCTTTACTTTTCCACAGTACTTCAGCTGAACCCCATTTATTGCTGAGGGAAGGAGTCTGGGAGACTCGGGTGTATCCGTGAGTAGAACCGAGATTTGAGCTCAGGTGTTCTGAGCCCAGGTGATTGGATTTCAAGGCAGTAGCAGTCCCACCTTATCTGCTGTTTCCCTTTCTGCAGATTCCATTCCCTGGGGTCAAAGGGCAGTCTGGAAGCACTGGTCCTCCTCCTGACCAGTCATCAGAAGGTTAATAGTAGCCTAACGCCGGGTCACAACGCCACATCCCTCCCCTCACTTCATCTCATCACGGAGGCATTTTGTCATCTCACAGCATCACAGGAAGGGTGAGTACAGTACAATAAGATATTGGGAGGGGCGCCTGGTTGGTCAGTTGGTTAAGCGGCCGACTTCAGCTCAGGCTATGATCTTGAGGTTCATGGGTTCAATCACCATGTTGGGCTCTGTGCTGACAGCTCAGAGCCTGGAGCCTGCTTTGGATTCTGTGTCTCCCTCTCTCTCTGCCCCTCCCCCACTCACGCTCTGTCTCTCTCAAAAATAAATCAAACATTAAAAAAAAAAGATATTGGGGGGGGACCAAACTCACATAATTTTTATTACAGTATAGTTGACGCTTGAACAACGAGTTTGAACTGCCCAGGTCCACATGCAGGCAGGTTTTATTTTTTTTATAAGTGCAGTACCATAAATGTATTTTCTCTTCCTTATGATTTTCTTAACATTTTCTTTTCTGTAGCTTGCTTTATTATAAGAATATAGTATATAATGCAGATATTATATATAATTATATATAATACAGATAACATACAGAATATGTGCTAAACAACTCTTTATGTTATCAGTAAGGCTTCTGGTCAACGGTAGGCTATTTATTACTAGTTAAGTTTTGGAGAGTCAAAAGTTATACGTGTGTTTTCCACTGTGCAGGGATCGGCACCCCTAACCCCCATGTTGTTCAAGAGTCAACTGTATATTGTTATAATTCTCCTATTTTTGTATTAGTCATTGTTGTTCATCTCTTACTGTGCCTAATTTATAAAGTAAAAGTTATCGTAGGTATGTACATATAGGAAAAAACATAGTCTACATATGGTTGGATACACCTGTGGTCTTAGGCATCCGCTGGGGGTCTTGGAACGTATTTTCCATGGATAAGGAAAGGATTAGTGTAATAGAAATGAGAGCTAATGTTCAGTCCTCACTATGTACCAGGTCATATGCTATGTTAAATGTGTTATTTCATATAATCCTCCTTGCAGTTCTAAGGAGAGGGTACTATTATTGTCACCATTCACAAATGAATAACTGAAGAGCAGAGAGGTCAATACCCTGGCCCAAGGCCATGCCACTGCTAAATGCATGACTGATCTGGAATTATAACACAAGCCAGTATGACTCCAAGCTGGAGAGCTTAAGCACCATAGCTTAAGTTCTTCTTGAGGGTTGTGCAAATTCCTGTACATACGTCATTTAAAAACAGTTGCTTGTAATTATAATGTACTTTTGAGTAAATCTTTTTTTGAGCTTAAAATTAATAATTATATCAGGACAGTTTCTTCCCCAATGTTTAGTTTCTTCTCTTTGTATCTGTATTAGTGTCCCAGGGTGGCCAGAGGTGCCACAAACCAGAAAGGTGCCACAAACCACAACAGGAATGCATTCTCTCCTAGTTTTGGAGGCTAAAAGTATAAAATCAAGGCATCATCAGGGCCATGCTCCCTCTGAAACCTGTCAGGGAGAATCCTTCTTCACCCCACTTCTGGTGGTTTGCAGGTGTTCCGTGTCATTCCTTGGCTGCACATTTCCAATGTCTGGCTCTGTCTTCACTTAGCATTCTTCCCACATGTGTCTGTGTTTTCTCTTCTTACAAGGGCATCAGTCATTTTGGATAAAGGGCCCACCCTACTCTAGTATGATCTCATCTTAACTAATTTCATCTGCAATGCTCCTCTATCCATTCTAAGGTTACATTCTAAGGCACTGTGGGGTTAGGACTTCAACATCTTTTTTGGGGAGAGGGGATACAACAGCATCTCATAAGGTAGAATAGTGGCCAGGCATGTGGGTTCCAGAACCAAAGTGCCAGCATTCAAATCCTGGCTCTGTCACATAAGCTGGGTGACCTAAAGCAAGTTACACAGAGTAACTGAGCCTCATTTTTCTCCTCTGTAGGTCAGGAGAATCTCATAGGAGAATGTCATGAACCAGTACACCCAAAGCACCTACCTAGAATGATATTGTAGTAGAAACTGTTCTTCTTCCTGCATCCCTTTACCAGCTGGTACACCCATTCCCCTCCATTGTTAACACCTTACACCAGTGGCCTTATATGGAGAATCATCCCTGGCTGTGGGAACTGCCTTGTTGGAGATGCCTGGGATGTTGATCTCTCCTCCCTGGGTCACCTACCAAGGCCAGACTTTATCTGAGACTTGATCTCAGCTCTTTCCTAATGTTTACTCCCTTATAGGTCCTTCCTGAGAGCATGGCCTTAATGTGTCCCATGCCTCTGAAGCCCTGCCTCAGGTTCTGCTTCTAGGGGACCCCGTTGTAGGTGAGTGCCCAGGATGAAAGTATTGGACTGATGTTATCATTTTCAAGGAAATTAACCCAGGAATTAACCTCCCAGTCTTCCTACCTTTTCCTTGACTTGGTACTGCAATTATGTCTTATTTTTCCTGCCATTAATCTTGGCAAGAATGGCCAAGTTTTTCCCATACACGATGACTGGTTCCTGGGCTGGGACCATCTTGGCCACACCCAGGGGATGCTGCTCCTTCATTGTTACTGGACACCTCTCAGAGGGTATGCAGACCTGGAACACTTCACCCTACTTCCACTCGGGACTGCTACAGGCTCTTATTGCTTTCACGGTGACAGCCCATGTCTTAGCGCTTGCTACTCAGTCATTTGTATAGAGAGCAAAGTCTGCTCTGTAACAGGATCAGGGATTAGTGATGTTGTTCTATTAGCCTAACACAGTTCCACCTGTCTGTCCCCAGGTTGGTTGGGTCCACCTGGCCCCATCCCTATTATTATCATCATACTAGTTACACTTAGTGAAAGACTAAGGTATGACAGACAGTATATAGTATATATATACATACATATATATATAAAATAACATGGAAATTAGTTGTAGTCAAAAACTCTTTGAAATGCAGAGTGACATCCTCATTTTATTAACAAGGTGCAGAAGGTCAGATAAGTTAGATCACTTACTTGTGGTCATGGCAATGGTTAAGTCAGTCTCTGAACCACAATGATCTGGTGGGGAAGCAAGTGTAACTCTCAAGTTCCTTGTTGAAAGTACGTTCTCTAAAGCACTCAAACCACAAACCACTGATTTGCTCCCTGTGATAGCACTTTTAATAGCTGGAGTCCTAGTCCCTGCCTGGCAAGGTGAATTGATATCTTAAGTCCTCGAGTGTTTCTTTTCCTTTTTTCTCCAGACTGGGCTTAAAATTTCCTCTTCTCTTTTTACTTCTATCTGCTGTCTGATGCTTCTTTGAGCTTCTGCACCAAGCATCCCTGATCCACCCCCATTCCTCAAGCCCCAGGCTTGCAAATTCATGCATATTATTCACCCATTTCCTTCTGTCCCCAAGATTTCATCTTCTCCAGCATTCCATTTTGTCACTCAAGTTCCAATTAATCACAACATTTGCATTTCAGACCTACATTTAAATCAAGGCATATGTGATTTTTACTCGCCATAGACTTTGAGAAAGGGGTATAAAGATCATATTATTTAACATAGTTTACCTATAATGATGCTTTGGGAAGATTTCATTAATTAAGCTCCCAAACAAAACCTCCTTCCTTCTTCCTGGTAGCCCAACCATTCATTAGAATCAGATTATTTTGAAATCATCACTTGGTAGAAATCCATGGCAAATATGAGTTTTGTAAGAAATCATGGGGGTCTTATCCTATGAAATTGCATGGAAAAGGCTTTGTGAGTGAAAATATCCACCTTTAAAGCAGTTCACATTCTTCCCTTTCAGCCCTAGCCTCTATCCCCTTATATCAGCCAGTGTCCCACTGGGTGGTTGTCAGGCTCTTGATGATTTATGAAAGGTAAACATCTGATAACTGCAGTTCAATGTAAATAAATTGCAGAGTGAAACTGGAAATACTGCAAAAGGTGTAGCATTTCATGAAGTCAATAGAATTGATGTTGGAAGGCTGTCTGAATCACATGCATGCTGTTTGGCAAAACAGGATTGGGAAGAACCACTTAAAAATTGAAGCAGTTGGGGAGCCTGGGTGGTTCAATTGGTTGAGCGTCCAACTTCAGCTCAGGTCATGATCTCACAGTTTGTGGGTTCGAGCCCCGCATCTGGCTCTGTGCTGACAGCTCAGAGCCTGGAGCCTGCTTCTGATTCTGTGTCTCCCTCTCTCTCTGCCCCTCCCCTACTTGTACTCTGTCTCTCTCTGTCTCTCAAAAATAACTAAATGTTAAAAAATTTTTTTAAAAAATTGAAGTGGGAGACAAAGATAAGGATGCCTGAGCTTCAAGAGAAAATCCTTAGCATATCATATGCTTAAGAGAGTCCCTTGGGAGAACTGAGGACCACTTTATGTTTTCTAAAAATGACTCTCTTTGCTCTTGCTGTGAAAGTTAAATATGAAATCAAGAATACCCTATTGTGCAACCATACACTTATATGGAAAAATTATGCAATAGGAATCAATACATGATTTATTCTTTGCTATGGAATAATAATGACCTCAATTTTGTAAAATATAGGCAAAAAATAAATCAATTTTTATAACTTTACAATTTTTAACAGCACCCCGACAAACCTGTTTTTCACTATTTACTGTGACAATTTGCTCTCCTTTTATAGACGTGGGTTCATTCTGTGGAGCTCAAGGTCAATTATCCTTGGAGATCAGAGAACTTGCCCTTAGGGAGCTTCTGGTCTTATTGGGATGCTTTCCTAACACACTGGGGAGAGGACAGTAGTTAGCGGGAGGATCCCCTTTGCCAGGTTGCAAGTACAGTTTAACTGCAGGAAGATGGAGAAGGGAAAGGCAGGGGAAAGTGTCTTTAAGTTGGCAGAATCTTTAGCCTGGCCCTGGCCTGGCTTTCTCTGTCTTCCAAAATGACTCCTTGTACACAAACCTTCCCTGCTGCTGTCAGTAACGCGTTGACAAGGCTCCTTTGTCAGCTTCCTGAGGGAGCTCATGAAAAGCACATTGGGAATTGAGCAAAACACCGGGGCTCTAACTGCTCCTGAATGAGACAGAATTAGAAAATGGCTTCAAATTGAAAACTTAATTTTCAATTAGTGTACATTCAGGCAGGAGTGGGAGGGATTAAGGGATGGCAGCTTGTTTGGTTAACACGCTTTTTAGAAGACATGCTTGCAAGCTATTAGTTAGCTTCCTCCTTCCTCCCCCTCCCACCGCCCCAAGTGCTCCTTGCTCTGTAATTTGGCAGCCGCTCTGCTCCGGGGGCCTGCTGCGCGCTGGGTCCCTGACTGACTCAGATGCAGATGGCAGCAGCGGCATCCACAGGAAGTGGGATGCAGCCTGTCACCTCCGAGACTGGCTTGTGTGTGTCATCCTTGCTGTGAACCCTGCGAGGCCGCAGGTGAGCTTGTCACCTCTAAAGATGCATGCCTTGTGATGGCTTTAAAAAGCACATTCAGAAAAAAAGATTATTTTTTCTCTCTCCCTCCAACATATTTTATCATAGTATGAGACTCTCCACTGGGCAACCATATTCAGTATAACATCAACATTTGGGATTTGTGATGAAGAGTGGAGCCGAGGGGCGCCTGGGTGGCTCAGTCGGTTAGGCGTCTGACTCTTGATTTTGGCTCAGGTCACGAGTTCAAGGCCCGCATCAGGCTCTACAACGACAGTACAGAGCATGCTTGGGATTCTCTCTTCCTCTCTCTCCGTCCCTCCCTACTCACTCTCTCTTTCTCTCTCTCAAAATAAATAAACAACAACAAACATTAAAAAAAAAGAGTGGAGCTGAAGGTGGTCAATGACATTGGGTATAGGAGATAGAAGGGGCTGCCCACTGGGGACATGAATGGCTTTCTTTGTCCCCTCGTGCCTTACTTCCTGTCTTTAAATGTAGTTCTCATCCTCTTCTCTCCCTTCTCCCTTTTCCCAATCAGAAATACTTCGCCGGGCTTACAGTGTGCCAGCAGCTGCAGCTCGTTCCCCTTGGGTTAGCACTGTTTTCTCCCAGCACTTTGCTACCTGTGATGAGTTCACTGTGGAGTCAGTGTCTCCAAAGTCCTGCCTCAGTTCACATGCGAGCACTTTGAACACGGTGTGTTTACAAGCACTGTAACTGGAAATCATTAATTCAGTCAGCAGAGCAATAACTTCATTAGGAACTTCCTTCTGTCATTAGCAGCCTCGAGAAAATACACTACAGTGACTAAACATGCCATCCCAGACACGGCAGGCAAGGCTGCTATCGGCTTGCTAGGTGCTTTTCATCTGTTCATCTAACTTCCAACTCTTCTCCGATACAGCAGACCTGGCAGCAAAGGGTGGAAGGAAGCGTCCCATGCTTTCAACAGACATGGCCACTGGCTCTGCAGATCTGTTGCTAGGTAGGGTTTTCCTGACTTCTTCCCTGACCTTGGCTCACATCCCAGCCCCAAGCTCCCGGTGACATCTACTCCCCACGGATTGGCCTGAACAAATTCCAAGTACTTTTACTTAAGGGTCTCTGTCTCAGTGAGCATAACCCAAGGCTAATTCCTGCAACCCTTTCTCAAATGGACCAGTGTCTTCAGCCACCATCGGTGCAATCCTCCCCAGGGTTAAACTGCTCTTGAAAGAAATGATCACCACACACTGTTTCTTCATTCGTCTTATGGCACCAATGAGCAACTGTTGTTAATCCTCTTTCTCAGTCATCCAAGCTGTAACCTTCTAGCCACATTCCAAGAAGTGTTGGATTTCACTGAAGAAAGGTTTAGAGTGAGAAATTGAGTGGCTTAAATGCTAACACAAGCTTCCAGACTACCAAAAGGAGAATGGGAAGGAGAAGTTTTGAAAAACAACTTCTGCTAGACAAACACCAGTAAATCCTTACAGCTTAGACACAGTTAATTTAGAGAAACAAAACTGAAAACTAGTATTTAGGGGTTCGGATGGGGCTTAGAAGTCTTGTAATCCAATCCTCATATTTTGTAAATGGGAAGTTCTCACTTAAAAAGGCTAATGGGTCTATAACTAGGTAATGGTATAGAAAGATCTCCAAAGCCGAGACTCTTGCTGTTTATTGCTTTATTCACTACACCACACAACCTGTCTCTTCTTTCTCTTTGTGAAAGAAATTGCAAAGCTTTTTGGTGAGCGTGTCAAAGCTCGTCTACTTATGATTTTTAAAGATGGCAATACGCTTTTTCCCAGGATTTAGGGCCATATCAGAATTCTTTTGGACATAAGAAACAGAAACTTGTCAGGAAAGAAAGTTCATTAGCCCATGGAATCTAAGGGAGGTTGGCTTACCAGGTCCTAGAAATCTGGAATATGGAGAGGACTAGAAGAAAGACCAGAACATCACTAGTCCTTTCACTGTTTTCAGTGGTGTCTCCTGCATTTTTTCCCGTTGGAGACGGTTTCTTTTTCCTCTTTTTTTTTTTTTTTCCACAAAGAGGGGAACCCTCGTGTGAAATAGCTCTGTTTTGTGTCTTACAGCTCTTACTTTCAGAGAGGACATAATCACATAATCTCTGACCTCAGTCATTAGAAACTGTCTGCTTGGTTGGGGGTGATGGGAGAGTCAGATGGCCTCTTCTGAGCCAATCAGCTGTAGCCAGTTGGATAAGGTACTATTATTGGCCCTGCTTAGGTCAGGGCCTGATCCAGGACCAAATATTAGTGGTTATGGGGTTGGGATCTGGAAGAATGTGATTACTCCTATATAAACCTCATGGTTAGAGCTTTCATGTGGGGAGGATGGGCAGGGAATAACATTTCCATCAGGAAGCCGGTGCTGTGTAGGTGAAATGACAGCACTCTCATTTTCAGGGGTACCCTGTCTTCTTTCATGTAGTGAATTCTATTTCATGTGGATCTCCCTCTTAGTGTTCGTTCTGAGATGACACAAGGCAAATTCTTGTTTTTTTTCAGTATTTCCAACCTCCTTTCCAAATACAAGGCAATAGAGGTTTGACAAAAATATAAGGGAAAAAAATTCCAGTTGTAAGCAACTGGTCCAATTTGAAAAGGAGAAGCATAAATGTATATACCCTACTATAGCCTAATTAATCTAGTCCTTGAATTTAAAAATAACAATATACTCTTGGGACGCCTGCGTGGCTTAGTTGGTTAAGCATCCAACTTCGGCTCAGAACGTGATCTCATGGTCTGTGAGTTTGAGCCCCGAGTTGGGATCTGTGCTGATAACTCAGAGCCTGGAGCCTACTTTGGATTCTGTGTCTCCTTCTCTCTCTGCCCCTCCCCTGCTCACACTCTGTCTCTCTCTCTCTGTCTCTCTCTCTCTCTCTCGTTCTCTCTCTCTGTCAAATAATAAACATTTAAAAAATTGAAAAAAAAATATCCTTTACTGTTGAGTTTGTTCATCATTTGCGCCCATGCCACCCAGTTATGGTTATGAGCCCTTCCATCAGTCTATCCTAGAGAACTCAGGGGTCTCAAAGTGATACTAATACCTTTACATCGCTGGTGGGATTTTAGAAAGCTCCTCTTTTCCTCTTTTTATAATCACTCCTAGAGTATAGCATGTTTCATAAAGTTAATATGAGTTATTGTCACTGTGAAACTCTGAACCTTCCATTCCTTCTCCAGGTTTGCACTTGTAGCTTTCCTAATGCAAAGGGATGCTCTTCTGGTTCCAGTGATTGTTTTATCCCATTCATCGAAGAATGCAGAATTCAATCAGCAGTCAATAGAATAATAATCATAGTAACGTCAACACTTGCTGAGCGCTTACAAGGTGCCAGTGACTGTTAGTTTTATATGTTTTAATATACACGATCCTCATAACAGCCCTAGGAGTTCAGTACAGTTAGTATTTCTCCTTTGCAGGTGGAGATGTATAGTAACAGATGAGTTAAGTCACTTACCCAAGGCCACACAGCTAGAAATTGGCAGAGTTGGGATTTATGGGTTTGTGGTATGTGTATTAACATATTATGCTGTCCCACCTCTTATGTTGCCAGAAGCTATTATGGGACTTAAGAAGTTTTGGAAAAATTTTTCTACTTCCTCAAATTCTTAACCTACCTGATGAATAATGAGTTATTGATTCAAAATATCTGTTTTACCACAAAAAGTGGAAATAATCCTGGACCAACATCCTATTAGTTTTGATTGGTAAATCACCCTCAAATTCAATGAACGTTTCTTAAGTGCCTGCTATATGCTCATTTACTGGCTACATGAGTACCATGAGGTGGGTGGCATACTCTCCATTTTACAGGTGAAGAAACTAAGACTTAGTTAGGTCACATGATTGCCAGAGGCATGCGGAAATAAGGTGGCCAAGCTGGGATTGAACCAGGCCTGGCTCTCAGCTTAGTGCTGGCTGTAATCCTTATCAATGAAATGAATCTATCAGATGTTTGCCAGTTGGCAGAGCGGATTTTAATACAGAAGGAAGGTGGAAGGTTGCATCACTTTGTGTCCTTGCAGGAGGAGAAGTAGGATCCCTAGAAAGATCTGAGGGGATTGGTGTAGGAGGAAACAAAAGGGCAGATGTGATATGCTATCCTAGGAAGTACCAGTTCTCTTGTTTCGCTGCCCGGAGAGAAGGGAAACATTTACTTAGCTAACAGTTTTTGGAAGGCTCTGGCAATTAGGGTGTTAATATTCTGTGTAGTCACAATTATGCTGTAACTACCAATTATGGGAAAACTCATCATTTTACTGTAATGTAATTACATTAAATAGCACCAGTCATGTCAGTGCAAAGACTGGGGCAGCCTCTAATTATCCAGTGCACCCAGACACCTCAGCCTGGAACAGGAATAATTGGTGTAATGTAGTTTTGCCTTTCAGGGCCGGCCCCAGTTTTCCTCAGAAAAGCTTTTCTTGTTTTCTGATCCTCCCTTGTGTGTGTCTGATTCCACTGTGTTTGTGATCTGGAAGCAGATGAGATGTTAACGTCCCCAATCTAGGTGATCTAGGTGTGACTTAGTATTTCCCTATACCAGAAAGGACTGAGAAGGAAGTCTCCTTATAAGAGATGAGACCCCTGGGGGCCAGCACTATCTCTATTCTTCTCTTCTCTCACCATTGCATGGGACAGAGAATGAGAATAGTTAACACATCCTGAGTGTCTCCCTAATACCAGGGACTGTGCTAAGCACTTTACATGTTTTATTTCATTCTGTGCCCCACCCCCAAATTTTCATTTAAATTCTAGTTAACATGTAACGTAATATTGGTTTCAGGAGTAGAATTTAGCGATTGTCACTTACATATAACACCCAATGCTCATCCCAACAAGTGCCCTCCTTAGTACCCATTATGTATGTTTATTATTAATTCTCAAGACAACTCTATAAAGGAGATATTAAAATCCCCATTTAATAGAAGAGAAATCTAAGGATAAGAGATGAAGCATTTGCCCCAAATCAAAGAACTAACAAGTAGTAGAGCCAGCTTCATTCTTTTGCCAAAGCCGGTGCTCTTTCTATTCCTTCCTGTAGGTGGCTAATAAATATTTATTGGATGGAGTTGGAGCTAGGCTACACGTATTTGCATGTGAGGGCGGTCCTTTACTTTCTGGTCTATTTCATGAACTTTTTCAGAACTAGATCTCTACTTTGGTTAATTTCTAAAACCTCTTTGTTTCCTACATGATGATCTAAATCCAATTCTTTTCAGTATTTGGAGAGGGCCTTCCAGTGATGTGTGTGTGTGTGTGTGTGTGTGTGTGTGAGTGTGTGTGTGTAATATATATATTTTTAAAAGGTCAATCAATTGTGAAGTTGATCTGAATGAATATCCTCAGGAAAAACTGAGGTCTTTGAAGGCAAAACCGAACTACTGTGAGGTGAAGAGACCTAAAGGTATGATAAAGCTAAAATGGTCTTATTTTTTTTCAGTTTCTTTATCTTTTTTAAATAATTTTTTATTAATTTTTAAGAATTTACATCCAAGTTCGTTAGCATATAGAGCAACAATGATTTCTAGAGTAAATTCCTTAATGCCCCTTACCCATTTAGCCCATCCCCCTCCCACAACCTTTCCAATAACCCTCTGTTTGTTCTCCATATTTAAGAATCTCTCATGTTTTTGTCCCCCTCCCTGCTTTTATGCTCTTTTTGCTTCCCTTCCCTTATGTCCATCTGTTTTGTATCTTAAAGTCCTCATATGAGTGAAGTCATACGATATTTATCTTTCTCTGACTAATTTCGCTTAGCATGATACCCTCTAGTTCCATCCATGTAGTTGCAAATGGCAAGATTTCATTCTTTTTGATTGTCGAGTAATACTCTGTAATATGTGTGTGTGTATCTATCTATCATCTATCTATAGATATAGATACACACCACATCTTCTTTATTCATTCATCCATCGATGTACATTTGGGCTCTTTCTATACTTTGACTATTGTTGATAGTGCTGCTATAAACATTGGGGTGCGTGTGTCCCTTCAAAACAGCATACCTTTATCTCTTGGATAAACACCTAGTAGTGCAGTTGCTGGGTCGTAGGGTAGTTCTATTTTTAATTTTTTGAGGAATTTCAATACTGTTTTTCTGAGTGGCTGCACCAGTTTGCATTCCCACCAGAAGTCCAAAAGAGATCCTCTTTCTCCGCATCCTCACCAGCATTTGTTGTGTCCTGAATTGTTAATGTTTGCCATTCTGACAGGTGTGAGGTGGTATCTCATTGTGGTTTTGATTTGTATTCCCCTGATGATGAGTGACTTTGAGCATCCTTTCATGTGTCTGTTGGCCATCTGGATATCTTCTTTGGAGAAGTGTCTGTTCATGTCTTCTGTCCATTTCTTCACTGGATTATTGGTTTTTTGGGTGTTGAGTTTGATAAGTTCTTTATAGATTTTGGATACCAACCCTTTATCTGATAGATCATTTACAAATATCTTCTTCCATCCCATTGGTTGCCTTTTAGTTTTGAAAAATGGTCTTATTTTAAAAAAATGTCTTTGCTATTTGGATTTGGCAGTGATCTGATCTAAAAATTAGGGGAGTGTGACACATGTTGGTGATTTGTATTCACATATAAAATAGTTTTCTCAAGTGATGTGGAGGCCCTGGTGGGTTTTCAAGTTATAATAACTGGGATTACTTTGTTGTATTATATGGGTTTTGGTCATCCTTGATCGATTTCTTCTCACCTTAGAGGCAGAAGAGGCAAGAATAGGCACCCCATTTCAGAGACGGAGACATTGCATTGAGGTGGGGGGGGGATGATGAAAAACCAGATTCACCTTCAGAGGCATCAGTACAGGTCCACTGTGGTGAATGGAGGCCCTGAGAGCCCAGCCTGATGGATTTATTTCACTTTCAACAGAAACACATGGGGCGCCTGGGTGGCTCAGTTGGTTGACCTTCCGACTTCGGCTCAGGTCACGATCTTGCGGTCCGTGGGTTCGAGCCCTGCGTCAGGCTCTGTGCTGACAGCTCAGAGCCTGGAGCCTGCTTCGGCTTCTGTGTCTCCCTCTCTCTCTGCCCCTCCCCCTCTCATGCTCTGTCTCTCTGTCTCTCAAAAATGAATAAATGTTAAAAAAAATTTATAAAAAAAAAAGAAGAAAAAAAAAAACAGAAACACGTAGTATTACAATGGAGGTCAGCAACTGACATGTACCAGCTGTGGGATTTGGAGCTTCCTCCTGACTGATGGGCCTCACCTTTCCAAATGAATTTTCTTTGCTTATATTAAGTCTCCTCAGAGATGCTTTTATTGGTGTCTATGGAGTCAGAGAAGTTTGGCTTTTCTATTTGGACATTATAATAGTCACTGAAACTGCAACAGGGCTTCTTAATTATTATCTAGGAGAGAGAGCTGTTATTTGGAAAAACCCTCAAGTGATTTCACGGACAGGGTAAATCAGAATGCCCCTTTCACCAGATGAAGCTGAGGAGGACGGGCAAGGCTGGAATGTAGAGGGGAGAGCACTGAGGAAAATCCAAAGTGTCAAGGGGTCCCCAATGGGAACGCTCCTAGCATTGCTGTAGAGCTTGAAATAACCATATATCCAGATGATGGCCTGGAATTTTCAGGATTAACAGAATTTCCTCCATGTTTTGAGCTGAATTCAGAGTTTTAAAATTTCCTTTTTCTCCTAAAAGTAAGCAAATACTTCTGCTAAAATTCAAACAGTTACAAGGGATATAAAATAAAAGACTTCCTCCAGGGGTGCCTGGGTGGCTCAGTTGGTTTAGCATCCAACCCTTGGTTTTGGCTCAGGTCATGACCTCATGGTTCATGAGATTGGGCCCTGTGCTGACAGCACGGAGCCTACTTGGGCATGCGCTCTCTCTCTCTCTCTCTCTCTCTCTCTTTCTCTTTCTCCCCTTCTTTTTTTTTTAAATTGTATTTATTTATTTTTAATATTTTTAATGTTTATTTATTTTTGAGAGAGACAGAGACCGAGAGCAAGCGGGGGAAGGGCAGAGAGAGAGGACACAGAATCCAAAGCAGGCTCCAGGCTCTGAGCTGTCAGCACAGAGCCCAACGTAGGGCTCAAACTCACCGACTGTGAGATCATGACCTGAACCAAAGTTGGACGTTCAACCGACTGAGCCACCCAGGCGCCTCCCCTGCTTCTGCCCCATCCACACACACATTCTCTCTCAAAATAGATAAATAAACTTTAAGGGAAAGTGTGTCTGATGTAAAGGTAGCATAATAAATTTAAGGGGTAAGAAGCAAGTCTTGTTTTTTTCCTTAACTGACTATCATACCCTTTAGGACAAACAATTGTGAACAATTTCTTGTGTTACCCATCCTGTATTTCCACCGCTTGGTTTTTTTTCTTCATTTAACACTACATGTTGGTCATTATTCTATATCTTGAATTATAGATTTCCCTTGATTTCCCCAAACTGGACACCTTTCTCGAAAGTTGCCCCAGAGCACCTCATAGGCTAGCAGACGTCCTCATTTCTGTGATAAATACATTTGACTCTAGAACAATAATGCAGCTTATTGCATCTTATGCAAGGATGCAACATCATTTATTTTAGGAGAAACAGAATTCCAGTATTGTTCACACTTTCTCATCCAGTCTTCCTTATGACTGACAGTTTGCATTTGATAGTTAATTGTGTAGGATTAGGGCTACAACATGTGATCCTGGGTAGGTTAAATGTAATAGTTGAGTGTGGCTGACAGAGAGGTCTCTTAGAGACAGAGGATATTCTTTATTTTTTTGTGGTTTGGTACTCAGCTTTCTGGGGCTAATGACGTTCCAGTCTTTGTGAAGCAATTTGTCTTGTTGAGATGAAACTACTTTTCAGGTAAGTTGGAGCTTGACCTGCACACCCCTCCCCGCCCATTTCTCCTCTCTCCCCCCTTCTGCCTCTGAGCTACTAGCCTTCAGGCTCATGTCACAAGAAACTGGTTCAGCTGGACACTGTTTACCATAACAGCTCTTGAAATTGTATTCTACTTTTTGAACACTGATTCTTGGTTTTGGTATAATGACTCTTTTCTTAAACCTTAAAACACACTAACAAATGCTACATGGATTGATATTCCAGCATTACAGGCAAAGATATACCATTTTACTGTTTCAACTGATATATTATTCTTTTTTAAAGGTTTATTTATTTATTTTGAGAAACAGAGAGAGACAGAGAGAATGAGCACAAGCAGGGGAAGGGCAGAGAGAGAGAGAGGGAGAGAGAATCCCAAGCAGGCCCTGCACTGTCAGCACGGAACTCAGTGCAGGGTTCAAACCCATGAACCGTGGGATCATGACCTGAGCCAAAACCAAGAGTCAGATGCTTACCCAACTGAGCCATTCAGTCACCCCTCAAATGATATACTATTCTATCTGTGTGAATTGTTTGGATATCATTGGTCAGAATGAAGTATGTTCAGTTTTTTTTCCATTAAAGTGAATAAAAATATTGTTTTGTTTAACGATTCTCCATGTAGTGCAGGATTTTCAGGAGTGAACTGGAGTAATTAAACATGGAGTGGCTGTAATAGATCATGGCTTGTTGAGGTCAGGGAGCATGGCTTTTCGTCTTTAAGTCAATGGTACTGTATACAAGCATGTAGTCATAGCCTTTAGTAAAAGTCTGCAGGACGAATGAATAAATCATTTTTACAAAAGTTCAAGGGAGATATTTTCAAATAGGCACTGCAGGGATTGTGCAGCATAATCTCTCCTTTACAAAATGGGTATGGCTTTTGGCATTTCCTTATTTGAATTGGCGAGGAGCAATGGAGCAATCTTACTAAAAATGGAGGTTAGACATGCACATATTTGCTTTGCACTGGAATGATTTAGTGTTGCTTCATGTTTTGCTTCTTGAGAAAGGCTGAGCATTGGGTGCCCTGGTGAGTTACTCTGTGAGGTGGGTAAAGAAGGGAATGCTGGGTAAAGAAGGGAATGTTGGAGAGGTTGTGCAGGAAGATTAGTGGAGGAAGGATGAGCCGCTGGGCAACGACCGTCAGGAGGGACCAATAAAGGCCATAGGGAACAACCATTATGAAAAGCTAGAAATCTGTGGAGCATGGGTGGCGTTGGCCCAGGGAAGAGGGGAGCTGGTTCTGGGAGATTTCTAAGGAGAAGGGGGAGGAGGGGCCAGCAAGCATTAGCTTGTGGAGATGTCAGGGGCCAGAGAAAGGCAGCTCAGCGGGAACCGGCAGGAAGGTCTGGGCTTTGCTTTTCCACTCCTTAAGACAAGTGTAGGAGAGGAAAGTAGAGACACAAAGAGGAATGGAGAGAGGAAGAGAGATGGGAGATTCACAGACCAAGAGAGAGGAAAAGAGATAGAGACAGAAAGAGTGGGGAGAGGGGGATAGGGAGGGAGAATGAGAATAAGAAAGACATTTGAGACTCTTAAATACAGAAAACAAACTGAGGATTGATGGAGGGTGGGGGAGAGGGGAAAGTGGGTGATGGGCATTGAGGAAGGCACTTGTTGGGATGAGCACTGGGTATTGTATGGAAGCCAGCTGGACAATAAATTATATTAAAAAAAAAAGACATTTGAAACAGAAAACAACCAAGACTGAGACAGACAGACATGGAGAGAATCAGAGAACACTTCAGTTGCTCTGCTGAGAGAAGCATGAGATGGAACCAGGAAGTACAGAATATTAAACACTTGTCTCTGAGTAGAAGCCCTGCATAATGCCATTTCCTAAAGAGGAGCCTGCCCTTGTCCTCTAGCTGCCTGTGGGTCCTTGGGTCTCCACACACTGTGATCACACACCCTCAGTCTCCAACTGACTGACTGCATTCCCCTCAGGCTAAAGAGACACAAGCCAAATAGAGGTAAAGATGTGAGAAGTCAAGGAATGAATGAGGGCCTTGGTTATAACAGAGAAACACACATGACAGCAAAACATTTGTTCCTTGGATGAAGGTGACAGGAAGGCCACCATCTTGAAAATACCCCCAGAGTCCTGTGTGATGATGCCTTGGTTCCTTCTTTTCTTTTCTTTTTTTTTTTTTTTTTTAATCAAAATCCATTATTGAGACAGAGAAGTTCCTTCTTTCTGGGTATAGGCCAAGATGAGGATATTTCTGTTAAATTTTGGGAGTTCAGGTTCTTTCTTCTGCTTCAGGCTACTAACTGGCAGCCTTCTTTTCTACTCAATAAAATGACAAATCGGAAACAATGTAAACAGAGAAAATCTAGTGCTTTACTTCATTCACGGGTACAAATGGGACATGGGAGACCCTGCTACTCACAGGTTTGGTGAAATATCCTGCCTCAGCCCTCCTGCTGGGGACCCCATGAGACTAGGCAAGAGCTTCTTCCGTCCCACCTGGGGATAGATCTGAGTCTGGGGACAGTGGTACCAACCCACTCTCCAAATAGTTATAAAGCAATGTATCCACCATTGTCTCCCTTCGTATATCAGAGGCAGAATGGTAGATGTTTGTAGGAATAAGCCATTTGTGGTTTTGTGAAAATGAGTACCTCAGATTTGAAAGCTATGCCATTTACATGTATTTCTACATGTGGGCACAAGCTGTTATGTCTAATCTTTCAAGGCCAGCAGACCCTAAAAGATCACCAAACATGGATAAACTGAAAACAAATATTTATATATTTGGCCTGAGAGTGGAAAAGGCTATTTTGTTTTCCATGGGCCAGAAATTAGCAAAAGAAAGAGGGCTTGTAGCCATTCACATTTTTGTATCTTCAATTTCCAGTATCAATTAAAAGACAGTAAACTCTTACCCTGAATAGAAGTGCAATTAGATCCAATAATGAAATCATCAAGTACTATTGAGGTGGAACTTGGCAGTAATTAGTTTTTTGATACATAAATACAATTTCCAAATGCAATTTGTCCCTAAGCCCAGGCTGCTGATTCAATTCACTGTGTTTGCTATTACAAGGGAATGTGCGGTGAGGTATATTCCAATTCATCAAGGCCGTGTCTCTCCACAGAGAATGAATTGAGTTGCCTGACATCTGAAATTACTAGTTGGACATGGAGAGGAGGTGTTATGTGACTCTTCTGGGAACTGGGAGGGGAAGGTGTACCCCCCACCCCCCTATTCTCATTGATATGCAAATCACTCACACAGGCTGATCCTCTCTGCCTAACCTCTTTTCCATGTCTGTCTATCTCTCTTCTCTTTCCTTCTCTTCCTGACACTGCCCCCCTCATTCATTTATTTATGTCCTCACCCATTCAATATTTATTGAGGGTCTGCAATACTGTGTTACATGCTGGGATAGCATGTAAAGAAAGCAGATGGAGTTCCTGCCCGCTAGGGACTGTTAATCTAGTATTCAGCATTAAAGAGATACCTGTTTGGCTATAATTGTGGTAGCGCTATGAAGGGTCCCATGAGAGTGTAAAAAATGAGGTCTCTATCCTAGTCTCAGAGTTCAAGGAACATTTCCCTGAGGAATGGACACTACAGCTTTGATCTGAAGTACGGACAGGACTTAGGCAAAGAATTTAGAGGAAACCATTCAGGCAGAGAGAAGTCTAGAAGGAAATTTAGTGCAGTAGAGAGATAGGGAAAATGCCAGTGAAGCAGGAACAAAGGCAGGAAGCAAGAGGGCAGGTGGATGAGAAGGGGCTGTGTGATAGCAAAGAGCTCGATCACTCAGGCCCTGGTAGCCCTTGTTCAAGATTTTAGATTAGGAGTTATTTGAAGATTTTAAAAATAAAGGAACTACATGATCCTACTCTTCAGTTGCCAGGCTCCCCTCAAGCTCAATAATGATGTACTTCTTAATTTGGAAGCTCTATTTGATCACTCTTGAAGTCAGTTTCCGAGATTCCAGCTGGGAGGAAAGTATAGCGAATGGCAGACCCTGCACCAGTGATTTATGATGTCAGGATTTCAATGCTGTAGTGCTATGAAGCCCTAGCAATCATAATCAAAAATACTTCAGGCAAAGGTTAAAGATCCATGCTATGGATTCATCAGATGACAAAAATACCAGATTCTATATTAATGGATATATTTATAAAGTTTTGGCAGAAGTATTTACTCCTTGCTGCCTTCCTAACCCAAGTCAACCTAAAAAAAATAGATCATTTTTATTTTCTCCTCTTAAGCCTTGGGCCGTGGAGGCCCTGGGGACTGACTTTGGGTCCTTTCTACAAAATACAAGAGTGAAGTGTGTGTTGACCCAGTTTTCTAAATGAATGGAGGCTGTAACTTCAGTTGTCCCAGTGTGTTGGTTGGGAGAGGGTAGGCTGCTGTTACCAAGAGATCTGACAGCAGACCAGTTAAAAGATCAAAAAAAGTCTGTTCCTCCTTCATACAACATTCCTGATGTGAACATTCAGGTTAGGGAGAAAGTTCTGCTGATGTTGGTCATTTGAAATCCCAAGCTCCTTGCACGTCATTACTCCTTTACCCCCTGAGACATTGTCATCAACTGCATAAATGATGCTAGGTTGTTGCTACATTAAGATTCCAGCTGATGAGAAGGTGGAATAGAGCCTCCCAGCAAACATTCTCAGATACCTTAAATGGCACACATCACTTCTTTTCACATTGCATTGGTGAAAACTCAGTCCATGACAAGAATTTAGTCACCCATGCTACATATGGCTGCAAGAGGAGACTGTGAAATAGAATATGCATGACTGGCTGCAGTTCTGTTACTATGGAAGAATGGAGAGTAGATTTTGACGGATAGCTAAGATTCTCCACCACACCCAGTGTGGTAGATTGAGGACAGAATGGTTCCAATTCTTAACATATCTCTAAGTCTATACCCTTTGCAACGAGACCTTGAAAGTCCTCTCATCAAGAGGTGGAGTTTGTTTTCCCATCCCTTGAATTTGGGCTGGTCTTGTGCTTTGCTTTAGTCAATAGAATATAGAAGATGTGACAGTGTGCCAGTCCAAGCCTCGGCCTCAAGAGAGCTTGTATGCCCTCCTGGACCCCTGCCTCCACAACCAAGGCTATCATTGACAAGTTCTGATATCTGGTTGACTCCCAAAATGTGTGAGAAACTGAAGCCAAGATCCACAGAGCTGCATACTCAGCCCATAGCTATCCATGGATGCATTAGTGTGTCCAATTGGGGCCAGAAGAGCTACTCAGCTGACCAATAGACCCATGAGCAATAATGAATGCTTACTGTTTTTAGCCATTGGCTTTGGGTGGTTTGTTACTTCAGCAAGAGATAACTGATACAGCTTTAAGTATTTTCTTACTATCATTATGCAGCCTCTGGGATTGATTAGAAAGGAAAGATGAAAGACATGGTACCAATATAAAAGGATGTTAAACTGGGAGTTCTGATTGGAATAATGAGATAAGAGAGCGCTTTGTCACCAAAATAGGTTGTGTTATAGACCAAACAGTAAAAAGTTCAAAGTAGAGGCCCTAGAAGATTATTTAGATATCACGAGATTGAGGGCATACAAGGATATTGAATAAAGATGGGGAAATAGTTTCTGAGGATTGTTTTCTTAGAGCACATTCTCCAAAGCAGAGCTATAGTCGAGTGCCTGCTTCTAATGCAAGAGACTTCAACGGGACTATTTGGAGAGCTTGATATGTGTTTTCCCCAGTTGGAGGGCACACTGGATTGAAGTCTGCCTCAATTGTACCCAGGAAATTCAGAGTACAAGAGATTAAGCAGTGAGTGCTTTGATAATGTAGTCTGGAAACTTGCTATATTTTGTGACTGACCTATAATCTGGAAGCTTAAAAAGTAAAATCATGGAGTGTCCACCCCATGGACTGAATGTGGAGTTTGGATGCAAGAGAGCCAGAACAAGAGTCGTCTTAGATCTAGCCAAAAACAAAAAACCAAAAAAGACCCCCACCCCCACAGGGCAACTGTGCCTTGATGGAAAGGAAGCTGGAAGTGGTTACTGGGTTCATGGGATAGCACAGGGAGTATTTCAGACTGCTGGAATAGAATATATTTGCTTAGATCCTTGGTTCTCAACCAGGGGCAATTTTGCTCTCCAGCAGACATTTAGCAATGTAACCCTTGTTTACAGCTGGGGGAAGGTGCTACTGGCATCTAGGGGCCAGAGGGCAAGGAAGCCGCTAAACATCGTCCGATGCATGGAAAAACTTTCTACAGCAAAGGCTTCCTCAGACTCAAATGTCAATAGTGTTAAGATTGAGAACTCTGGCTTAGATCAAGGTGATATTGGGAGTCTCTAAAGAATGAGTAAAAAGCACCTGTAAGAGAAAGCCAGGTTTAAACATGTGCCAGGCTCCAAGAGCACAGAACCAGCTGAGGTACACATGCCAGTCACATGGAAGATAGTGGAAGCCTACCCCTACTAACATCTCCCAGCTCCCCTGCTTCTACCTTCCACCTCCTTACCCTCCAGTACCACTGCAGGGAAGCCAGCAACTTCAGTGATCAAGAAGAAGAAATAGGTTGGAAGTGCAGTGTGGAGAAGGTGATAAGAAGGACCATAACCCCCTCTTTGCTGAAAGTGGGTAGTTTGCAGTCAACCCAGCTGAGGAAGGGAGATTTATCATTAAATTGGGTTTGGAATTTGGTATATTCCACTTTAGAATTATTGAGTTGAGACTGTGTTTACAGCTTAATGTAACCCTAGCACTCCCTGGAGTGAGCAGAAATGTCTTGGGATCTACTTGAAATTTTATCCAGAGCTTTCTAAAAGGATATTGGGATGAAAAATAAAATAAAGTTGCTGATTACATTCCCTGGGTCCTGCCTATTTTATATACCCACTACCTTAGCAGTTACTGAGCAGGCATTGTAAAAGCTGGGAGCTGTCATATATATCCTCTCATTTAACCATCAGAATTAAGGAGAACATGCATTTTTCTCTTCGTGTTTGAAGTGACATGATTATTCTCACTTTACAGGGGGAAACCGAGGCTTGGAGATTTGAAGTAAATTGACCAGATCGCACATCTAGGAAGGGTTAGATGGTAGGGCTGGTAGCAGGGAAGTCCAGGACATGGTTTTAGTGATATCCTTCTTGTTGAAATGCGTTTACCTTCAGAATCCTGGAATCCCACAAACTTAGATTCAGGTGTGTGGTGATATATTACACTTTCATGCCAGTGTGGTCAGCCGGGAGGACAAGAGAAAGAGAACTGTGCGCCAACTGTCTCGAAGAAGTCAGTTAGAGCTGATATTCCCAGGTATGGGTGTGTAGAGAGAAGAGTCCAGAGCTGAGTCCTGATCCACACAAGTCTCTTTGTAGCTGGTTGAATTAGTCAGACAGATAGATGTGCGTCCTTCCTTCCTGTAGGTGGACCAAAAGCCTGCTTCATGGCACTCTGTAGAAACCTGCATTACTGCCCATGTGCCATGGTTTGATAATTATTTTTCATGCTTTTTTTTTTTTTGCCAGTTAGTCAAGCTCCTTCAATTTGAGGCTTTTTGCGTTATTCATTTTCCCATCTGGTAGCCCCTAAATATAGTAGATATTTAATGTGTGGAATAAATAATTTACTAATCCCTGCCTTCAAGAAGTTTCCAATGTATGTGTGGTGGGGAAACATGAAAAAAGAAAGTCAAAATATAGTGTCAATTTTACTATTTCTGTTTAAAATGCATATATGTACTGAAAACAAACAGGGTGAAAGGGGGAGGGGGAACGGGGAAGGGGAGTGATGGTCATGGTGGAGGTCACTTGTGGGGAAGAGCACTGGGTATTATATGGAAACCAACCTGACAATAAACTATAAAGTTAATAAGAAAAATAAAATAAAATAAAATAAATGCATATATGTCAGTTTGTGGACCAAAAATAATATTGGAAAAACTCTGTACCAAGTGGTTAACAGTGGTTACCATTGTGAGGTCAAATTATGGGGGACTTTTTCTTTCTGTGTAATATATTTCCAGAAGATTTTATAGTAAGCAGAAGCATCTTAGTCATGTGGTATTCTAGTATTCAGTTAGGGAATATAATAAGATATAAACAAGAGAAATGAAATACTATATATAATGCAACGTTGTATGTGATTAATTTTTTTTATTTAAAAAAATTTTTTTTGTTTTTTATTTATTTTTGAGAGACAGAGGGAGACAGCGCGAGCAGGGGAGGGTCAGAGAGAGAGAGGAATATGAAGACAGGCTCCAGGCTCTGAGTTAGCTGTCAGCACAGACCCCGACGCGGGGCTCACAAACCGTGAGATCATGACCTGAGCTAAAGTCGATGCTCAACCGACCTAGCCACCCAGTGATTAGTTTTAAAATGAGTCAGCATGCAGCAAACATAATAGAGGTTCGGAAGGAACTTCCGACTGGATTAGGGGTAGTCAGGGAAGCCTCCAGGAGAAGGACTTTGAATCTTACTCATTATTCAGGACTTTGAAATAGATTTCCAAAAGGTATCCCAGTCCTGATCTTCCTATATGATCTCAGGATCTTGTTGTTGCTTTTAGAAAAGCCATTGCCATCTGTTTTTGGAAGCTGGCACTCACCCCTGGCTGCTAATTTGGACTTCTAAACCACTTTAAAAATTAATGGCTTTATAAAAGGTCTGCAACTCCCTCTTAAGAGTTTAATATCATATTTATAAACTCAGTCTGTGTTGAGTTCCAGCATATTGCAAATAATTTACAGTGTTGTCCTGCTCAGAGCATAACTAATGTGGATCCACAGCTGTGCAGATAACTTTTCCTATCAGTGGATGATAAACTATAAGTGGCCCCATTTGGATGCGGGGAAATAGTCCAGATTTTAAAAGCTGCATCGGTGCAACCGGGAGGGAAATTCTACAGCAATGACTCCTCTTACCTGGAAATCATCTCAATAGTAGTAAATTTAGCCAGGCTCATTGCTACTAGTTATTATACCTAGGAAGAGTGGGCTGATTGTGAAGTTTATGGCCCTTTGGTCTGCTTGCATGAATGCTTTCCTGAGCAGTTGCTAAGTAGTTTAGAAAGTGGGTCAGCCAGCCCAGGAGCCCTGAGGTTAATATCTGGAATGGTGGAAGGGTTGGATTAAGAATTTAAATCTGGGTTAGTTGCTTCATAAGGATGAAATGTGTAATGGGTATGTTTATGTCTTTTACTTGTGCCTCAGCATCTCTTTAGCAATTTCTCGGTGCATTTCAGGATCCTAGAAACCAGGTCTGCTCTTACCAGGCAAACTAGGTGTGAAGTTCTTGCCTTCCAGGTCATGGTTCTGTGTAAGATTCAATCCACCTGCATCTTGAGAGTCCTACTTACATTGACTCAGTTGACAGCCTTTGGGATGAAGTACCAAGGGTGTTTGATGATAAATTTAAGTTGAAAGCCAGCTGAAAGTTTTACATACTGTTCTGTTCAGTATGTTTGAGTTTGTGTTTTCACTATGATTTTTACTCATTTTTGTCAAACAGTAATTAATGAGCACCTACCATGGACTAAGGATGGTAATTGATATTAGGGACAAATGTTAAAAATAAAACAAATACACCAGAAACAGTCTTTTGTTTATTCTCTCCTCTCAGTCTAGAATCGCCTTTCCACTTAGGAACATGGTACTTTGATATCATTTCTAGGGTAAATGTAAGCATTTACTTTTATTTTAAAATTGTGTTCTGTAGTGTCTATTAAATTTTTTTTAACACTTATTCATTTTTGAGAGAGAGAGTGAGCATGAGTGGTGGAGGGGCAGAAAGAGGGAGACAGAGGATCCAAAGTTGGCTTCACACTGACAGAGAGCCCAATGGGGGGCTCAAACTCACGAACTGTGAGATCATGACCTGAGCCGAAGTTGCTTAACTGACTGAGCCACCCAGACACCCCGTGTAGATTCTTGATTCCTGAAGAATTACCCAAGAAACCATCATAGAAGGCATCTGGGTTGGCTTGTCCCAACCATCAACTAGGGCAGCCATAGTTGCTCCTATTTTATATTTGGAGGCTCTGATAGCTTAGATGATTTGGAGGTGGGGGGAGGTAAGCATTCCTTTCCTTTCTCTTTCTGCTTTCATGGGAGAAGACTTACCCACACATTGATGTTGAGCTTGGCTATATGATTTACTCTGACTAATCAGATATGAGTCCAAGTAACAAGGTGCCATTTCTTTTTCTTTTTTTTTTTTTTTTGCTTTTACAGAATATTTATTTTAAGCCAAGTTTTCTGGAGCCCTGGGGAAGGAGACATGAACTTACAGAACAGAGGGCTTACTACTCTATAGGTAATATTCATACATAATGTTTTATGAGTAAATAATATTTTATAAGTTTCAAAAATCAAAATAATATTTTTAAAAGTAATAAAATCCAAAACCTATTCATGAAAGAAAAAACTCTCACTAAACTGAGAATAGAAGGGAATTTCTTCAACTTGATAAAGAATATATTTTACACCTGAAACCAATATAGCACTGTATTTTTTTTTTTT
>CM053575.1:18273182-18308504 GCA_028646485.1 Cryptoprocta ferox
TCCTTCTCAGTTCAATCCATTTGGGCGTGCGCGGATTACAGAGCTCCCTGCTTCTCCGCCATCTTGCCCGCCTCTACCCAAGGTGCCATTTCTGAGAAGAGGTGAGGCATTGCTTTTTCTACTCACCCCACTGGCAGCTTTCAAATTCAGCCACAGGAAGAATATGCCCCAGGCATCTGCTGCTCCTCTAGCCTCCAGCCTCTACTCTCCAGAGACAAATGAGGCATAGCCAGACACATGTGAATAATAAATGTTTAATTGTATGACACTGATATGTTTGGAGTTGCTTATAGTGCAGTAGTAACTGATAAGAATGTCCAGCCAGGATCTCACTTAGAGTAAATGTTTGTCCATTTGTTCATTCATTCATTCATTCAAAAAATATTGACTGACCTTTATATATCAGGCAGAACGCCATTGGAATAGATGGTTTTTAAAACCTATTGGCTTTGCTTATCATCTTGACTTCTGTTTACATTTGATGTAAAGGGGGTTATATGAGAAATAAAATCAAGACACACTCTCAAAAGAAAAACAATTTGAGAAGTGAGGTAGAACTGACAACAAATTAATGTCAGTTATGTGCAAAAAAAGAAGTAAGCCATCTGAAAATACACATAACTTCAAAATAATCTTTGGAAAAGAAATGCCCCATAATGGGAGAGCTGGCTACCAAGATTTACAGTTGCACTCCTCGCTCTGGGAACTGTATGCCAAAGAAACCCAACTGGAGTCCCTGACAATCTTACAGGCAAAGTGGGGCTGATATGTCAAAGCTGGCTTTCCTCTGCCCTGTGTGACTATAGCCTATCTTTCAGGCCTGGGGAACGTGCCAGAGCTGATCTGAATGTATTTAGAATGAATCTTCTTAATGATCTGCCAAGTTCAGTGGAATTGCCAGACCTAGGCTTTAATAACTTCCTGGTTTTTAGTACCTGAGCCTATAAAGATGATATACAGGCCACAGAGGATATGAGAGTGGCCAGGGTGCAGTGAAACGGCGAGTGCAGGGGAGTTGGAGATGCCATTAGAATAGGTGGCACATGTAAACCCATCCATCTGGGTCTCTGGTTGCACACCTGTTTTTGCAGCTAGAGACGGGATGGATACAGGAGAGGTGAAACAGCTAGGGGGAAATCAGGAAATTAGACAAAGCTTGACTATGGTGGCCCTCTGGCCTCCCTTTTCACAAAGCCTTCCTGAATCCTGCCTTCTCTTGTCCCATAGTCACTGTACCATCCCCTATTTTCCACCTATCCTATTTTATTCTCTCAAAGGCACTGCTCTTCAGTCGTCTTGGGAGTCACAGTGTTTTAGGATGCAGTGGTGTTTAGAATTATAAGGAGCAGCAATCCAGACCTTCATTTTATAGATAGGGAATCTGAGATCCCCAAAATGGACTAACACCAGGTATATTGCCCAGCTGGTCAGTTGCAGACCCACAGCTGGGTCTCTTGACCTCAGACAATGCCCTGTCTAGTACTACAGTGGGAGTTACTCTTTCCTAAAGGCTTGAGATATTATTATCACCCTAAGATTCTTGAAGAAAACATATAATAGAGACACAAAAGGATGAAAGTATAATCAAGAAATTTCAGGCTTTAAATATAATGGGTGGGAAGACATTTCTGGACTGGGGAAACTTCCAGTGTCTCTGAAATTAAGCTCTGTCTGCTATCTCTTATTCTGCCTGTTGAGGGAGGGATCTTTTAAAATGAGGGAGCCTCCAAATTTGCCTGATATGAAAGAGGGGACCATCTTTTCAGAAGTTCAATATATATGTACACTTTGAGGGCTCTAAGCCATTGTAAAAGTCCCATACTGGCAAATTCTATCATAGCAAATGTGATTTGGCACTATTTTGAAATATTAAGGATGATTTCTCCCTTCATCTCTCATTTCTGATATCCCTAGGTGCCCCTCCCTATCACTTGTCCCCCACCCCCCTTGCATTCAGATAACATACTTGATGCTTTTTATCTTAGTGAAGGACTGACCCAACAGAATGCAGTTAAAACAAAGAATCTAGGTCTTGAGGGGACTAAATAATGAGTGACGGCAAAGCTTCTGGCCACAGCCTAGACAAGACCTCTGGAAGTAGAGATAGAAAGAAGGTTGGAGAGAAGAGGAAATTTTAGAAAATGGCATTTTGGGGGATGCTGCACCTCGTGTACCCTTTGCTGAGTTCTGGGGCAAAAAATCCTGTAAGTAAGATGAGAGTTGTGTCTGGTGAGAGGAAATCTAATATTATATTTGTTAACTAATGTTGTGACAAAATACCCCAAATAATGAGAATTTACTCACCTTATGCATCTGTGGGGTGGCTGGGAAGTGGGTGACATCATTTGTCTTGGTTTGGTGGTTGTGTTGATTTCAGTCGGGGCTTGTTTACTCACACATTTGGGTGTTGGCTGGGATCAGATGGTCCCATGTTTCTCATCCTCCTCAGGCCAGTAGTCTAGCCTGGGCATATTCTTAGGGCTATAGTAGAGGTGTAAGAGAAAGAGTGGAAACATGCAGAGCCTCTTAAAGCCTATGTTTGGAATGGGCACAATGTCTCTTTTATCTCATTCAATTATTTAAGGAGAGTCATGTGACCAAATCATAATCAAAGGGCAGAGAAATATAGTCTACTGGAGGAACTGCCAACGGCATGACTACAGGGAGCTGTGAAGAACCAAGCCAACTGTACAATTGACCATACCACTCTTTTTTTAAAAAATTTTTAAGGTTTATTTTTGAGGGGGGGAGGGGCAGAGAGAGAGGGAGACACAGAATCTGAAACAGGCTCCAGGCTCCGAGCTGTCAGCACAGAGCCCGACGTGGGGCTTGAACTCACGGACTGCAAGATCATGACCTGAGCCGAAGTCGGATGCTTAACTGACTGAGCCACTTAGGCGCCCCAATACTCCTCTTTTCTGAGTAGAACCCAAACGGAGGGCAAGACTTCAGCATGTCATAGGGCTCGAACTCATGAACTGTGAGATCATTACCTGAGGCAAAGTCAGACGCTTAACCACTGAGCCACCCAGGTGCTCCAGAAAGTAAGTTTTAAAATAAAATTTCTAGAATACCCAAATCTCTGGTTTGCAATTGATACCAGCTTCCCTTACTTTTAAATTTGTTCATAGGTTCTACTTTCTGACTCATTCATTGCTTTCTTAGGTTTCTCTATTTCCAACATCAACACTAGTACTTGGCTTTCTTGTCATCAAGCAATATTTTTCTTTTATAGCTCCCTCAGAGTCAGTGAATACAGAAAAAAAAAAAGTGGTGGCCTTGAGATGCAGAGGCTAGGTGAGCAATTAAGCTTACCTACTAAATGACTTGGTCCAGAACACCAGCTTTGTGACCCATGATTCATATTCCTGCTGAATGGCCGTAAGAGTTATTTCACATTCAGGACCTTCTGTATTGTCCTGAAATATTAAATCTAGAGTCTACTGTGTGACTTTTCTCATTTAAGCCATTCCCCAAACGACTACACTTCTCCCATCCCTTCGTAATGAAGAAAGTCAAGAGTATTTGGGAAGATTTCAGTGAATATTTAAACATGCTCCAGTTTTTCCTCATGAAGGATGCTCTGCGTCCTAACACCAACACAGTTTCAAGTGTTGCTATTATATTGTAATGAATCAAAGAAATGGAAAAAAATTTCTTAGACATACTTTACTTTCACCTTTGTAAACAATCTATGCTAGAGTTTCACTCCTGAGATTACTAGGGTTGGCTTTCCTCCAACTAAAGAGAAAAAGGTATTGGTCATCTGAAATCACTTACTACTGGGGAGGCAGATCTGTTGAATTTGTTTCCTTGGCCATGGGAAAACTCAGAGTAGAAAATGGGCAGATAAAGGAAGATGAACCATCAAACAGATCTTGTATGCTTTGTCTAATTATTTAAAATTTAAATTTAGCATTATCCACATGTTGCAGTAATAATGTTTACTAACCATTCTCATAACTAAGGTGAGTTTCCTTCCTAATACACTTGGCAGTATTAGAACTTTGTGAAGAGCCATCTACCTGTAGAGGATATGTGGACACCTGCAGAATAAATTCATCTGGAGATGGTCATCCGTCATTCCTGTTGGGTGGTCACCAGGCAAGGGGCTGCTACAGATGGAACAAAATTCCTCTTCTTTGGAGGCTGGCTTTGATGTTCACATAATGAGAAGCTCTCTGTTGAGTAAAAGTGAAGGGGTTGCCTGGCAAATACTCAATCCAATATGGCTCCTGGGCTTTCAGACCATACCCCTTGTTTGTGTATGGGGATGGGGAGTGGGAATGCAGGAGAGGCTTTTTGTAAAACTCTCCAGTATCAGATCTAGCTACAGCAAACTACCCAGATCCCATGTGTTCCCTCTCTCATCTCCCTCCAAGTCCTCACCATTCCCCAACAGGAAAAACACACACATTCTCTCTCTTCCAAACTCATGCACAATTGTGACCATCCCAAATCATTAATACCTGGGGGGAAAACCCTTCAATCTTAAAAAAAAACAAAACAAAAACAAAACTAGAATCTTTCTCATCTCCCTTAGACAAAAAATATTACTTCTTTCTAGAGAAGATAGGAGTTAGAGAGGGAGTGGATTGTCCTTTCTTCTCTCTCTTTCTTTTTTGACTTTTAGTTTTTTCAAAAATTTAATTCCAGTGTAGTTAGCATACAGTTTATATTAGTTTCAGCCATACATTACTCAGTGCTCATCATGACAAGTATGTTCTTAATCCCCTTTATCTATTTCACCCATCCCGCCACCTACTCCCCCTGAGGTAAACATTTGTTCTCTATATTTAAGAGTCTGTTTTTTGGTTTGTCTCTTTTTTTTTTCCTGTTGTTCGTTTGTTTTGTTTCTTAAGTTCCACATATGAGTGAAATCATATGGCATTTTTCCTTCTTTGACTGGCTTATTTCACTTAGCAGTAATTTTCTAGATCCACCCATATTGTTGCAAATGGCAAGATTTCATTCTTTTTTATGGCTGAGTAATATTCCATTGCATTTATATACCACATCTTCTTTATATGTTCACTCTTGGGCTGCTTCCATAACATGGATATAATAATGCTGCAATAAACATAGGGGAGCATATATCCTTTTGAATTCATGTTTTTGTATTCTTTGAGTAAATAGCCAGTAGTGTGATTACTGGATTGTAGGGTAAATTCTGCTTTTGATTTTTTGAAAAACCTCCATACTGTCTTCCACAGTGGTTGCACCAGTTTGCATTCCCACCAAGAGTGCGAGAGGGTTCCTTTTTCTTCTTGCCAACATTTGTTGTTTCCTGTGTTTTTATTTAGCCATTTTTACAGGTGTGAGGTGGTATCTCATTGTAGTTTTGATTTGTATTTCCCTTAGGATGAGTGATGTTGAACATCTCTTCATGTGTCTATTGGCTGTGATTATCCTTATCTCTTGATTGGGGTGTGCCACTATTAATTAAACAAAATAAAGGAGGAAAAATCCTCAAACTTAGGTTTTCACATTAAAATTTTTTTTTAAGTTTTATTTATTTTTGAGAGAGAGTAAGACAGCATGAGCAGGATCAGAGAGAGAGGGAGACACAGAATCTGAAGGCAGGCTCCAGGCTCTGAGCTAGCTGTCAGCACAGAGCCCGACGCGGGGCTCGAACCCATGAACCGTGAGATGACCTGAGCCGAAGTCAGAGGCTTAACTGACTGAGCCACCCAGATGCGCCTTAGGTTTTCACATTGAAACGTGTTGGGTGATCATATCCTGCTGTCCTTCTTTTATGCAGGTAAAATCGAAGCTCACTTAGCTTCATTGTTTACCGAAGATCTCACAAGAAGTAAGTGGCAAAATGTGAATTAAAATTTGGGGTGTTTTTTTCCCCCTGATTCTAACAATCATGATATTTCCACTGTACTGGAGTATGTAGCTTTTAGATCAGGCCCGAAGTAATAAACACACATTGTGGGCAAAATGGAAAAAAAAAAAAACCCGGTCATTTAATTTTAACACTGAGACTGGCCATACACATGACGTGGAATGTGCTGTGCAGGAAGACGTAAATCTGCGTCCCCCCGCCCCCTGACTCTGCCCCATGTGAATGCTCAGCCCATAGCTCAGGCAGTGGTTGGATTTGAGAGATTTCAGTAAGGGGTAGTAACTAAAATGACCAAAGAAAAGATAGATTCCAGTTCCATTAGAGCTCAGCCTAAAAGCACTTTCCTTCCTTTGAGGGAAGCAAAGATCAAGTGAAAGGCAGTTGCCAGGGTCTTCACTGTTTCCTGGAATCTAATGGGCCATGAGGGGAGGGATGTTTTTGCAACTCTAGATGCAGCCAAAAAAGGCACTCTTAAACTACTGCCTGTGGATTACAAATGTCTCTTTCTTTTCAAACACAGTTTGTCCATGTGACTACATCAGGAATTTCAGAAGCCACTTCCGTCCTTTTCTTTCAGCTTGATCTGGATGCAGTCATGGGATTGATTGATTGATTTGTTTAATGAACAAAATAATTAATTAGCTCAGGAGGGAATTTCGGAAGCCAATCTGAGACCCTCCATCAGGGTTCTTATTAGAGTTAAACTCAGAGGTGATAGATTGATTTATTCATTCATCTATTCACCTGTTTTCCAGTTGGCAAATCTGTCTGTTTGGCAATGTACTAGGTTCACGTTTCCAAATATGTGGTTTTTGTAATACTCTCTCTCTTTTTAACATAGCGCAAAGCTGAACGCTGCTTATTAACAGGGTAAACTGTGTTACAAAAATGTGTAACTATCATATCAAACTTATAATTTCATGATATTGTTTCTTAGAATGTAGCTAAAATAGAAAACTAAGAGGGTAAATTGAAAGAAAAAATTAAGTAAACAATAATAGAGATAAGACTGGGTGTCTGCCCATCAAATGTGAACCTTAGCCATATCTGTATTTTCCATCACACTTGGCACAGTGCGTGGCCCAGAGTAGTTGCTCAATAAATGTGTCTTAAATTCCTGTGCCTGGCAAACATACCACTGGGCTGGAGGGTCTCTTTGGTAGATAGATATGACTTTTCCCTCTGGCTTGCCACTGCTCTAAAATTTGGAGCTGGAAACATTTCCTGTAAGAAGCATCAGAAATTTAAAGATTAATGATGATAATGGTATTGATAATAATAACAGCTATGTATTGAATGTTTCCTATTTTCTAGGCATAGTTTTAGGTGAGAATATACATTAGCTTTAATTTCTATTCTTCACTATGACTCTGTGACATAAATTTCAATACTCCCATTTTACAGATGAGAAAATCTAGGTTTAGTGACATTAAGATCACATAGCTACATGTGCCAGAACAAGAAAAGGAATCCTTGTGTACCTGACACCAAAGGCACTTGGCATTCCTTTCCTTTGTGCCACACTGTCCATTGAGAATGTTTTTCAAATGTGACTAGCAAAGCCATCTAACTAAATATGAATTTGTGTATCACTTATCTGACTATGGATCAAGATTGACTACATCAGAATGGCAGTTCAAAATGGCTGAATTATCTCCCCACCACAGTTGGGAAGATAAGAGGTTGTGCCCATGCAGCCATCAAGCCTTCCAATTATATTTTTCATTTCATTATGCATACACACACAAGCCAGCCAGCTTTGAGCTCTCTTGTAAAATCTTTGAACTATGGATTATACATTAAGTCTTTATCTTGTAGCTTTAGTTTGGGGCACTGGGAAGAGGAAGCAGTGAAGGAGGTCAGCAGAGACTTGGTAAAATGGGATCAGGTGACCATCTGTCTGACTGCAAGACAAGAAACAAGAATAATTCAGAACTCTGTCCTCCAAATTGCAGTAACTATGTTTGCTTTCTTTGTTATCCCAAGAAAGGGATAATAAAGGCTACCATCTTTCAGTAGGGCTCTGCAGGACATCTCTTGTGTACTAACCACTTCAAATTATCCCAAACCTTTTATTCCAACCATTGTGTGGCAACTAGTTCTGTGCAAGCATGGGCCAGGTTAGGTAGAGCCAACTCAAGCACTCCCCACCTCTCACTTCTTGCCATGGACTTCTCCAACATCATGATGGTGGCCACCAATCAGAATGGATGCTGCCATCAAACTGAAGGCATCAGTGCCCTGTGGCACCTCCCATGAGCAATGGGAAACAGAAACTGATAAATAAAATGATCCTCTTTATTTTCCTGGTGGTTGGTTCTGAGATGCACTTTGGTAGGTATCCAGGAAAGTCCTGGTGGATCCAGTATCTAGCAGTCCATAGTGGTGGCCAACTCAGTAACACAACTTTAATCTTTCTTTTAATTTTACTTCATTTCCCCTATCCATTACTTCTTCCTGTTCCCAGAGATAATATTTCCAAGTAAACTCTGCACACAAATAAATCTTTGCTCTAGGCTTTTTAAAGGGGGCAATTCAGGCAAAGAAAGATTCTACGAGTAATAATAATGAATAACTCAAATTTGCATAGCATTTTACAATGTATTAAGTTTTTTCACACAATAACTCTTTTATCTGCACAACAGCAAAGTTATCCATACATGTACATAGATATACAGTATGTAGTATTTGGATTATTATTATTCTCATGTCCTAGATGAGACAGCAGAGATTCCAAGAGTTAAAGCAGTTTATTCAAGGATATATAGAAGATAATGGTAGATATAGAAAAAGAATATTGTTTTTTGAGATCTTAGTACAGTGTATTCTTTCTACTTTGACCACATTTAGAATCCCAGAACTACTTGCCTAGAATTTTGCAAATTGGGGAAGTATTCTAGAATTTTGCTTTTTCTAGACTTCAATAGCCAGTATATTAAAGTACATAGTATGTATCAATGAAGTTATTCAAATGTCTAAACATGTCCACTTACATGCAGTTTATATTTCCTGAAACTTTTTAAAAAATTTTATTCATTTCATTTGAAAGAGAATGTGAGCAGGGAAGGTGCAGAGAGAGAGGGAGAGAGAGAGAGACAGAGAGACAGAATCAGAAGCAAGCTCCACACTGCCAGCATGGAGCCTGATGTGGGGCTTGAACTCATGAACTGTGAGATCATGACCTGAGCTGAAGCCAAGAGTTGGATGCTTAACCAACTGAGCCACCTAGATGCCCATTTCGTGAAACTTTTCTTAAGCATTCAGTTCTTTCACTTTTGTGGGTTCTGACTTGAGCCTGCTTCATATTCATAAGCAGCTCACCTCCTCAGAAAAATATCAGGAAGAAAGTATGGATAGTAAAAATTGCTACTATTACTTGCTAGTCAGCCACTGCCCTAAGTACTTTTTGTGCTTATCCTTATTACTTCTTTAAGATTCTGTGAGGTTGGTACCATTAATATCTTCATTTTGAGGTACTGGGATCTCCCAGGGACCTCACAGGGATGTTAAGTAATTTACCTAGTTTCACAGAACTAGTAATTGGTGTAGTCAGCATTTGAACTCAGGCTGTCTCACTCCAGAGATCACGCTCTTAAACATTATGCTGTAATGTCCAGATGCAAAAGTATTAATATTGCTCATTTTGTCATTTTATATTAAATGATAACTCTGCTACTCAGTTCCCTGGAGTTTGGGAGAGGGTAGCTAAAGACTTTCTTCTGCCAGAATCCATTTTTATCAGCTGTTTTACAAAATATAGCAAGTCATGACTGTCTTGAAGTTATCACTCTGCCTATAACACTGACATTCAACAAGGACCCAAAGAAGGGTTATTCGATAATTTGATCAACTGTGTGGAGTCTCTTAACAATCTTAAGATTGTAAAATTGTAAAATGGTATACAATTTTATGAGAAAATATAGGCATTGTATTGAGAAATTAATTCATTTATTTGTATTTGTTTTTTATTGTTGTAAAAATTATTTTATTCACCTATATATAGTTAAGATTTTTAAATTAAGATTAAGGTTTTATAATTATTATTATTTTTTTAACTTTATAGTTTATTGTCTGGTTGGTTTCCATATAACACCCAGTGTTCTTCCCCACAAGTGACCTCTACCATGACCATCACCCCCCTTTACCTTTCCCCCATTTGTATTTGTTAATATGTGTTAGAAGTTATTTCCAAAATGCTAGTCATTCTTAGATTTGAAAGTTAAACATCAAACTTCTAAAGAACTAAGATTGAAAAGTAAAATGTAATTTTATTTTATTTTATTTTATTTTAATTTTTTAATGTTTTATTTATTTTTGAGAGGGGGGGAGAGAGAGAGAGAGAGAGAGAGAGAGAGAGAGAGAGGGATGACATCGTGAGCAGGGGATGAGAGAAAGAGAGGGAGACACAGGATCTGAAGACAGGCTCCAGACTCTGAGCTCAGCACAGAGCCTGATGTGGGGCTCGAACCCATGAAACATGAGATCATGACCTGAACCTAAGTTGGATGCTTAACCAATTGAGCCACCCAGGTGCCCCAGTGAAATGTAATTTTAGATTACAATTGTAATCCAATGTTGGATTAAAATTTGGATCATCCATCATATTACAAATGATAATCCAGTGGATTACAATGGATAAAAATTGTGTGATAGAGTGAATAGTAGAATATATATATATATATATATATACACACACACACACACACACACACACACACACACACGCAATTATAGAATACCTCCAGGTACATTCTAAGTGTTGAAGATGAGTGATTCTCAAACAGATGCAGGAAGAGTTGGGTTGGAATCACATGGGGGAGGGTTACTCTTCATGGTTATTTTACCAATTTATATTTTTTCAGCCATGAAAGGAGGTTACCATTTTTCCATGTCTTCCATAATGCTGGTGGAGACTTTGAAAGTTTGCCAGTCTGACAAATATGAAATAGATCTCGTTTCTTTCTTTTTAAATCTTATTTTTGAGAGAGAGAGAGAGAGAGAGAGAGAGAAAGAGAGAGAGAGACAGAATGTGAGTGGGGGAGGGGCAGAGAGAGAGGCAGACAGAATCTGAAGCAGGCTCCAGGCTCTGAGCTGGCAGAACAGAGCCTGACATGGGGCCCAAACTCATGGACTGTGAGATCATGACCTGAGCTAAAGTTGGATGCTTAACTAACTGAGCCACCCAGGCACCCCAAAATGAATCTCGTTCTATATTTCTATTTCTATACTTTTACAGAGATTAAAAAGGAGAGAACAGAGATGACAGAAACTCTTGCATTATTATCTCCTCAATCATGAATGGCATGGGCTCAGATGAGGCTACTTGATATCCAGTAAAGGAAAGTAAAATAATGTCTTTTTTCTGCACATCTGATTTGCTCTATGTAAAAATATTGCCCCCTAACCCCAATACAAAAATACCTGAGTTCCATCTACTAAACTTTAGTGTCAGGTGCTATCTCAACTAAGCACCTCATCTATTGTTTTGTTTATTGTTTCCTTTAATCACCCAAAACTGTCCTTTCAGGAGGTGGGGCAATGTAATTGTCCCCTTTCCATATAAGGAAACAGAGCAGTGAGATAAAAGTGGGTGATGGGCATTGAGGAGGGCACTTGTTGGGATGAGGACTGGGTGTTGTATGGAAACAAATTTGACAATAACCTATATTATTAAAAAAATAAATAAAATAAATAAATAAAAATAAATGCAGTATAGAACTGTAAGAAAAAAAAAGAGCCTGCCTAAAGCCACATTAGTAAATGATGGCATTGCTATTTTAATCCTGACCACTGAATGATCCAGAATGATCTAATTGGTGCACTTGTTAATAGGTGCTACTCTTATAGGAGAGTAGTGGACATTAGGAAGAGAGGACACATTTGATGTCTGTACCTGGACATCATGGTCAGAATAGCTTAGACGACTTTGAGCAAGAGGTAATACCTTTTAGCAAATGCTGCCATCATGATTTCCTGAGATGACAAGAGCCAGTCTTGACAGAGGCAGGCAGTGGGCTCTGAAAGCCTTCAGGGATAGGGTAGATTTAGTTAGCAGGTGAATGACTTAAAGAATGATAGAGCACAGTCATTAAGAATTTGGCTCAGGATCCAGTTTTAAGTCCTGACATCATTCTTTCTTACTCTTATGACCTTAGGCAAACCACTCATCCTCTCTGAGCTCTTTTGTGAAAAGTGGATAATTATGTGTGCTACACAGATTTGTGGATTAAATGAGATACTATAATTAAGCCTTAGTGCACTAGGAGATATACAGTCGGTGCTGCATGATAGGAGCAGTTAGATGGATGGAGAGAACATCAGGGAGGTCTGGCCAAATCCAACAAACAGGGACTAGTACTTAAGAAAATTGTGGCCGATTTTTGCAATATAAAATCACAGAGGGAGAAGTTAAGATAAGTAGCCAATGGATATAGAACTGTGAATTTAAAAAAAAGAGCTTTGGGGGACCTGAGTGGCTCAGTTGGTTAAGTGGGCCACTCTTGGTTTAGGCTCATGTCATGATCTTGTGGTTTGTGATTTTGAGCCCTGCATCTGGCTCCATGCATTGACAGTGCAGAGCCTGCTTGGGATTCTCTCTCTCCTTCTCTCTCTGCCCCTCCACTGCTCATGTGCTCTCACACGGTCTCTCTCTCTCTCTCTCAAAACAAATTAAAAAAAAAAAAAAAGAACTTCAAGCACACAGCCACACCCACATCTGGGCTTTTAATGCTGTTACCATACCCATGTGGCTTACATTGGAAGGAAATGGTCTGAGAGCTTCTTCAACTTCGTTTTTGAGAGAATATCCCCAAGAAGACCTATTTCCATGGGCTTATCATGTTGGATTTGGAAAAGCTTGCAGGCAAGACCAGTTTTGCTGTTTTATTATTTATTTAATATAATTTATTGTCAAATTGGCTTCCATACAATACCCAGTGCTCATCCCAACAAGTGCCCTCCTCAATGCCCATCCAATTTTGCTGTTTAAAATTTTTTTAATGTTTCATTTTATTTTTGAGACAGAGAGAGACAGAGCATAAGCAGGGAGGGGCAGAGAGAGAGGGAGACACAGAAGCCGAAGCAGGCTTCAGGCTCCGAGCTGTCAGCACAGAGCCCAACATGGGGCTTGAACTCATGAACCGCGAGATCATGACCTGAGCTGAAGTCGGAGGCTCAACCAACTGAGCCACCCAGGTGCCCCCAGTTTTGCTGTTTTAAAGGTGTGCTGTTTATAGTGACACATTCTCAAGGCTTCTAGGGGGAATTTTCCAGAATTTAATAGATAGAAGGAAATCAGGTCTCCAATTGGGTAAAGTCTTGCAACTTTTTCATTGGAGGAGAAGGTTATGATTTTTGAATGGGGAAAAGTAATAGGATACCTTGTAACAACAAGCTATTCTTCAAGTGGATGGCACCTGGCTTGCTGTCCCTGTTACATGTTGGCTGATTCATTTCCTCACCATTAGGTTGGATGAGCACTGAATCTCCAACACTAACACCCCCAAGGTAAGTGCTGGGGTGATGGCATGTGCCAGCCTATCTTGGGGACTACCCTCTATTCCTTGGCATTCATTATTCCTGGGATCGAAGCACAAAACTAAGCTAATCAACTGAGTTAACTGGTCATGGTATGTATTGTATTGCCCTTGGGTTCTGTGTGGGTATTCCCATAAAATGGGAATTTCTCTCTTCAGCCCCCCCCCCCAATTAAACTCTGGTGCTTCAGAGGGAGGAGCAGGAGAGTCTTACTGACAGAAAAGTGCAACATAGAACACTGTCGAGAGGGGATGACTGTTTTTATTCTGTCTTTCCTAAGCAGAGAGCTCTTATGATATATTAACTGGGAGGGAGCAGGTGAGACCCAGTGCTCGGATGAAGGAGGAGCTGGGGCAGCCGCCCCAAAGGTCAAATGCTTATTGTCCTTATGTCTCTGAGAGCCTGATATTGACCACACAGCCCCCTTGTTTTTTCTCCCTTTTCATCAAACTGCTTTTATCCAAGAACCATTGGCTTTAAGCTCTTTCTCTCCTGGCAGATCCAGGACCAGAGTGGGCTGAAGGTTGCAAGTACCCTTGGAAATGGCAGCTTTTGTGTCCATTGTCTCTGGAGCATGAGGACTGGAGAGAGGGGAGCAAAGCCCCAACCACTGTCATGAGTGAGGAGAAAGGGATATGGTGTCTTTATTTTTTTAAGGACTAAAAGAGTAAGAGTCTTATTTCTTCCTTCAGCTGTCCATTTTTTTTCCTTTCTCTGCTTATGAATCTGTAGAGCAGAAATGACCAACCCAGAGCTTCTGGTTGAACTGATTTTTGTTCTAAGAATTATGCCTCATCCTACATGTTTCTGTGTTTTCTTAAGTCTCCTCTAAGCTGATCTTTTTTGGGCATTTGCTGCATTCAGTACTTTCCCCCAAACTTCTTTCCCCACCCCTCCAAGGATCACTTCTAAACCAAGGTAAATTCTCTTTCCTCTCAGGACACTGCTTCCTGGTATCCCTTTGTGAGCATCAGCTCATTTTTGCCTGGCTTCTCTGATACAGAACATTAAGTCCAGAATTCTCAATGGATCCAGAGTATTTGTTTATTTATAAGATGTTTATTTATTTATTTTTGAGAGAGAGAGCACAAGTAGGGGAGGGGCAGAGAGAGAGAGAGAGAGAGAGAGAGAGAGAGAGAGAGAGGGAGAGAGAGAGAGAGAGAGAGAGAGGGAGAATCCTAAGCAGTCTCCAAGCTCTGAGCTGTCAGCACAGAGCCCAATGCGAGGCTCAAATCCACAAATGGAGACCATGACCTGAGCTGAAATCAGACACTTAACCAACTGAGTCACCCAGGCATCCCAATTTTCTTTTTAAAGAAACAGAAACAATGTTCTGTACTTTTGTGTGGTCTGCTGCCTATAAGAGGTGGCAAAGGCCTCTGATGGTTCTTTTTTAATTGTAACTTAAAAGACAAATAACTTGCTGTAAGAAATGGTTTTGTGAAGTGTCACTACTGTCAAACTAAATTTCACTCTCTTGAGGGAATCTACAGGTGAAGATTTAAGTAAAGATGAAAGCAATTTGGTCATTAAAATTTTTTTTTAATATCCTTTTTTTGAGAGAGAGAGAGAGAGACAGAGCACGAGTTGGGGAGGGGCAGAGAGAGAGGGAGACACAGAACCCAGAGTCCAAAGCAGGCTCAGAGCTTGGAGTGCTGACAGCTCAGAGTCTGAGGTGGGGCTCGAATCCATGAACTGTGAGTTCATGACCTGAGCTGAAATTGGATGCTTAACCAACGGAGCCACCCAGGTGCCCAGGTGCCCCAATGATTTGATCATTTTAGATCACTTCTCAAAGGTAATTCTGGATCCTCACATATTTCCTGGCACTTGTTGCCCTCAAATCTAAAGAGTGAGGAAATTAGTCTCAATGTGAGAGAGACTGATGTAAGGGAGACCCAGAGGCCTTCAGTCTTTTTGAAAAAGTTTATTACATTTTTAATTCTAGTATAGTTAACATACAGTGTTATATTAATTTCAAGTATACAATATAGTGATTCAACAATTCTATACATTGCTGAGTGCTCATCGTGAGAAGTGTGCTCTTAATCCCCTTCACCTATTCACCCATCCTCCCACCCCCACCCCCACCCTGGTAACCATCAGTTCCCTACAGTTAAGAGTCTATTTATTGGTTTGTCCATCTTGGGTTTTTCCCCCTTTGTTCATTTGTTTCATTTCTGAAATTCCACATATGAGTGAAATCATATGATATTTTCTTTCTCTGACTTATTTCGCTTGACATTATACTCTTTAGCTGCATCCATGTTGTTGGAAATGACAAGATTTCATTCTTTTATGGCTAATATACCATTGTATGTATATACCACATCTTCTCTATCCATTCATCAGTTGATAGACACTTGAGTGGTTTCTGTAATTTGGCTATTGTAGATAATGCTGCTATAAACCTCTGGTGCATGTATCCTTTTGAATTAGTACTTTTGTATTCTTTGGGTAAATACCTCGTAGTATAATTGCTGGATCATAGGGTAGTTCTACTTTTAATTTTTTGAGGAACCTTCATTCTGTTTTCCAGAATGGCTGCACCAGTTTGTATGTTCACCAATAGTGTAAGAGAGCTCCCCTTTTCCCACATCCTCACCAACACATGTTGTTTCTTACACTGTTGATTTTAGCCATTCTGACGTTGTGAGGTGATAGCTTATTGTAGTTTTGATGTGCATTTCCCTGGTGATAGGTGATGTTGAGCACCTTTTAATGTATTGACCCCCTGTATGTCTTCTTTGGAAAAATGTCTATTCATGTCTTCTGCCCATTTTTAATTGGATTATCTGTTTCTTTGGGTGTTGAGTTTGATAAGTTCTTTATATATTTTGGATACTAACCCTTCATCAGATATGTCATTTGCAAATATTTTATCCCATTCCATAGGTTCCTTTTTAATTTTGTTGATTGTTTCCTTTGCTATGCAGAAGATTTTTATTTTGATATAGTTCCAGTAGTTTATATTTGCTTTTGTTTCCCTTGTCTCAGGAGACAACTAGAAAGATGTTGCTATGGCCTATGTCAAAGAAGTTACCATCTTTGTTCTTGTCTAGGATTTTTATATTTTCAGGTCTCATATTTAAGTCTTTAATCCATTTTGAATTTACTTTTGTCTGTGGTGTAAGAAAGTGGTCTAATTTCATTCTTTGACATGTTCTTGTCCGGTTTTCCCAGCACCATCTGTTGAAGAGATGGTCTTTTTCCCATTGGATATTCTTTCCTGCTTTATCAAAGATTAATTGACCATATAGTTGTGAGTTCATTTCTAGATTTTCTATTCTGTTCTATTGGTCTATGTATCTACTTTTGTACCAGTACCATTCTGTTTTGATTAGCACAGCTTTGTAATATAACTTGAAATCTGTAATTGCCATACCTTCAGCTTTGTTTTTCTTTTTCTAGATTGTCTTGACTATTTGGGGTCTTTTGTGGTTCCATAAAAATTTTAGGATTGTTTGTTCTAGCTCTATGAAAAAGGCTGCTGGTATATTGATAGGGATTGCATTGAATCTATAGATTGCTTTAGGTAGTATGGACATGTTAACAATAGTTTTTTCATCAATGTTTTATAGTTTCAGAGTACTAGCTTTCACCTCCTTAGTTATATGTATTCCCAGGTATTTTATTATTTTTGAGGCAATTATAAATAGGGTTGGTTACTTTCTTAATGTTTCTTTCTGTTGCTTCATTATTAGTGTATAGAAATACTATGAATTTCTGTACAGTGATTTTATATCCTGTGACCTTACTGAATTCATTTCTCAGTTCTATTTTGATATCTATTATCTATTCCTGAGATGGTATATCAGTTAGCTTTTGCTGTGTAACAAATCATTCCAAAACATACTGGCTTAAAACAACAACCATTTATTTGCCTCGTCATCATTCCATTGGTTGGAAATTTGGGCTGGTCCAACCAAGTGGCTTTTCTGTTCTCTGATGGGCTCAATCTTTTATCCTAATCAACTTCCAGATTGTCCTGTGGCTGGTTAATTAGTATTGACTTAGTGGGGATAGCTTATCTCTGCTTCATGTGGACTGTCATTTTTTGGCGGAGTTTTTAGGCTTTTATATATGGCGTCACATCATATGCAAATAGTGAAAGATTTACTTACTCCTTATCAATGTGGCTGTCTTTTGTTGTTGTTGTTGTTGTTGTTGTTGTTGTTGTTGTTGTATGATTGCTGTGGCTAGGACTTCCAGTACTATTATGAACAACAGTGGTCAGAGTAGACATTCTTGTCTGTTCTTGCTCTTAGGGAGAAAGCTCTCAGTTTTTCACCTTTGAGTAAGTTGTTAGCTGTGGGTCACTCAAGTCTTTCTTTGGCAATTTCTACAAGCCTGTGAAGTATTTTGAAGTGGAAGAAGCCACTTTGCTGGAGATGATAGAATTTGGACTCTATCTCTTGGTAGAAGCACAATAGCTGTTCACTGTAGCTATTTAATGAATATAGGCAAAATGTAAAATCTGGCTCTCTGTGATGGTTACTATGTTATAAGGTGAAGTGCTATATGGAGGCTCAGAAAGTGATGCTAGACCTTGGTATTACTCACCCCACCTTCAGAACTCCTTTGCTTTAATCTCAAGGATCAGTTCTTCATCCAGAAATCTTTCTCCAGACCCAGGGTCATTTATGTTGCATGTTGAAGCATGTTTTTCAAACATCTATTCCTGGGATGGTGTATCAGTTAGCTTTTGCTGTGAAACAGATCATCCCAAAACATACTGGTTTAAAACAACAACCATTTATTTGCCTCATCACTCTGTTCGTTGGAAATTTGGGCTAGTTCCAACCAGGTGGCTTTTCTGTTCTCTGATGGGCTCAATCTTTTATTTTAATCAACTTCCAGATTGTCCTGTGTCTGGTTAATTAGCATCAGCTCAGTGGGGATAGCTTATCTCTGCTTCATGTGGACTGGCATCCTATAGTATCCTATCCTAGGCTTGTTTACATGGCTAGTGGACAAGATTTTGAGACAGTGTGGAAGCTACAAGCCTTCTTAAGGTTTAGGCTCTGGAACTTGTATGTAGTCTCCTGCTACATTCTGTTGCTCAAAGCAAGTCACAAGGGCAGTCCTGACTGGAGGAGTGAGGAAATACATTCTACCTCTTCATGGAAGGATCTGCAAAGTGACATTGCAAGAAGAGTGGATACAGGGAAGGGAATAATTGAGACCATATTTTACAAGTAGTATTCTACAGCCTGAAGAAGGCTTGTGTTTTACTTGGGATAGATTTTTTGGCCCATGGAGCCTTAGTTTCTGCAAGCCTGAGGAAAACACTAGACTGCATTTTTTAGGAATTCCAAAATATAGGACTAGAATTTAGAGGTCTTCATGGGACTGACTGAAATGTCCTCTTTGTCTCCAGTTATCAATGCAATGCCCAATGTAAGTACTTTATGGGGCCGTGTTCTCATGGACATTCTCTTTGGTTCTTAGACCATACTAACATGATTTTTGTTGATAGGCCTTCTGTCATTGCAAAACTAATACTATGAATTATCACCAAAGCACAACATACCCAAATCTTCACTATATATGTTTCAATTACATATGTTCTGATTTATCTGAAGTGATCCAATCAGTTGCTCTGTTGATATTTCCATATTCACTCCATTTTTACCTTTTCTGCCTGAAGATTTTACCCAATGCATGAAGCTATATCTGTTGTTGGGAAAGTCTGAATGAGCGAAGCTTGGCTTACATTGCTCTTTTTGAATCAACCTCATTAGGGGTCTTATTAGTCTTTGTGTGGGAAGTGATATAGAAAAGGGCCATGGTCAGGCTGATTGTCCAGAGTCTGATTTTTATATGGAAAATACATTAAAAATTCCTTTCTCTGGTTATCATGTACAATTGAATTCAATGTAAATGTCAAGACAAATTAAGAGGTTTTTTTTTTAGATTTCTCACTCTTTTGGACTGTTTCCTTCTGTTTGCTTCCTTCCTTACATGAAAAACTGGGAATTGACTGCGTAATACAAGCATGGTGGCTTATTTATGGTTTTTGATAGAGCCCCTTGCGTGTTTCATTGTGCTTTATGAAACTCTAATCTATTCAGATTATAAATTTTCTCTTCTGCTTTTAGGAGGCAGTTTCCTGTAGGATCCAATATGTACTAAATATTAATATGGTAAAGCCTTAAAAGTATACTATGGGATGGATTTATATGTGTATTTATTTTTAATTTGAATCCAAGTTAGTTAACATATACTGTAATAATGATTTCAGGAATACAATTTAATGATTCATCACTTACATGTAACACCCAGTGGGCATTCCAACAAATGTCCTACTTAATGCCCCTTGTCCATTTAGCCCATCCCCTCACCCAACACCCCTCCAGCAACCTCAGTTTGCTCTTTGTATTTAAGAGTCTCTAATGGTTTGTTTCCTCTCTGTTTTTAAGAAAAATTTAATGTTTTTTAAAATTTATTTTTGAGAGAGAGAGAGAGAGAGAGAAAGAGAGAGAGAGAGAGAGAGAGAGAGAGAGAGAGAGAGAATGAATGGGGGAGGGGCAGAGACAGAGGGAGAGGGAAACACAGAATCTAAAGCAGGCTCCAGGCTCTGAGCTGTTAACATAGAGCCCAATGCAGGGCTTGAACTCATGAACTACGAGATCATAACCTGAGCTGAAGTTGGATGCTCAACTGACTGAGCCACCCAGGCATCTCCCTCTCTGTTTTTATATTATTTTTGATTCCCTTCCTTTATGTCCATCTGTTTTGTATCTTAAATTCCACATATGAGTGAAATCATATGATATTTGTCTTTCTATGACTGTCTTATTTTGCTTAGCACATACACTGTGGGTCCATCCATGTTGCAAATGCCAGGATTTCATTTTTTTTAAATTGCTGAGTAATATTCCATTGTATGGAATATATATATATATATATACCACATCTTCTTTATCCATTCTTCAGCCAGTAGACCTTTGGGCTCTTCCCATATTTTGGTTATTGTCAATAGTGCTGCTATAAACATTGGGGTGCATGTGCCCCTTTGAAAGAGCACTCCTGTATCCTTTGATAAATACCCCATGCAGAAGCTTTTTATCTTGATGAGATCCCAATAGTTCATTTTGCTATTATTTCTCTTGCCTCCAGAGACATGTCAAGTAAGAAGTTGTTATGGCCTAGGTCAAAGAGCAATCTGTCTGTTTTTTCATCTAGCCTTTTGATGGCTTCCTGTCTTGTGTTTAGATCTTTCATCCATTTTGAGTTTATTTTTGTGTATGGTGTATGAAAGTGGTCCAGGTTCATTCTTCTGCATGTTGCTGTCCAGTTTTCCCAGCACTATTTGCTGAAGAGACTCTCTTTTTTTCCATTGGATCTTCTTTCCTTTGCTTTGTCAAAGATGAGTTAGCCATATGTTTGTGGGTCAATTTCTGGGTTCTCTATTCTGTTCCTTTGATCTGAGTGTCTGTTTTTGTGCCAGTACCATCCTGTCTTGATGATTACAGCTTTGCAATACAGCTTGAAGTGTGGAATTGTGATGCCCCCAGCTTTGGTTTTCTTTTGCAGGATTGCTTTGGCTATTTGGGGTCTTTTTTAGTTCCATACAAAGTTTAGGATTGTTTGTTCTCGCTCTGTGAAGAATGCTTGTGTTATTTTGATAGAGATTCTATTGAATATGTAGATTGCTTTGGATAGTTGACATTTTAACAATATTTGTTCTTCAATCCATGAGCATGGAATGTGTTTATTGTTGTGTGTGTGTGTGTGTGTGTGTGTGTGTGTGTCTTCAATTTCTTTCATAAGCTTTCTACAGTTTTCAGTGTAAAGATTTTTCATCTCTTTGGTTAGGTTTATTCCTAGGTATTTTATGGTTTTCGGTACATTTGTAAATAGGATTGATTCTTTGATTTCTCTTTCTGCTGCTTCATTATTGGTGGATAGAAATGCAACTGTTTTGTACATTGATTTTATATCCTGCAGCTTTGCTGAATTCATGGATCGGTTCTAGCAGGTTTTTGGTGGAATCTTTTGGGTTTTCCACATAGAGTATCATGTCTTCTGTGAAAGCTGAAAGTTTGACTTCCTTTCCAATGTGGATGCCTTTTATTTCTTTGTGTTGTCTGATTGATGAGGCTAGGACTTCCAACACTATGTTGAATAACTGTGATGAGAGTGGACATCCTTGTCTTGTTCCTAACCTTAAGGGAAAAGCTCTCAGTTTTTCCAAATTGAGGATGATATAGCTATGGGTCTTTCACATTTGGCTTTTATGATCTTCAGGTATGATACTTCTTTCCCTACTCTCTTGAGGGTTAAAAACCCAAGAAAGTCTGCTGTATTTTGTCAAATGCTTTCTCTACATCTATTGAAAGGATCATGTGGTTCTTATTCTTTCTTTTATTAATGTGACATATCACATTTATTGATTTGCAGTTATTGAACCAGCCATGCATCCCAGGAATAAATCCTACTTGATTGTGGTGAATAATTCTTTTAGTGTATTATTGGATCTGGTTTGTTAGTATCTTGTTGAGGATTTTTCCATCCATGTTCATCAGGGAAATTGGTCTATAGTTCTTTTTAGTGGAGTCTTTGTCTTGTTTTGGAATCAAGTTAACGCTGGCCTCGTAGAATGAGTTTTGAAGTTTTCCTTCCATTTCTATTTTTTTGGAACAGCTTCAAAAGAATGGGTGTTAACTCTTCTTTAAATATTTGGTAGAATTCCCCTGGAAAGCTATCTAGCCCTGGACTCTTGTTTGCTGGGAGATTTTTGATTACTGATATTACTGATTCAATTTCTTTACTGGTTATGGGTCTATTTCTATTTCTTCCTGTTTGAGTTTTGGTAGTTTGTATGTTTCTAAGAATTTGTCCATTTCTTCCAGATTGCCCAATTTGTTGACATGTAATTGCTCATAATATTCTCTTATTATTGCTTGTATTTCTGTGGTGTTGGTTGTGATCTCTCCTCTTTCATTCTTGATTTTTCTTTGCTTGGATCCTTTCCTTTTTCTGATCAGTCTGGCTAGCGGTTTATCAATTTTGTTAATCCTTTCAAAGAACCAGTTCCTGGTTTTATTGATCTGTTCTACTGTTTTTTTTTAATTTTTATGTCATTGATTTCTGCTCTAATCTTTATTATTTCCCTTATTCTGCTGTTTTGGGGCTTTATTTGCTGTTCTTTTTCCAGATCTTTTAGGTGTAAGGATAGGTTGTGTATCTGAGACCTTTCTTCTTTTTTTAGGAAGGCTTGGATTACTATGTACTTTCCTCTTATGACTGCCTTTGCTGCATCCCAGAGGTTGTGGACTATTGTGTTTTCATTTTCATTGGCTTTCATATACCTTTTAATTTTGTCTTTAATTTCTTGGTTAACCCATTCATTCTTTAATAGGATGTTCTTTAATCTCCAACTATTTGTACTCATGGTCTTTCCAAATTTTTCTTGTGGTTGATTTCAAGTTTCATAGTGTTGTGGTCTGAAAATATGCAAGGTATGATCTTGATCTTTTTGTATTTGTTGAGGGCTGATTTGTATCCCATTATGTGATCTATTCTGGAGAATGTTCCATGTGCACTTGAGAAGAATGTGTGTTCTGCTGCTTTAGGATACAATGTTCTGAATATATCTGTTTAATCCATCCAGTTCAGTCTGTCATTCACAGCCTTTTTTTCCTTGTTGATTTTCTGCCTAGATGATCTGTCCATTGCTGTAAGTGGGGTATTGAGGTCCCCTACTATTATGGTATTATTATCAATAAGTTTCTTTGTGTTTATGACTGATTTGTATATCTGGGTGCTATCATGTTGGGGGCATAAATATTTACAGTCGTTAAATCTTGGTGGTTAGACCCCTTACTTACGATAAAATGCCCTTCTTCATCTCTTGTTACAGTCTTTTTAAAAAATCTAGTTTGTCTGATATAAATTTGGCTACTCCAGCTTTCTTTTGATGACCATTAGCTTGATAGATAAAAGTGTACTGTGGGATTTAAAAGTTAATATTCTAATGAGAGCCTACTATGGGACAGGCAATGTCTACACACTTTAAATACATGAATATATAAGTAAATAATCCTTGCTGTACTCCTTCTATGTAGGTTTTGTCATCCTTATTTCATATATGAGGAAACTAAGTTTCATAGCACTTAAGTAACTTACTCAGAAGGGCACAAACTCAGTTTGCTGCTAAGCTGGTATAGGACCAAGGTGAGCCTGATTGCAAAACCACTTTTTTAATACTACAATGGGATTCTTAATGTGATAATGGCCTTTGACTGCTGATGCATGGCTACCATTATTTTGTGGGAATGTTATTACTTTTTCCTAGAAGAAGTAGAGGAATTGATACTCTTATCTCCCCAACTTTATGATTTCATGACATAGCTACAATATAGAAGTCATTTTAAAAAAACTCACTTGAGATTGGAGTGGTAGACATAGCACAAGCCTAGGGAAAGGCACTGACATATCTTAAACCTGAATTCCAAGATGTAAGAATGCACATTACTATAAGGTTGCCCATGATCCTTGTCTTTTAAAAAACTCTCAGCATGGAGTGGTGGCAAGGTCCAGAATTGGATCTTGATGGTCTTCTAAGTCCTTGGTGACACTAAAAATAAAGTCATCAGGTCAGATTCCAACTTCCTCTTTCTAACATATCTTATTATTATTAATTATTATTATAAATTAAAGTTCGCTTACATCACAGATGTTCCTGTAAATAAGATTATCAGCCCTATATAGGCAGTTCAGTGTCCTTCTGCTTCTTGGATTACCTTCACCCCAGGACAGTGTATTTGGCTTCAGTAATTTGGTTCTGGTTCCAGAACAGTATTTCCTGAGGCTATTGTAGAACAGCATTTCTCAAATATGTTCCCAAGTCCGGGAAACACTCAGAAATTACCAACACATTAGTTTCCTTAGTTTCATTCATTAGTTTATGAAAGGTTAAGAAAATATACTGCACTTAACGTATATGCTTAAATATTTAATGCTGGACAGAAATCAAGGGCTGCATTTTGGACCTGTTACATTTAAGTTGCTTATTTTTTTTCTGACTTTATTTTATATTATTTTTTATTTTTTAAAATTAATTTATTGTTTAATTTACATTCAAGTTAGTTAGCATATAGTGCAACAATGATTTCAGGAGTAGATTCCTTAATTCCCCTTACCCATTTAGCCCATCCACCGTCCCACAACCCTTCCAGCAAACCTGTTTGTTTTCTGTATTTAAGAGTCTCTTATGTTTTGTCCCCCTCCCTGTTTTTATACTATTTTTGCTTCCCTTCCCTTATGTTCATCTGTTTTGTATCTTAAAATCCTCCTATGAGTGAAGTCATAAGATATTTGTCTTTCTCTGACTAATTTCGCTTAGCGTAATACACTCTAGTTCCATCCACATTGTTGAAAATGACAGGATTTCATTCTTCTTGATTGCTGAGTAATACTCCATTGTGTGTGTGTGTGTATATATATATATATATATATATATATATATATACACCACATCTTCTTTATCCATTCATCTGTTGATGGACATTTGGGCTCTTTCCATACTTTGGCTATTGTCTATAGTTGTGCTATAAACATTGGGTTGCTTGTGCCCCTTCGAAACAGCACACCTGTATCCTTTGGATAATACCTACTAGTGCAATTGCTGGGTCATAGGGTAGTTCTAGTTTTAGTTTTTTGAGGAAGCTCCATACTGCTTTCCAGAGTGACTGCACCAGTTTGCATTTCTACCAGCAGGGCAAAAGAGATCCTCTTTCTCTACATCCTCACCAATATCTGTCATTGCCACCTGAGTTGTTAATTTTAGCCATTCTGACAGGTGTGAGGTGGTATCTCAATGAGGTTTTGATTTGTATTTCCCTGACGATGAGTGAAGTTGAACATTTTTTAATGTGTCTGTTAGTTATCTGGATGTCTTTTTTTTGGAAAAGTGTCTATTCATGTCTTTTGTCCATTTCTTCACTGGATTATTTGGTTTTTGAGTGTTGAGTTTGATAAGTTCTTTATAGATTTTGGATACCAACCCTTTATCTGATAGGTCATTTGCAAATATCTTCTCCCATTTCATCGGTTGCCTTTTAGTTTTGCTGATTGTTTCCTTCGCTGTGGAGATTTTTATTTTGATGAGGTCCCAATAGTTCACTTTTTGTTTTTGTTTCCCTTGCCTCTGGAGACATGTTGAGTAAGAAGTTGCTGCAGACGAGGTCAAAGGTTTTTCCTGCTCTTATAGAATTTTGATGGCTTCCTGTCTTACATGTATGTCATTTATCCATTTTGAGTTTATTTTTGTGTATGTGAAATAAAGTGGTCCAGGTTCATTCTTCTGCATGTTGCTGTCCAGTTTTCTCAGCACCATTTGCTGAAGAGACTGTCTTTATTCCATTGGATATTCTTTCCTGCTTTGTCAAAGATTAGTTGGCCATATGTTTATGGGTCTTTTTCTGGGTTCTCTATTCTGTTCCATTGATCTGAGTATCTGTTTTTTGTGCCAGTACCATACTGTCTTGATGATTACAGCTTTGCAATACATCTCGAAGTCCGGATTGTGATGCCTCCAGCTTTGGTTTTCTTTTTCAAGATTGCTTTGGCTATTTGGAGTCTTTCTAAACAAAGCTTAGGATTGTTTGTCCTAGCTCTGTGAAGAATGCTGGTGTTATTTTGATAGGGATTGATAAGTTGCTTATTACATATCATGAGGTGCCTGGGTGGCTCAGTCCATTGAGTGTCCAACTTCAGCTTAGGTCATGATCTCGCAGTTCAAGGGTTCGAGCTCTCTGGGGGCTCTGTGCTTACAGCTTGGAGCCTGGAGCCTGCTTCAGATTCTGTCTCTCTCTCTCTCTCTCTCTCTCTCTCTCTCTCTTTCTTTCTCCCACTCCCTTGCTCACATTCTGTCTCACTCTATGTCAAAAATAAATAAAACATTAAAAAAATTTAAGTTGCTTATTACATATCTGAGTGGAGGTGTCCAGGGAGCAAGTAGTTATGAGCCAGGAACTCGGGTAGAAATCAGATTTAGGGATAAATGTTACGGAATTAATCAGTGTATGGACATCTTCTGTTAACATTTTTTATTGTGATAAAAACACTTAACATGGAATCTATACTTTTAACAAATATTAAGTGTACAATACATTATTGTTGACTCTAGGTGCAATATTATACAGCAGGTATCTAGATCTTACTCAATGGAAACTTTATGCCTGTTGATTAATAACTTCCCATTTCCCCCTCCCCCTTAGTCCCTGATAAACCACCATCCCAGTCTTTGATCTCAGCATATAGGCTTTTTCTAATGCTATAGCACTCTCCCAAATGTAGATAATGAGAAAAGGGCTGACCTGGACCTGGAACACCAGTGGGAAACACATGACTCTAAGACATAATAAAATCACATTAGATAATATGGAAAGTGTTAAAACACACATATGGGGGATATATTATTATTTTAAAACTTGAAAATTGACTTAAATAATATGAATTTACATAAAACCATACAAAGTATTCAGTGTTTTTAATTTAATTTGGAGTCTAAAAGTTTCAAAACAGTGACAGCTTTGCTGAAAATAATGTCTTGGATTAAAGGGTTTTTATGCTCCTAACAACCCTCTTCTCAAAATTTTATAAATAGAATACACAAACTTATTTATTGGCTCTTCTGTTTGTGCTTTCTGTGGAACCTTCATGTTTTTAGGTGTGGATGGGTGGCTTTGGCTTGAGAGGTTGAAGGGAAGACGTAAGAAAGCAGAACAAAGAAATAAAAATGCAAAATTAAATGAGCAAGGGGACACATTCATAGGCAAACATACAAATCTAGAGGAAGAAGTGGGGAGGTAAAATGATTAAGGCATGTATCATTTGAAGGAAACAATGTTAAAATACATTCATTGAGGCCCATACTTGATGGGAGACAATTCAGTTGTAATGGGTCATGTCTTTTGAAGATATATCTTTTCCCTGACTTATAGAAACTGATTTTTTTCAGGTGGTCCTATAACATGTTGGGGAAAAAAAACCTCATTGAAGATGAGAATAGAGCTTTTTAGTCCTCTTTTATATTAAAAAAATTTTTTTTTGTTTTATTTATTTTTGAGAGAGACAGAGAGAGAGAGAGAGAGAGACAGTGTGAGCAGGGAAGGGTCAGAGAGAGAGGGAGACACGGAATTGGAAGACAGGCTCCAGGCTCTGAGCTAGCTGTTAGCACAGAGCCTGACACGGGGCTCGAACCCATGAACCATGAGATCATGACCTGAGCCAAAGCTGGACGCTTAACCTACTGAGCCACCCAGGCGCCCCCTCTTTTATATTTTTCAGATTCTTTCTCAGATCATTTCTCCCAGGTTTCCAGACTCCTATCCTACCTGGTCTTCTCTATTGAAAAAAAAAAATCCTCAGGCCAATTTCCACCAAATACATCATTCATTTATTTATTCACTGATAGATGATTAGTTTATTCATTCAACAAATACTCATTGAACATTTACTATCTCATAGGTACTTCTCTAGCTCTAGAGATACAGGCATAAACAAAATTTACAAAAAATTCTGCCTCCATAGAATTTATATTCAAGTTGGAAGCAGGGAGAAGAAGTTAGAAAATAAATAAATAAATAAATAAATAAATAAATAAATAAAATAAGGTACACGTGGCAGATGGTGGTACATGCTACAGAAAAAATATCAAGAAACCAGTGGGGTGGTGGTGGAGTAGAATTTTAAATAGGGTCATCAGGGAAGGTATCACTGACATTTGAAGAGCTATCAGGTGGTAATGAAGAGAGCTGTATAGGTATCTGAGGGAATGTACTCTAGTATTTTTGCTAGAGTACTAGGGAGAAAGAAATGTTCAACTCAAAGAAATAAAAAGTTAATAACGGCATTTCAGATGACAATTAGGGAGATGGTTGTGGAACAAAGACCTTTTAGGAATCCTGCAAATTGTGCTAAGTCACTGCCAACATGCCAGGGGGGAGGGCCACACTGGGGGAGGGGTTTTGAGTAATTCCATACACAGGTGAAGGTTCTGTTATGGGGCAGGTGAAAGTCAATGAATGGATCTATTGTAAAATGTTGAAGGCTCCCAGGGACAAGACAGAATTCCAGAAGGCATATGAACATCATCCAGAAGAGAAAGAAAACTATATACCACAAGGATTCATTTTTTGCAAAATCATTCTTCTTACTCTTAAGTTGCCTTCCATCAGCAATGCCTCTTTAGACCTTTGAGTCTGTGTTGGGTCTGGGCATTATTTGATTCTCTGATAGTTCTAATAGTGATTCCAGGTCCCTATGAATTAATCTTTTTTTTTTTTTAACGTATTTATTTTTGAAAGAGAGAATGGGGGAGGGGCAGAGAGAGAGGGAGACACAGAATCTGAAGCAGGCTCCAGGCTCCACGCTGTCCAGAGCCTGATGCAGGGCTCACACCCACAAACCGTGAGGTCATGACCTGAGCTGAAGTCAGATGCTTAAATGACTGGGCCACCCAGCATCCCTGAATTAACCTTCTTGATAAATGTTAGAAGGATAACTAAAGAGGTCTGCCTAGGTTGGTGGAAGAAGTGAGTGAGAACCAGGAGTGACTCCTAATATAATATTTCTGATGTGATATCCTGACTTCTGGATCTACAGCCTTTTCTTCATGAACTCTAGGTAATTTTGTCTCTGGCACCAAGGTAAGGTGTTTAGGGTTGGCAAAATTCTCTGTCCTACGTAGTCCTTGTATCTCTAAAGATCTGTTTGTCAACACCCGTTGTCTGAATGTCCCCATTGGTTCCCCACAGTACCATGTCATTCAGTTAGTTAACTCTTTGTTCCTCTAGATGTCCCCAGTTGGGATCATCATGTATGCTGTGTAGATTGTGCCAAATATAAGGGCACCTAGCCAAAGGTGCATATTGGAGCTACACTCCACTTGTGGTTTGTTTGCCAAGCCATGTACTCTGTCATGGAGCAGTACCCATCTGGAGAAGGAGGTATCCCTTTCTGTGTTACTCAGAAGCATCCTTTGTTAGTCAAGCCATGTTCCCTTGTGGCTGCAGTCACTCAAAAGAGCTGCCTTTTCAAATTCACACATTGGAAACTTGAGGGTAGAAGTGACCCAGTTCCAGTTTTCAATGACATCTTCAAAGGACATCTTAACCCCTCTATCTTTATGTGCACAAGCAGACATACCCATTGGATCTTGTGGATTTGTATGGTTACATGCACATCCCTTCTGTGGTTAAGAAAAACTTCTTTAGGTTCTCAAATTCTGTCTCATCAGAGCTGTGGGCTGTAATTTTACGGCGAGCAAGGCAAAGTTATTTTCCACCTAGTTACTTCAGAATGAGTGACTAGCACTGAAGTAAAACCAGGCCTGGTTTCTAGTCCCGTTTTAGTGTTTGACTAAATCTTAGGATTATAGTGTTAAAGAGGGCCTTGCCAGGCCATCCTACCTCTAGAAAATGCTTTACCTAAGTCCTTTCAAACAGGGTTAGTTACTTTATATAGGATCAGAAAAAAAAAATGGTTTGGAGTGAGAAATCATGGCTGAGTCTGAAGGCCAAGTTCTGAGTGGTAGACAGGGGGCAGGTTTGTGATGGAAACATCTGGACTTGCTCTCAAAACAGTGAAGTGGGCTACTTTTCCATTCTTATGTGAGCTAGGAATTATATTTACCTCATCATTTGGGGCTTAATAGCCAGGGCTTTGGAGCCAGATTTCTAAGATTTGAATTTAAATTCTACCCCTTACCTGCTGTATGAACTTGAGTATTTCCCTTAGCTGCTCTGTGATTCAGTTTTCTCATCACCATTATTGACATCTTTATCACCAGTACCACCAGCACCACCATCATTATCGTCTAATTCTGGCCCTTCCTCCTTCAGTGGCTTTCCCCTGCAGCTGGACACTGTGCTCCTTTTGTCTGTAGTTATTTTCCTCCCTATATATTATTGCCTGCCAAGTTATTCTTTTCCTCCCTCTATATATTGCCTGCCAAATTATTCCCAAGCACCAGATTGGGCTTTCCTCGGTGTCTGGGTTCCTCCTGAGTAGATATCCTGGATACAGGCTGTTGCAATTCAATTGGATCCAAAATTAACAGACTGTGTTCCCTACAGGAGGAGAGAGTTAGGGGTTTAATGTGTTCAGAAAAATAAACTCATAATTTGGATAAGAAGAAAATACTACTCTTAACAATCTTTGTGAACTTATTTGGCTTGGGGTTTAAAGAAAATACACAGACATATGTGCATCATAAAAATCATAGCTATCATTTTTGGGGGATATTCTATGCGGTAGGTAAAGACTGGATTTTTCAATCTTAGGGATCCAGCTAGATAGATATGCTAATAAGGAAATATGAGGAAACTGAAATGCAAAGCAATGATGACTTTGTAAAGGGCCATATTAATTCATGCTCTTTCTCTGTTATAATTTTCTCCTGTATGTTGGTTTGATCATTTTTCCTGATCTCTGGATGCCCAATATGTGTGTATAAAGCATAATTTCACCATAAATGGTAAAGGCAACTTTTTTTCAGTTAACATATTTTATTACTATGAAAGTAACACATAATCAATATGCAACATTTTGAAACAATAGATAAGTAAATTGTTGAAGGTCATGCTGATCTGATATGTGGCAAAGTCAAGGCTCCGTCTTCCTTGGGAATGGCAACCAATTTTATATGACACCATTACCCTATGTTGGCTGACTCACACACAGGGTCAAATTCATCATTGTTTAACATACTGACACATCTCAGTTCAGGGTGCTTGTTTGTTTTGCACAATTCCATCTGTCGTTAACAGATTAACAGTATGGAACTTTTCTTGGCCAAATAGTCAGTTTGGGGGCTAATAACATCCTTGTGTTAGCAAATGTAACTGGAAAGGCCAGTGATGCAAATGAAATTGATGTTCATACATGATAAATTGGCTTCTTTTAAGGAATATCTAGTTATCTTTAAAGTCATGTCTTGCTTTATGGCAATGCTGTCACATAATAAGCATATTTTGTAAATATTTTGCGTACTGTTTGGCTGGGGGGGGTGGTGTCACAGGTCACCTCCCTCTTTACTTGTAGTTCCTCAAACTCTGCTCCTGCTAAGGGGGATGTTCATTTCATTTCATTTTTCTTTCTTTCTTTTTCTTTTCTTTGAGAATTTGAAATGATTCTAGATAAATACATCATCCCGTTTAGTTTCCTTGGTAAATATTGGTTTGCTTCTCTTTTTAGTCATAATTAAATTCAATATAAGCCCTATAAAGACTTCCTTTGACTCTTGGTTACTCCTCTTACTGATGTGTCAGTTTCATCATATTATTTAATGTCTTTGAGCTTACATTTTTATCACCTGTAAAATGGAAATAATAAAATGTTCCTCAGAGGTTCATTGTAAATATTAAATTCTACATCAGCAGCAGTGTCTACTGCTCAATAAATCTGGGTCCGCAATCTCATATTCAAAATTCTGAAATCCAAAAGTTGTGAAAATTGTTTTCTTGAAACCCTCTTGGTAACAAAACCTCAACTGTCTGTTCTGATTTTACTTGGCAGAAAATTTCATCTGCTCACGTGAAGTTATTTATGGTCTTTATCCTACTCTTTGTGAATATTGGTAGGTTTTCCTGTATAAACATAAGTGTTTTATTACTTGTGGTGTTACAGACCCTTCTAGGGGAGTTACATAATATACATTTTACTAACTTTATAAAATGCAAAAATTCCTGAATTCTGAAACATAACATGGCCCCAAGGATTTCTGGTATGGGATTTTAGGCCTATATTTCTTTCCTGGTTTCAGAATGAATGAATATAAAAAGATTTTTTTTGTATTGGCTTATTGTAGTTAATATTACATATGGCCATTTTGATAGAATAGTCTTTAGGATTTTTTCAAAAAATTTTGATGGGATATTTTCACATTGCCTGAACAAATATTTATGACTATGACCTGTTAACTATCTCAGAGTTCAGATTTGGCAAAGATTCTAAGACCTAGAACCTAATTGGGTTTTCTGGTAAGAAAAAAAAAAAATCATTCCAAACTCTGTTTTAGTTTGACTGATTTAAAAGAGGTCTTTTCTTACTAGCAATAGTAGTTACTTAATAAATACCTGCTGAAAAGAGGTATTCTTGACATCCCAAGAAATATGCGTGAATCTTAAGATAGTACAACAGTCGATGGAAAAATGAAATTGCATAGATTCTTAGCTTCTGTGAAGATACTTCAATTGGACATCTTTTCAAGAGAGTACAGTTGGAGAGCTTTAACATGCTTGGTTCAGCTTTTAGTTTTCTTTTATAGAAAATTTGAATTTGTTATTTCAAAAGGCAAATCAAGTACTCTCTTGATTCTTAACTTCTTACACACACCTAAACATTATTATTCTTACATTTAGCATTGAGGTTCTGTATTTATGGCTAGGAATTGTGGAGGAAGTTGTAAATACAGATAAACAGCCAAAGGTGGGAGTCAGGCTCTGTCCACGATACGGAAGCTGTCTTGTTCTGTTGCCAAGAGCAGAAGCCACTTGCTGAACTGTAACAAAACTGCATGATCAATTGCCTGAAGTGCCTATAGCTCATTTAAAACAAATTCCAAGTTTAATTGAGCCTGTATCAAATAGATCATCCTGTATTGAGAAGATGTTTTTGTAGTTTAAGACTTGTGAGAGAGACTCTCAGTAGTACTCCATATATGTTGCTAACAGACCATTATAATTCACAAGCTACTAAAGAGAAATTATTTTGTAGGCTGCATAGTCACTGGGTAAAAACTAAAGTAATTTATTTAATTATTCTTCAGAGGGCTCTCTACATTATTTTTATGAATGCAATAGAAACATTGAAAAGCCGAAGGAAAAATAGGAAATTAACTTACATGAAAGTTGGCTTATTAATTTTCCCTTCATGTAGAGATGTATTTTATTGTGTTTGGAACAATGTAATTTCAGAAGCAGTGAAAGTGTCTTAACTCATAAAAAGAAGCAAATGGAAATGCAATCAGAGAAAACATATTCGGAGCCTTTGAAGAAATGAGGGATTTGACACGTCAAGGTGCTTGACTTTGGTTCTCAGAGCACTGTTGGTGCAGTTCTGTTCTAAGACAGAAATGAGTAAATGGATAAAAGCAGCAGGGTAGGTCTTAGGTAAAACTGGGAAGTAGTAGAAATGTGTTCCTCGATTTTATTCACCTTTTCCCCCTCCAACTGTGGAACACTGTCACCTTCCTCTGTTCCCTTCCCTTTATCAAACCAGCTCTCCCAGGAATGTTTGATTTGAAAGTTTTCCTTAAATTATAGAATGAAAGTGAACTTTGTGTTTAATATGATTACAGGAAGTAGAGAATAGGAGTTTTCTGGGCCAGAGGATTATTTTGATGCCCATGAAATCATCTAGTGGACTTGCTAAGAGCATGTCCAGTTATGGCATAGAACTTTTTAAGTTCATCTTCTGTAGAAAAATCTAGTAATGACTGGAATCTTGCATCCAACAATTTCTTGCATCCAACAATCTCTTGCCTTCCAACAATCCACTTTTCACCATGAGTCAGATGGACTTTTTAAAACTACAGATCTTAATTCTCTCACCTACTTAAAATGTTCAGTGGATTTCCTTTATTCTCAGGAAGAAGACAGGGTTGCAACATGACCTTGGATGCTCTGTAATAATATGGCCTCTAATCTGCAGACTAGAAACACTTACCTTGTTTTAATTCTTTGAAAACTCCAGGATGGTATAGAGTAGGTTTTATTTACTGTTTTCTTGTTAGTGCCCAGCCCAGTGCCATGATTAACAAATATTTCTTAAATGAATGAAAAACAGAGTGAATGAAATGTTGGTGTCATTCTAGTTCTAGTTAGTTATGGTAAAACTATCCCCATTTATGGTATTGTCCCTCATTCCACAAACATATATTGAGAACTTAGCATGTGCTAGGCACTGTGCCAGGTGCTGCTAAACAATAATTACAATGTGTAATAACTGAGCTGTTGAGAATGCAAGGTGGCCTCTTAGGGTAGTTGTAATTTCAGATAGATTTAGAGATCTAGATATGCAGAAATGGTGGAGAATAAAACTCTCCCTTTTTGCTGCTTTCAGACTAGACAGGAGATTTAATCTCCAGGGAGGCAGAAATTCTTTTAAAGTAGAAACAAAGCACAATGTTTCCAAGACAAAGAAATTAATATAAGCCACTAGTTATGTTTGAAGGGTGACATGTGAAGAAATACATATGTCTTTGTCACTTTTGGGTTTGCAAAATGAGGAGACCTGAGGTTACATTGACTCATTTCCTACTACCGAACTGTTTTATCCTGGGCACAACAGGAATGAGAAACCCTATTCTAAGTCTGAAGGCATCAGGTAATTTATCGTGTCATTTTTTTAATAGTTTATTGTCAAGTTGGTTTCCATATAACACCCAGTGCTCTTCCCCACAAGAGCCCCCCTCCATGACCATCACCCCCATCCCCTTTCCCCCTCCCTCTTCAGCCCTCAGTTGGTTTTCAGTATTAAAGAGTCTCTCATGATTTTCCTCCCTCCCTCTCCCTAATTCTTTCCCTCCCCTTCCCCTTCTCATGGTCCCCTATCAAGTTTCTCCTGTTACACCTATGAGTGAAAACATATGGTATCTGTCCTTCTCTGACTGACTTATTTCACTTAGCATTATACCCTCGAGGTCCATCCACTTTACTACGAATGGCCAGATTTCATTCTTTCTCATTGCCATGTAGTATTCCATTGTATACATAAACCACGTCTTCTTGATCCATTCATCAGTTGATGGACATTTAGGCTCTTTCCATGATTTGGCTATTGTTGAAAGTGCTGTTGTGAACATTGGGGTACATGTGCCCCTATGCATCAGCACTTCTGTATCCCTTAGGTAGATCCCCAGCAGTGCTATTGCTGGGTCATAGGGGACTTCTATTGATAGTTTTTTGAGGAACCTCCAC
>CM053575.1:18309004-18431509 GCA_028646485.1 Cryptoprocta ferox
CGTCAAACTTTCACTTTTTGCAGATGACATGATACTCTACATGGAATACCCAACCGACTCCACCAGAAGCCTACTAGAACTGATCCATGAATTCAGCAAAGTCGCAGGGTACAAAATCAACATACAGAAATCGGTTGCAGTTTTATACACCAATAATGAAACAACAGAAAGAGAAATCAAGAAACTGATCCCATTCACAATTGCACGAAAAACCATAAAATACCTAGGAATAAACCTAACCAAAGATGTAAAAGACCTGTACGATGAAAACTATAGAAAGCTTATGAAAGAAATAGAAGAAGACACAAAGAAATGGAAAAGCATTCCATGCTCATGGATCGGAACAATAAACATTGTTAAAATGTCATTATTACCCAAAGCAATCTACACTTTCAATGCAATCCCAATCAAAATTGCACCAGCATTCTTCTCAAAGCTAGAGCAAACTATCCTAAAATTTATATGGAACCACAAAAATCCCCGAATAGCCAAGGTAATATTGAAGAAGGAAACCAAAATGGGAGGCATCACAATCCCAGACTTTAGCCTCTACTACAAAGCTGTCGTCATCAAGACAGTATGGTATTGGCACAAAAACAGACACATAGACCAATGGAATAGAATAGAGAACCCAGAACTGGACCCACAAATGTATGGCCAATTAATCTTTGACAAAGCAGGAAAGATTATGTGTCATTTCATAAATGAAGCACCCAGGTGTTCACAACTTCTTTGGCAAGTCGTGGCAGATTTACAATGTTTTCTAGAGGGAGTTGGGTATAGCAGAGAGGGGTTGTGTAAGGGAGGAACTAGATTAGAACCGATCTACTTCTACAGAGGGATTCTCATTAGAGAAAATGTAATGTTTCTTTTGGATCCATAGTAGATTTATATCTGTTGCATGACTTCATCCAAATTGGCTTTTGGGGAAAGTTTTAATCCCTCTCTTTTGTATTATTAGCATGTATATGCAACAGATTAATATTTGAAGGAATGGTATGTATGTGTGCTGTATGATTTCACTTCTTTATTTTTTTCTAAAAGGCAACTAATTGAGTGTGACCATCTTGAATATTTGACTGTTTTCTGCTGATAATGGTACTAAATTGGCACAGTTGGTCATTCACATGTGTCAAGCCAGACTTATAATTTTATAACCCCAATTTGGAAGTAGAATTTTGAAATTTTAGGGAAGGACATGTAGGACTTAGTACATGATTGTTTTTTTCAGAAAGGATAATTTGTATAAAAGTGACTTTATGATAAATCACCTCTTTTGGCTAACTCTTGGACTGAGTGCAGTAAGATCTTCTTAAAGAGGCCTTTATCCTAGTGAGTTTTACAAAAAGAAACTCATGTTCCTCATTTCTATAAAGGCCTGTAATTGTCTGCATCTTTTAGTCAATCTCAATTAATTTCACATTATAGTCATGGTCTTCTGTTTAAATGCTATAATATCTCCACTCGACACAACAACAAACATTATCAGAATCATGGAAATAATAGATATAAATTAACTCTCCTGTTGTGGTTTGTTTGTTTTTATCAACAAAGATGCCTTTTATCATCTGGTTATTTTATCTATGATTAAGTGCAAGCTTCAAGATGATAATATTCTCTTTGGATCACGTACAGTCATTTCCCAGTGCGGGACATTGTCTAGAAAGTTGCCTCATGTTAAAAGAATGTCCGAACAGAGACTTTTTATTTTTATATTTCTGCATAATATACCACCCATCTGGGAAACCTACAATGAAGATGAACAGGTTAGTCTATGAGAAGTGCTTCAGTAAAAAATTTCTTTGACTCAGTGTTTCCCAAACTTAGTTGACTTTTTAACCCCTTTTGGTAAATACAAATTAGTATCCCACTATGGAAAGTTGCTCTTTTGGTTCAAACTGTAGGATATAGGTTCTTCTAACACTCATAAATCAGCTTGGGATTTAATTCTGGGAATGAGGGTGTATGCCAGCTCATGACATCTGTCACATCTGTCACTCTGTGGGTAACTACCACTGTGGTTGGTTTGGTTGGTTTGGCTGATCTGATAGCTTTGGTGGATATTTTATTCTTTCTGTTATGCTTCAGGTACGACTTTCTACTCCACAGAGGAGGAACAACTTTGTCAGACAGAAGGCAAAATGTCTTTGGAAAAGAGTATAAAAGTAGTTCTCTTTTCTTACTGAAATCGAAATATGAAATGAGGCTCATTTTGGGGGAACTTTGATGCTGACATTTGTTCATATGCTTGTTAGGGATGTGAAAGGTATAGTACCCTTGCCCAATAAAGATCAAAGCATATTATAATACTATAATATATGTTTTATAATAATAATATATATATATGTAATGGTATCATATGATATAAGTATATATATGATTATATATGATATAATTATAGTATAATAATAGGATAATTACTAGAGAATAGTGTAAGTACAGGGCAGGTTGGTCCAATAAAGGACCCAAAGAGTGGAGCTGGCCGTGGAGTTGGGGATCCATTAGCATGTGAACACTAGAGAAACTCTTTAAGACTGGTCTAGGCATCATTCTTATAAATTTGCAGTTTAGCTGAACAATAGGTTGAATGTATTTGGTAAATTCATATAATGCTGTATTCTATTCCAGAAATTTGGTCTTTGTCTTTAATGTATATTCCTGGGCAACCTCTATCACTGCCTGTCTTTACAATGTACCTCTATTTCACACTCCATTTTGTTCCCAACATCTGTTCCTCAAGGCTGATGATCACTCCAGGGATGTTTCTAAAGTTTAGGGAAGAATGCAGAGTCACAATCAGCTTTTTATCAGAGTCTCCACTTTCTTAGGTTTAAAGTGCTTTCTGTGGTATTGGTAAAATGGACACATTTTTTGCTTGCCTAACTAATCCAGATAAGTCTCGTGCCACATCCTTCCTGGTCTAAGGTACTGCTTGATCTCTACCAGAAGAGGAAGCGGTCAGCCCCCACCTCATGCTCCTCGAAATGCTTCTTAGAAGGGTGGTTTGTACCCGTGTCAGTAAAGCCACTGTAGAACCAGTTAAACAAACTGGTTTGAGCCCTTTGGAGGAAGTAATTTGCACTGTCAGGGATGAGGGAGACTGGCTTTTCTGCAGGAAGGAACTTGGATGGCATAAGGGAGATAAATAGCCCTGAATGAAAGGGTGAATAAAACCCTCGGCAGTTTGAAATTCCTTTGGAGGAACCTGGGAGTTAAGCATTTTCTTTCTTCTCCCTTTATCTCGTGTCTGTCTCATATTTCAGTTTTATTGCCCCTCTTTTGCTGCCTATGGTGCTGAATTATGATGAGCCCCAGACTTAGTTTAACCTTAGCTATTTCCTGACCCACACTTTCTTTTAAGGTAGAAAATGACGCAGGTTGCCTCTTTCTCTGCAGTCATGACTATGATTAAACCTTTTACAGTAGTGATATCTAATTTCCAATGATGCCTTCCCCCTCACCAACGCACTGGGCAGTGTGTCTGATAGGAAGAGCACAGGAACCACGTCTGGCTAAAATATAACATCAAAGGCTACAGCTAAGACTCAGCAAGTGTACTTACCTAATCAGAGAAGTATGCTGGAGTGGTTCTGAATACTCAGGGATGGCCTTCTCTGCAGAGATCAGCTTCAGCTGGACATGGGTTCCAATTCTTGCTCTAAATTACTAGTTGTGCTGCCTAAAGGCAGTTACTTAATGTTACTTTCATTTCCTCATCTGTCAATTGAGGGACTGGCAATATCTATCTCATAGGATTATTCTGAGTATAATATAACAAAAAATTTAACACATGGCCTGGCATAGATGCCCAGTTAATGCTAGTTTCCTTTCCTTATTTGAACAGCAGTCAGGATGCTGTCTTAATGCTTCAGAGGGACATTGATAATTCTTGATGACAAAGCTATGAGCCTAGGTTCTCTTCCTATATTATTTTTTTTCCTGATATTGTTTCAAGTGACAGCAGCTCTAAGATTTGATGTTTGGGTTTTCTAAAGAAAGCATATAGTAGTGGAGCTAAATATTTTATTTGAGAAAAAGCTCTAGATTATCTGAGTTGAGAGACAATTTAGGAACTAGCAGATCATTCAAATAATATTGGCAGATAGAAGCCAAATGACACCTGCACAGGCTAAAAATACGTTAATACATCTTACAAGATGGTAATGATCATTCCTTGGAGGTGATATTTGTGGTGGTTCTAAGAAGTAGTCATTCTAGTGACTGGGAGTTGAGATGAGGTTTGCACCTTAAACTGGGCCTGGTTATCCTGAGCTAAATCAGTTTCTGTCTCTACCAAATAGGCTAGTTTCTGGATAAGCTCAAGTAGTTGTGAATATGAGTACTCGCTTGGGGGAGGAAAGCAAATCAAAGACTGAGTTGCAGAGCCTTGGACAGAAGTGTGTGTATGAACTCCACCCCGGCTTCCCCAAAGTGTGTGTGCATGTATGGTTGGTTGGGAGAGAAATGCTTTGCCTATACCTCAGTCTCACAGGAAATATAGTGTCATGGTTAAGGCATCAGCATGGGATGTGGATTTTAGGATAAGACTATTTATTTTCTTACATATCAAGAAATACCGAGGCAAGACGGGCTGCAGGCCTTCTATGTTAGGGCTCTGACTCCATTTCTCTGTGATTCTCTTGGTTCTGCCCTTCCCAGGCAAATGGCTTAATTTCAAGTTGGTGGAGAAATAGCAGGAGTTCTGCCTACAGAGCTAGGCATGGATGTCTCTACAGGAATAAGGGAGACTAGTTTATTCATGTGTCTCTTCTGTAGGAGTGATAAAACCTTTCTGAAGAGCTCCACAGCAAACTTCTCCCCACTTGTCATTGGACAGAATAGGCTTATATGCTCACATGCCCATTTTTAAGAATTTTATTTCATTTATTTATTTTTAATTAATTTATTTTTGAGAGAGACAGCGTAAGTAGGGGAGGGCAGAGAAAGAGAGAGAGAGAGAGAGAGAGAGAGAGAGAGAACGCAAAAGAGAATCCCAAGCAGGCTCCACACTGTCAGCGCAGAGCCCAATGTGGGGATTGATCCCACAAGCTGTGAGATCATGACTTAAGCCGAGATCAAGAGTCAGATACTTGGGGCGCCTGGGTGGCTCAGTCGGTTAAGTGTCCGGCTTCGGATCAGGTCGTGATCTCACGGTTGGTGGGTTCGAGCCCCGCATCGGGCTCTGTGCTGACAGCTAGCTCAGAGCCTGGAGGCTGTCTTCAGATTCTGTGTCTCCCTCTCTCTCTGACCCTCCCCTGCTCGCTCTGTCTCTCTCTGTCTCCCCCCAAAAAAATAAATAAAAAACATTAAAAAAAAGAGTCAGATACTTAACCAACTGGGCCACCCAGGAGCCCATTTACGTGCCCATTTTAACAAATAATGCCCAGGGTATGAGATTATAATGATCACCACAAACTAAAAAAAGATGTCTCTGGGAGCTTGAGCTTCAGATCACCCTGAATAATTTGAGGGAGGAGTGGATACCTGAACAAAACTGGTATTCCATTAGAAAAGAAAAAGGGGTAGACAGCCAACAGCATTTGCTGCAACTTGCTAACTCCTCTGAGCCTCAGATTTTCTATCTGTAGTGTGTGCCTATGTCACTTGCCTAGAGAATATTAAATGAAATAATGCATGTAAAGCACTTAGCACAATACCTCTTACAGAATAAACATTTAGTAAAGTGGCAACTATACTTGGCAATTGAGATATCCCATTTATTGGCTGCAAGATTGATTCAAAGCTCTTATTGCCTTGTGTGACTCTGTTCCTGAGAAGCATTCTGAACTTGCCCTGACTGGATAAGAAACCAGAATATTGAGATTCTAATAAAGTATTTTAATGATTCCTGTATGGAGGGTTGAAGCCAGATGGTAATGTCACTGAAAATGGCCTTTGGTCCATTTCTTTTTTTTTTTTTTTTTTGGTCCATTTCTTATATTGATAGACTGAGTTTCCATTTACAAGTGGGGTAATGCTTAAACACAGTGTGCCATTGTTGCCATGCAGACGTGTGTGTGTGTGTGTGTGTGTATGTGCGTGCACATTGTACCTTGCACATGAATGTTTTTAACTTATTTTGCCTTTAAAGTACTTGGCTGAGCACTTAAATTACCTTTAAAGTACTAGTAAAGTATGAGGAATATGGTGAGAAAGCAAGATTGAGGAAGGGGGGTGTCGGCAGGGCACAATATAGCTTTAGGCAGTGCCATTCACAAAAGCTGCAATGTAAATGGTGTCCCCCAGGGCTGAGCAGCTCTGTGATGGCCCTGCCTGCCAGCAACTTGTAGGACAGGATACAAACTTTGCACAGGTAGCATGGGAGAGCAGGGCACATGGTTTATATGCATTTGATTAGTTCTCTTATAGTTAATTACTTCTTCATGAAATGTGTGCAGTGTGGATTCTCTGCTACTTAATAAAAGGCAGGATAATTCACATTTTATCATTTTATCTGAAGCAATTTTCTCAGTACATAATGGGGACTACAATGCTCTGATATTAACTGTCTCTTGAAGGACCTGGCTATTCTTATAGTTAGAAGTTAATTCTTATTGTTTTATAAAAAAAATAAATAGGACAAGTAGCTTTTTTAACAACAGCTTTGCAGGATGGAAGTACAGTGTGATGCCTCAGTCCACCAATTCTGGCATAAGACTGCCTCTGTTCAAATACCAGCTATTTAGTATCTGTGCATCCTTTGCTGCCTTATGTATCATTGTCCTCCACTTTAAAATGGAAATAATCATAGAATTGGTCTCATGAGGTTGTTGGGAAGATTTTATGTAGAGACCTTAGATCAGGGCCTACAAGAGTTGGTTGTGGTCAGGTGTTGGTGAAGACCAAGAGTTAGAAGTCTTGTACACTACGGGTGGGAATGAAAATGGTACAGCCATTGTAGAAAATGGTATGAGCTTTCTCAAAAGATTAAAAGTAGGAATACCATTTGATCCACAATCCCATATTTGGTATATATCCAAAAGAATGGAAATCAGGCTCTTGAAGTGATATTATCACATCCATGTTCATACAGCAGCACTACTTAAAATAGGTAAGATATGGAAACATCCTAAATGTTCGTTAACAGACAAACTGATAAAGATCATGTGCTGTATGCATACAATGGATTACAATTCAGCCTTAAAAAAGAGGGAATTCTGTACTGTTCAAGATCATGGGTGGACTTGGAGGACAAGCTAAGTGACACAAGCCAGACACAGAAAGACAAGCACTGTATAAATCCGCTTAATACGAGGTATGTAAAATTATAAATTCATAAAGTCAAAGACTGGAGTGGCAGTTACCTGGAGCTGAGGGGAGGGGGAAATGGGGAGTTATTATTAATCAACTGGCATAAAGTTTCAGTTAAGTAAGATGGATAAGCTCTAGAGATATACTGTACAACATTGTACCTATAGCCAACAATAATGTATTATACACTTAAAATTGTTAAAAGTTCTTAGCGCACACACGCGCGCACACACACACACACACACACACAAATAGTAAAAGTTATCCCAAACCCAATACGTCAAGTACACTAACAATGAAGCATTCAAGGGAAAGGAGAGATATTCATTAAATGCAGTTATTTAAAACAGTTTTTTAAAATGTTTATTTATTGTTGAAAGACAGAGACAAAGCATGAGTAGGGGAGGGACAGAGAGAGAAGGAGACACAGAATCCGAAGCAGGCTTTAGGCTCTGAGCTAGTCAGCACAGAGCCCGATGTGGGGCTTGAACTCATCATCCGCGAGATCGTGACCTGAGCCGAAGTCAGAAGCTCAACCTACTGAGCCACTCAGGTGCCCCCAAATACACTTATTTTTAAAAAACACTTTATCAGAAAAACCAATATTAATATTTTCCATTATAGAGGGAAAATAATTTCTATGAAGCATTAAAAAAATTCTGATCATTTAACTTCATTTTTATTTTTGTAACAAATACATTCAGATTTTTTTTTTTTTGAATAAAAGGGTTAGGTGTGATCATCATTGTTATTATAACTCTCTTATAGGATTTTGGCTTTTCCAGATGTTTGATGCAATTCATATTTTCATATCGATTGGTCTTTTACATTGAACTGCATGCTTTTTTTCAGTGGGATTTTCATATCTATTTTCTTCGTTGTCCTTGCAGCAATGTGTCAGCTAGGTAAAACAGAAGTAATTATCTGCACCTACATTATAGTAATTATTTAACTACACAGCACTTTTCTAATGATTTGTCTGCTTCCTCTACTGATAGAGAATTCCCATGAATGTTCCATATCAAATAGGAATGTGATTCAGTAACAAATACAGAGGTAACAGTAGCTTAAGTCATAATGATGTATATTATTTATTTAATAAAAACTTGTGAAGGAGTATTTGGTGGATCATTAATAGTATTAAAGACCCAATATTTCCCCATCATCCTAAGTGAATTGAGTCCATCTCCCTTGTGTTTGTATCCTCATGGTCACAAGATGGCTGCCACAGTTACAGGCACTGTATCCCTAATATCCCAAGCAGGTAGGAAGGAAGTATGTGGAAAAGAGGTCTTCTTTCATTAGTAAAGAAAAGTTATTCCAGAAGTTTACTTCATGTTCCCTTATGCCTTACTTACCAGAAACGGGCCACGTAGCCACTCCTGGGTTCAAGAGAGATTAGAAAAGAGAATATTTGGCAAAGGGAATAATTGTCATGATTCATTTAGAAAACTTATGATTTATCTCTTGAAGCTGGGCACACTGAAGCTTGAACAAAATAGGATTTTCTTTTTCTTTCTTTCTCTTAAATCTGGGAAGATCGTGGGGCAGAAGAGCCAATGGCTATAGGAAAGAAAACTAATAGTTCCAGCCACAGGCAAGGATTGTCCCTGATTTATTTTTTAAGAATGCCTGAGCTGACACAAAAAATCCATAAATATTAGAATAAATAAAACTCTCTATCACAGATAAATTGAGGTGCTGAGAATAGGAAGTATATGATTTTCCCAAGACCACACAGCTAATTAGAAGAATAAGTGGAACTGTAACCCTCTTGTACTAATTTTGGCCTGAAGTCCTTTCTATTAGCAAAGCCACATACTGGGTTTTGTCTTATTACTAATAGGAAACACAATGCAACATGTTCTCTTTCTCTTTGTTGGATATTTGATAGAATGGCTTAAGTTACACAACACATGTGTTTCTCCTTGAACTTAAGGGAGAGCACATTTAAATGTCTTTTTCCCCCATAAGACTCAGTCGACCATACTCGACTTTGAATGATCTACAATTATGGAAGAAGATTACTGGCCTGTAATAAACTGTATTTCAAAGCCACAATGACCTGTATTCTTTTTGTCTCCTTACTAAGATCATTAAATATGAAGTAAAAAGACTTCAGACATAGTGCTGGCCATTTTGAATATGATTTAGATATTATTCATTTTTCAGGTGAGGAAACTGAGGCTCTAGAAGTTGTGACTTGCTAATGGTCATAAAGCCATTAGGTGGCAGAGCTGGGATTCCAACCTGACAAAGTTAGGATTCAGTGCTTGTGCTTTCCCCCCTGTCTCACACTCTGACCCCACACTCAGACCCTACAGTAATCATATTTTAATGAGCGCCCCCTATGTACTAAGAAGCCCTTCGTAGAAAACAGTATGTGTCTTCATAATTTTTTCACTTCTAAGTTGTTTGAGAATTAGCATTTTAATATTTTGCATGTAAAAATGCTTTATATCTTTCCCAGACTGAAAAGTTTTATATAACCATCCATTATCATTTTTCTTATGTCAAACTTCAAGTTGACTTCCTTGGAATTCCAATGTAGACCTTTAAAAAAATTGTACAGTATTTTGAATATTTTTGTATTAACATAAAGAAATAAAACATACATTATGAGTTGTTTAAAGATTCCGGAAGTTATTATGCATCATAATGTGTACTGAAGTTAATTCTAAAGCATATCTATAGCTCATTTTATTTTATGCCGTGGCACCTTGTTTATGGTACAGCATATTTATGGGTTTGAACACCTTTAAATATTCTGGTCCTATGTAGTTGTTTTTTTCTTTCCTGATAAAATTTTAAAGTGACATTTAATGTTTCAAGAAACATTGTATTTGAGGTACAAAGCTGTTTTATTTTGTTACAAGTTAGCTTTTTTCATAATCATTAGTATCTTACTGACCTGGCTCGTGTAAAATGTTTATTTTTTCTGATTTCATGGTTTTCGGCTTGTAGAGGTTTGTGGTTAGAATATGAAAGTACTGGGGTGCTTGGTGGCTCAGTCAGTTACGTGTCCGACTCGAGATTTCAGCGCAGTCATGATCTCAGTTTGTGGGACTGAGCCCTGTATCTGGCTCTCTGCTGACAGTGACAAGCCTGTTTAGGATTATCTCTCTCCCTCTCTCTCTCTCTGCCCCTCACCTGCTCGCTTGTGCCCTCTCTCTCTCAATAAACAAACAAACAAACAATAACAAAAGAATAAAGGAAGTACTGTATTAAATTTTAAAACTTTAGATATAGGTCTTTAGCACAAAATAATTATTCCTATGATAGTGTTATTACAGTGGAGTACCTTTACATATTTCTGAAAATGTTATAGCAAAGTCATTGGCTGCCTTCATTTTTAAAAAATGTTTATTTATTTTAGAGAGAGAGAGAGAGAGAGAGAGAGTGCAAGTGAGGTAGGGGCAGAGAGAGAGGGAGACACAGAATCTGAAGCAGGTTCCAGGCTCTCAGCTGTCAGCACAGAGCCTGACGTAGGGCTCAAACCCATGAACCATAAGATCATAACCTGAGCTGAAGTCAATGCTTAATAGACTGAGCCACCCAGATGCCCCTCTGGACTATCTTTTTAAGGATGCTTATACCCACAATCAAACTTGGAAGATAGATATGAAGTCTCTGGCTGGAGCAGAGGGCAGATTTCCCGACACCCATGGAAGATCGAGATAGTGTCGGGAGCATATGCCAGGCAGTCTTACTGCCCATTACAAAAAAATTAGGGTTCCCTCAGCTCATTGTCATTCTCTTAAATAAAACTCTTTTTGTACTGCCTTGTGGGAATTGGGATTTGGGGAACTGGCACAAATGCTGGTTTTCTGCCTACTGCTATTACCATGATTAAGAGAGTCTTTGGTTTCTGACCCAAGAGTCTCATGTCTTCTGTTAGCATATATAAAGCTGTGGCGAGCTACATTATTAGGTTATAAGTAGGATAAAATCTCAGACTCTCTATAGCTTTTGACAGTTTCCCAATGAAACCATCTGGTCTCCCCACCTAGATCAGCAATTTTAAGAAAAACTAACTTATTTTTTTTTTTAGTTTTGAAGAAATTTAAACTTTAGAATATTTGAGACTAATATAAAAAGCCATCAATAAAAGACATCAATATTAAAATGTCATCATAATTACATCAGATTTAAAAACTAATTGAAATATTATTTAAAAATGTTGAATTCTGGGGCACCTGGATGCCTCAGTCAGTTAGACATTTGACTTCAGCTCAGGTCATGATCTCATGGTTCATGGGTTTGAGCCCCGCATCAGGCTCTGTGCTGACAGCTTGGAGCCTGGAGCCTGCTTTGGATTCTGTGTCTCCTTCTCTCTCTGCCCCTTCCCTGCTTGTACTCTGTCTTTCTCTTTCTCTCAAAAAATGAATAAATGTTAAAAAAAAAGTTGAATTCTACTTTGTGCTTTTCTTAGAACATTACTTCTCTCTTCCTTCCTGGAGGCAATCACTGTCTTGATTTTGGTGTGTGTCTTTACAGACCATAATTTAATACTTTCACTATATATATACACACAAAATTATGTAGTTCTAGGTTGTGTTTTTAAAAAATTACATAATTTGTTTTATATCATATGAGTTTCAACTATCTTTTCTCACTCAATGTTGCTTTTATATTTGTTTTTGTTGATAAATAATGATGCAGTTTATTCTGTTTTCCTTCATAATATGAATATAACATTTTATTAATCTAAACACTACTGATTGGACATCTGAGTTGTTTCCAGTGTTTTGGTGTTACAAACAATGCTGTGATGAACATCTTTATGTCTTGGCACAATGGTGGCAAGCTACTGTAGGATAACTAATAGAATGTGGCAGAATTGACACTGTGCCCATCTGGGCTTAAGACAAGGAGGGAAGCTCTACTTTTGCTCTTTGGAGGAAGCCAGCCGCTATGTAAGGGATCCAGCTACTCTGAGACTGCCATGCTGTGAGGAAGTCCAAGCTAGCCACGTGGAGAGGCCATGGGGGGGGGGAGAGAGGGAGGGAGAGAGAGAGAGAGAGAGAGAGAGAAATCCCTCCAGCCTCCCTGCTGTTCTAGCTGAAGTGCCAGACATATGAGTGAAGAAGTCACCTTGGAGATTCCAGCCATAGCAAATGTCACATGAAGCACAGGCAAGCTGTCCCCGTTGGGGCCCTGCCAAAGCTGCAGAATCAAAAGCAAAGAAATGGTTATTGTTTTGAGCCATTATGTTTAGATAATCAAAACATCCATGTTTTTCTCATAGGTATTTCTTTTTTTTGTATTAATTAGAAAGTATTCTTTATGTATATATATTTATATATTACAATTACTGGTGCTTTTGTGAGGACTCTCAACTCACCAAAGTATAATAAGCCCAAATGCTTTTATTTGTTCCATTAACTGCTACCATTTATCCTATGTTGAAGCCTCCTTTCCCACCAGGAGAATAGCTCAGCATCTTCCTTACTTTTCAGAAATATTCTGTTTTTAGAGCAGACTTATAGCATTGTCTCAGATTTATCCTTATTTTAAAACATACATCTCTTATTTGATTAAAGAATCCTCTAGATCTCCCTTCTGAATAGGTGAGATTTGCAGCATTAGGAGTTAGTGTGTGTGTGAGGGTGTGAGACATGTCTCATCTCACACACTATGGGACACCAGGCAGGCAGAAGTGATGAGTGGGGTGGGTGCTGCCCTGCTCCACTGCTTCTGAGTGTTGAGGTTTAGTTTTTTTTCTAAGTTGTGGTTGAACTTGATGTCTGTGGGCTCCACAGGGTAAGAACATGGCTCCATCCGATTAAGCAGATGATGGTTTTCCTTCTCAAGCTGCTTTGGATTGCGCTGCGGGGGGGGGTTTCCTTACACGATTGGTTGCATCTTCCACTGATCCTCAATGGGCAGCTTTGCAGAACATGTCTTTGAGTTGACGCCTCTTTGCCTCCTGACATAACCATCACCAGTGAGACTAGAGCCCCAAATCTGAATCTTTTGGAAGTCTGAACTCAGCGTGGGGATGGGGGAGTCCTGGCCTTCCTTCTTCTTGCCCTGTAGTCCACCTTGCTATTGCTTCCAATTTTCTCATCTGTGACTCCATTAGTGGAACACAGATTATCAAGTTCAGTGGCAAAGTAAACAATCTACCAGGAAGCAATACGACTTTTGTGTAGGCATCATCAAACTTTAGTAATCACTGTCTTTGTGTTCCCTTGGTTTGGGGGAGATGAAGCCCCTCCTTCTCCCTCAGAGAGAGGGGAGAGGTGGGGGAATAGCTTCTATTTCCAAACAGAGACAACTTACAATTTCCTTCCAACCATATACAAATTAGAGATTTATAGGTCATGGTAATGTCAGTTATCTTGAATCTGCACCTCTCAGCAAGCTCTGAAGGGAGTGACTATTCCCAGTGGCTGGAGTTTTCTGATTTTGAATATGTGGTTCTTGGATCACTCAGGCCTTGGTTTCCCTAACTGTATTTTTTTGTATAATTAATTCTTTGTTTGTTATATATGTTGCAAAGATCTATTCCTAAATTGTTGCTTGGCTTTAAGTTTTGTTTATTATGTCTTTGGTCTTGCAAAGTTTTATCTTTGAGGTCAAGTGTATGTGTAAACTAAAATTCCTTTCCTAATCTAAAGTCATAAAGACATTCTCCTATATTTTTTCCCTAATAGTTGTAAAATTTTGTTTTTTACATTTAGGTCTCTCATCCATGTGGAACTTACAAAAATTTGCATATGATGTGATAAAAGGATATAGTTTATTTTATATGGAAACCCAATAGTTCCAATGTAATTTATTGAATAGTCTATCCATTCCCCAGGAATCAGAAATACCAGTTTTGTCTTATATCACATTTCCATATGTATTTGTGGCATCCTTATTATTTCCTTAGTATATTTGCCCTTTTTGAAGCAAAACTGTACTGTTTTAAGTACTGTGGTTTTATGTTAATATCTAGTAAGATAAGTCTCCTATACTTTCTCCCAGAATAATTTTGATTATTGTGTCCCTTTACTCATATATATGAATATTAGAATTGACGTATCAGTTCTGTAAAAAGGCTTTGTTTGGATTTTGATTAGCAGTGCATTGTATTTGTAGATTATTTTTGGTATGAACTAACTCTTTAATGTAAAAAAATGAATTAGGTAATTGCCCAGCATTTTAAATGCAGAAATGTTTCCACTTAGTATATAACTAATATATCTTTCTTATTTTTCAATATTTGTATGTAAAACTTTATCTGTCATCTTGGTTAATGCCTAATACAAAGTTTCCCTCAATAAATATTTGTGGAATTAATGAATGGACCATCTGTAGACATTTGTACTAGACCTTGTGTAACTTAGAATGTGTTTTGGAAACTCTATGTCATTAGGTATAAATTTTACAAATTACAAGTATGTTCTTCATGATTTAGTGTGAGATTCCAGTCACTTAACAAGAATGGCTTATTTGTAATTACTAAAACTGCACCAAGTCACATTTTACATTTTGAATGAGCCCATGTTAGTGGTCATAGTATCATTTCTATGTATTTGTTGAGAATGGTGGAGTGAATTATATCTTTAGATTTAATTTTTTAAAACTACTTTATTGAAGTATGATTGACATATAAAATCTTTACATATTTAATGTATACAACTTGATGAGTTTGAAGATAAGTACACATCCTTGAAACAATCACCACAGTCTATGCCATAAATGTGTTCCCCACCTCCAAATTTCCACTTGCCTTCTTTATTTATAATAGTGATTTTTATTTTGTTGTGACAAATGGGGCACCCAGTTGGCTCAGTTAAGTGTCTGACACTTGTTTTTGGCTTAGGTCATGATCTCACAGTTCATGAGATCAAGCCCCACATCTGGCTCTGTGCTGACAGCATGGAGCCTGCTTGGGATTCTCTCTCTCTCCCACCCTGCCCCTCTCTGCCCCTACCTTGCTCGTACTCTCTCTTGCCTTCTCAAAATAAATAAATAAACATTAGAAAAAAAGAATGTTTAACATAAGATCCACCTTCCCAGTAACTTTTCAAGGGTACACTATAGCACTGTAAACTATAGGCGCTGTGCTGCACTGCAGATCCTCGGGACTTACTCATTCTGTATAAGTGAAACTCTGTACACTTGGATAATACCACCCTGCACAGCCCTACCCCTGCCCCTGGCAGTCACCATTCTGTTCTATGCTTCTAAGAGTTTAACTGTTTTAGATTCCTCATATTAGTAGTATGATGTAATGTTTATTTGTCCTTCTGTGTCTGGCTTACTTCACTTGGCGTAATGTCCTCCAGGTTCATCCACGTTGTTGCAAATGGCAGAATTGTCTTTTTTTTTTTAAAGCTTAATAATGTATTATCTTTACTCATTCATCCAATGATGGGTATTTAGATTGTTTCTACTCTTGTTTATTGTGAATAATGCTGAACTTGGGAGTGCAGATATCTCTTTGAGATTTTGGTTTCATTTCTTTTGGATATGTACCTAGAGGTGATGTTGCTGGATCATATGGTATTTCTATTTTTAATTTTTTGAAGAACTCCATACTCTTCCATACTGGCTGCACCAATTGACGTGCCCACCAACAGTACAAAAATCTTCACTAACATTTCTTCTCTTGTACCACCTTGGTTAAATTTATTCCTAAGTATTTTAGTTTATTGATGGCCTTGAAAATGGGATCGTCTTCTTAATTTCTCCTTCTGATAGTTCACTGTTAGTGTATAGAAACACAACTGATTTTTGTATATTGATATCTATGCTGCAATTTTGCAGAATTCAGGGCTGTCATAACAAAGTACCAAAAAACTGAGTGGCTTAGAATGATAGACATTTATTGTCTATAAGAAATCTTTTATTTATTTTTGATGAGTAGTTGAGATGACTTTAATTCAGGCTAATTTGACCATGTGATAGAGAAATAAAACAAGGCATTTCTTTGTTGATCATGTTATTTGTGGATCTGACAAAGAGATCAGTTTTTAAAAATTCTTAAGACATTTTCATTTAATTTAGGGATCAAATTAGAAATTGAAGAGGGCATATGTAACTTCAATAGGTTCTGTATTCTGTTACCTGCTTTAATATGAATTTAGAAGTGATTGGACATAGGAGGTCATAAGATGCATGACTGTACACTCCGATTTTGTGACTTCATGTTGAAATCTGATGCTTGAAAGTATGTTCACTGTAAGCTTTAGAATGAGATTGTAGTATATATTTATCCTTCGTTTATGGTTCCTCATTACCTGAACCCTTTCTTCCCATGTTTGGGGAATCTCCTCTGTCCCCATTCTGAATATTAGTAGGAGGTTGAGCTGCATCCTCCTACAGAAGCTGAAAGTGCCAGTTCTTGCTCCCCTAGCCTTCATTGCAGCTTGGGCCTCTTGAGGAACTCTGGCTGCAGGGATCATGGTGGCAGCCAGTGTTTGGTGAGAGCTGTGCTTATGATACAATGTGTTTGGTGGTGGAGCCAATGGTGTCTTCCCCAGACCAATGATGGGGTATATTTTGTATGTTGCTCCTGGCTGCATAGCTTCTACAGGGCTGCCATGTTGCAATGTACAATGTACATGGTTGGCCTTGAACCTGGTTCTTCAGTCATTGTGGTGAGTCTGAGGTAAACACTATCCTTTAAATAAATTTGTTTCCCTGCTTAAATCAGCCAATAATGAGTATTTCAGTTTTCAGCTAAGAAGCTTGCCATATATGTTCAGCCTTTAACTGACCCACCTGTGATGAAATTTTAGATGTATAGACCAAAATAAATTGCTCAGAGCTATGTATGTCATGAAGACTAGTCCTGTACTTCAGCTTCTAAGCTGGCTTTGATTTATACTGGCAGTCACCATTCTGTTCTATGCTTCTAATTTTCTTAAAAATTTTTTTTAACATTTATTCATTTTTGAGAGACAGAAAGAGACAGAGTGTGAGTGGAGGAGGGGCAGAAAGAGAGGGAGATAGAGAATCTGAAGCAGGCTCCAGGCTCTGAGCTGTCAGCACAGAACCTGACACGGCTCAAACTCATGGACTGTCAGATCATGACTTGAGCTGAAGTTGGAGGCTCAACTGATTGAGCCACCTGGGTGGCCCTCTTTTTGTCATTTTCTAAGTCTCTTTTATTCATTAAATACATATTTCTTGAGTGCCTGTGTATTAGTTTCCTATGGCTGCTGTAACAAATTACCATGAACTTGGTAGTTTAAAGCAACACAGGTTTATTCTCTTCTATTTCTTAAAGCTACAAATTTAAAATCTATTTCACTGGGCTGAAGTCAGGGTGTTGGCTAGTTTCTTCTTGGAGTCTCTAGGGGAGAATGTGTTTCCTTGTCTTTTCTAGCTTCTGGAAGCTGTGTCATTCCAATATTTTGCTTTTGATGTCACACTGCCTTCTCCTTTTCTGTAGTCAGATCTCTCTTTGCCTTCCCTCTTATATGGACATTGTGATTACATTTAGGGCCCACCCAGATAATCCAGGATAATCTTCCCAAGATTATAAGAATCCCAAGATCCTTAACCTAATCACATCTTTGAAGTGGCTTTTGTCAATAAGGGAACATTACAAGTACCAGAGTTTAGAACCTAGATACCTTTGGAGGCTACTACTCAGCCTACTACACTCTGCTATGTACTATGCATTGGGAATACAAGGGAAAAAAGATAAAAATTTGATTTGCACTTATAGTGTAGATGGGATATGCACATTTAAATGCTGGAGTCGTGCTCCAGCCAGTCCAGGGGTCCCTGAAGGATGGATGGTGTCGACGAGAGAGGGATGAGAGAGCCAGAAGGTTCTTTCTGATCACCAGGCAGGCATCTCTGCACTGACTAAGACTCAGCTTTATTTATGGTTAAGTGTATGGGGAACAGCACAGAAGTGGCATTTGCCTTAGACAATGATTTCTGATGATAAATTTCTTTGATATGTAAAAATTTCCCAGAACATAGATTTGTAGAAGACTCATGCATAACCTTTATCAATAGTGATTGACGTAGGTGATTTAGATGCTTATCATATGGGGAAGGAAGGTATCTTTAGTATTCAAATACAAGACAATGTTTTTAGCATAGCAAGGGCAAAAGTTCTTTGTGAGCAGGGGTCAATCGCATGTTTGCTTAAGGAGAAGTATAAGAAAAACGGGATTCTCAGGAAGTGCAATGTTTCCTCCCATAATCACAAAAGAAGAAGTTCCTACAATAAGTTCCTTCACAAGGTGCAATCAGCATTGTAGGGCCAGAATAAGGGGACAAGTCACTCTTGATACCAATCAACAAGGTGCCTGGGGGGGTCGGTGCTCAAGCAAAAACAATTCGGTGGGGGTAGATATCGGTCATCGTCTGACAGCAGGAGGCCTTGCAAACCTGCCTTAACCTCACAAGGAGTTTTCTCAACTAGTGAGTTCAGAATGGCTCCCAACATTTAAATACAAATTACGGAAATAATTCTACAAGTTTATTTGGTAAGTGCTCAAAGGAGAAATGTAAGATGGGATGGAGAGTATAATGGACTGATATGGCAAAGTCTAGGGAGGTCATGAAAAATCTTGCTAAAAACTAATAATAGCTAACACTATGTGCAGGCACTATATTCAGTGGGTTACATATATTCATTATTTTAATCTTCACCACTAACCTATGAGGTAAGTATTTTACTATCTCTACATGAATAAACTGAGACAAAGATACTATTAGTAACCTGCTCAAGGGTCTGTGGCTACTAATTGGCAGAGTGAGAAACATTTAAAGTGGTCCCTAAATGGAATGGATTCTGGTTGTTTCTCCTGCCTACCATTATTGCGTTAGCTGTGTCCTGATTTTATTTGGAGGAATTTCTGCTCCCTCATTGTACTCTGTCCTCCCCTAGTTAGGGTTGGTACATGCTGCAGATAAAACAAAACAAATAGCTGTGGACTATCTACCTTCCAGAACAGTCTGCCCATCACTTCCTGCCATCTTAACCTCTTAGGTTTCCTTGGCTTCTGCTCTTTTCCAGCTGTGGGACTACTTCCTATCTTCCCAATAAATTCACTTCCTGCCTAAGTTTCTGCTGGTTTCTGTTGCTTACAACCAAAGCACTCTTAGAACGGAAGGAATCATCCAGGTGAGAACAAGAGGAGGCAAGCAATTGCAAGGCAGAGGGAGGAATGTGTCCCTGAGGTGATAAGATGCTTATAAAATTTCTGAAGAGCTGTGAGAAAGCCATGTGGCTGGAGGTAATGAGGGAGGTGGAGAGTGGTCAGAAATTAAGTTCAAAAGCTTGGCAGGAGCCAAATATGTAAGCACATGCTATTTGAGGATGTGGGGCTTTATCTTAAGGGTAATACTCTATTGTTTTGTTTTCTTTTTGCGTGTGTGGTTTTTTGTTTTTGTTTTTTTAAAGCAAGACACTTATAGCTAATGTGCTTTGCCAACTGGACTCAGTGGGGTACAAGTAAAAAGCAACTGTATTCTTTCTTATACTTTCTGTTATACTTGCTCCATTGAATCATTTCCCCCAATATTCTGGATGAGCTATGGCTAAGGGAGCCATTCCTTTTCTGGTCCCTCTTAGAAATGAATAAATTGTTGCTTTTCTTTTAGGTTGTGAAATATCTAGTTCAGTCTAATATCAAAACTCCATATTTTCATCCAGTTATAGAGTTCCCTCTTTTTCTTTGCCAAGGCCCAAGGCAGGCTTTGAAGCTGCTTTTGGGGGGAAAGGTGTGGTCATCTGCTTCCCCACATTGCTTTTCTCTACCTTCTTGCCACTGATTGTACTACCTCTGGCTCCTCCTGGGTTGGAGGTAGGGAAGGGACAAGGCTGTCCTTTTCCTGAGAGATTTCTTTAATGCATCTGTAGTTTCCTATTGTCAACAGCGCTTTTCTTGCTGGGCACTAACGATCTCCCTCACTACTACTTTCTTTTTTTTTTAATTTTTAATGTTTATTTTTGAGAGAGAGAGAGAGAGATAAGTAAGGGAGGGCAGAGAGAGAGAGAGAGAGAGAGAGAGAGAGAGGGAACACAGAATCAGAAGCAAGCTCCAGGCTCTGAGCAGTCAGCACAGAGTCTTATGTAGGGCTCGAACTCATGGATCATGAGATTATGACCTGAGCTGAAGTCGGACGCTTAACCAACTGAGCCACCCTGGTGCCCCATCCCTCACCCCTACTTCTAAACCCTAACTTCTGCCAGTTCATATTCAGCCTCTTTCTGCTGGGTTCACCCTCTACCTCAAGTGGTCATTTTGGATGAAACTCTTTTCAAGGTGACTCGGGGCTTAGCAGCCTGCAGGAGTCAGGCTCACTGTCTGACTAAACAAGAGTGCAACTGTTTGCCAACAGCCTTACTTCACTCACTTGCTCTGCCTTTAGGCTGGCCAGATTCTTGTTTTCAGACCTTTCCAGGCATGCTTCAGTTCACTGCCTTTGTGTTCTCCCAGATTCCAGGGGCCAGTGCCAAGCTCTTTAGATGTTTCTTCTGAAGCTACCTCACACATGGAAATACCCCAGGATCCATCAAGCTTTCCTTATTAATCCTTGGTTGGCTGATTGAGCCTATTGGGCTGAGATACACAAGCTTTGCCGTGGACAATCTTCTTTGCAAACCCAGGCCTTGCTCTATAATGTGGATGTATTTGGCATCTATTGTTTTGAACTCTGGGGCTTCAGGCCAACCTGAGACAATGGAAAAGTGCCATTTTAATATTCTCTTGCAAAGTGATATGATCAAATGCCCATTATTTGCATAATTTTAATGAATACAGTCTCTAGTCACATTACTTCCCCAGGACCCATATAAAACAAACAAAACACTAATCATTCTTATATAAAAAATTAGAATATTTTATAAATCTGACCAGATTTGGATACCTTTGCCCTAGACAGTATTAAATAAGTCAAACAATTTTGTACTCAATATTCTATAGGAAGTGTGGGACCCTTTATCTTCTTTTGGTTTAAAAAAATAAATTCAACCAGCTGTCAAACACTTGAATGTGAACCAAAAACTTAAATATTCAGTAGAAATTTGGATATATTGTATAAAATGCTCAGCAAAGTGGAAAGCCCTCTGACCATTTTCAAAATAATCCAAGCAAACAGCAATTAGGGATATATGGTACTTTTTTCCATTTGTTCATAGCTCACCAGGACATAATGTGAGCTTCCATGCATATTGGGAAGGAAATGGACAGCACTTTGATTGTTCCTTACTTTGATATGTGACTGTCAGGGTTGCAAATAATGTGTCTGCAAAAGAGAATTGCCTCCTGGTGCACTTGAAGATAGAATTTTAAAAAAATGTTTCTTTCTCCTTCCTTTTCTCTTTCCATTTACTCAGCATTACGTGACTTTGATGTTAAGCACCCGAGGAGAAAAAGGAGTTGTTTATGGTGGCCCCAGTGGGATAAATCTGGCCAAGAGAAGGTAGACAACATAGCAAAGAAGTGTTTCCAACATATATTTAGTATATATTTATTAAGCATTTATTGGGCACAAAGAAAATAAAACATGGTGACTGCCTGCTAGAAGCCTTTAATCTGGTTTGAGGATAGGATGTACATGCACCATAAGTGAAATTCAAGGTTTGTAATATCGAAGGCAGAATCATCCCATACTGTGAGCCTGTAAAAGGCAAAGCTACAGCCAAGAAGGTGGTAGAAGTGACCGAAAGAGAGGTCTGGGTTAATGTAAGTTTCTAACGGAGTTGACCAAGATGAGTTGGACCACTTTATGTCAAGGCAAATTTCCTGTCATCCGAGGTATTTCAGCCAATCTGGATGAGCAGATTGCATTCGTAGAGGGATCATTTGTAGAGGGCACTATTGTGTCTGAGGAGTGGTTATTCTAGATGACCTTTAAAATACTCATATGACTTTCTGATGCCTTGATTCTGTGAGTCCTGAAGACAGTGAGCATTTATGGGCTCCTCAGTGCTTAGGAAAGAATTAATTGAGGGTGAGGCATGAAATAAGGAACAGGTATGGGATAGAAGAAGGGAGGGAGGAGGGAGATTCAGTCAGAAGAAATATTGTGAGATCAGTGTAAGGTCTAGGGGGTTTTTCTTGTCCATATTTTGGAAGAGAAAACTACATTATCCTTAACCACATTAAAGGAAGGTTACTCAGGAGTTTAAGAAACAATATCTTAATGAATGTTTCTTTGCTGGTGGAAAATTTAGAAGAGTTGACCCATAAAGTCAAGCTTGAGGGATGAGCTAGGAAGTTTATCTGGTTCACTTGAACAAAATTTTGCTGAGTGTGTACTGTGTTGCAGGCATCAGGCCTTGGGAGTGAAAAGAGACACAGTTTCTTCTCTTGAATTGCTTATTGTTGAATAGAAGCTTTTAAAAAGCTCATCCTAAAGTGTTTCCTAATGAAGACCTATGTTTAATTTCCCCAAAGTTTTATCACTTTAATAACAGCTGTATTTATTGAATAACTTGTAAGCTTATTTATTTATTTTTTGAGAAAGAGTGAGCAGGGGAGGGGCAGAGAGAAAGAGGGAGAGAGAGAATCACAAGCAGGCTCTGCACTGTCAGCACAGTGCCGGATGCAGGGCTCGAACTCACAAACCATGAGATCATGACCTGAGCTGAAACCAAGAGTTGGATGCTTAACCAACTGAGCCACCCAGGTGCCCCTATTGAATACCTTCTAAATGCTAGATATGATGCTCATCCCATTCTGGTTTTAGACATTTTACTATCTCTGTTTTCCTAACAAAATTGAAGCTCAGAGAGGCCAAGTATATTGTCCAGCTATTAGTAAGTGGCTAATTGAAAATTCAAACAGTCACTGAATTAATTGTGTATCATGTTCTAAGTGCTGTACTAGATGTTAGACACAAAGCACCTTATGAATCTTCACACCATTGGAGAAGACAGTTATTACTGTCACCCCAATTTTATAGTCAAGAAAACAAAGGCCAGTAAAATGAAACAAATTGCCCAGAGTCACATAGTTAGTGTTATGGATCGAATGTTTATATCCCTCTCAAATTTATAGGTTGAAATCCTACCCCCTAATGTGCTGGTATTAATAGGTGGGGTCTTTGGGAGGTGATTAAAGGTCCCACCGTTATGAATGGGATTAGTGACTTTATAAAAGATAGCCCAGGGAAGTCCCTTGCCTTTTCTGCCATGTGAGGATGCAGCATGAAGACAGACACCTCATGAACCAGGACCTCAGCAGACAAGGACTCTGCTGGTGCCTTCATCGTAGACTTGAACTGTGAGAAATAGTCCATCAGTACTGAGCAGAGCCTTACTTGGCCCAGCCTGCTTGGTTCCAAAGCTGATAGTCTTTAACCACAATACTACCCCTTTTCTCCTCCCTGTGCTTTAGGGTCGACAGCTTCCCCCAGCTCAGCTTTCCTCCTCCTTTTACCAAAACACAGAGTGAATGACAAAACCATTTTGAGCACTTTCTCGAAAGGCCAGGAGTGAACTTGACTGGAGGAGAAATTCCCATTAGAATTCGGAGGCTCAGCGTACAGCAGTGGCACCAGAGAGGTAAAAATGCCATGCTAATTAGGCAATTACTGAAACTCATGATTAAAACATGAGGTTGCCTTTCTAAGAGAATCCCTGGAATAAGTGGTATTCTTCACTTTGCCTTGGAGCCTGGTTGATCGGCGTCTGAGAAATTCATCTTCTGCTGCTGGAGAAATGATAGGGAAGCAAGGACTGTTTTATCCATTATCTCTTGAGATCCTTACAACAACCCTTTGGAGATACATGGGGGAGATTCTGGTTTGGGATTTAAATCACCAGTTAATCAGATCCCTCATTCTTTTGAATCCTGTATTGTGTGCAAAATATGTTCAATAGTCAGGGATTCCAATTCCAGGTGGACCGCTTGGATTGGATCTCAGGTCTTGGATCTATGCCCAAATGCCCTTCCTCATACTCCTCCCACCCCCATTCCAGCTACAGCTGGACCTTGGGGTATGCATTTGGGAAGGGTTGGGCTTACAACCAGCTGAGCAGAGAAGCGTAAGCCGGATGAATGCAGGGAACCTAAGAAATACGCCAGGAGGTGTTTGATTGGCTGACAAAATCACAGGGAGAGGGAGCATTATGGCTTCACCATAGTACCTCATCTTGTTCTTTTAATGCATTGCCCTCTCCTGATTTGACAGGTAGAGAATTTGAGTCTCAGAGAAGTTAAAGTTTTGAAAGTCACAGTTTAATGACATACCAGGGGCTAGACTCTTGAGATCCTGTCTCCTAGCATGCCAGTGGAAGGAAGCTTAGAGCTCAGGGGGTCAGACCCTTCCTGTTACAAATGTGTCAAGCACCTCACCAGGGAGGGAATGTGACTTTTCCAAGATCAGACCTCCAGAACTAGAAACTCAGGTCTTCTGTCTCCTTCTGGTGCATCACAGAATTCTCCTTCCCAATCCTGTGACATTTGTGCTGTTGGCTTGTGAGCATGATCTTGTGGATTCCAGTCCTGCCCCAGAACTTCTTTCCTCAACTAGGAGAGGTAGATCGCAGAGGTAATGTCTGCCCCTCAATGTTCTTGTGAAAACCAAATGAACGTGGGTCTGGGCAAACGTTTCATGATTGTAACGCACTTTACAGATATTGGAGTATTCTTTTTGAGATCATCACTCTTCTGTCCTCTCAGAGGGGGCCTTTTGAGCCAGGTGGGACACAATTGTCTCAAAAGGTAGCTGGGCTGCTGGAAGAACAATCCTGTAAGGCAGGGGTTCTCAGTGCTGGCTGCACATAAAAACCACCTGGAGAGTTAAAAAAAAAATACTGATGCCTAAGCACTATCCTCAGACCAATTAAATCACTATCTGTGGAGGAGAGGCTACTCATCAATATATTTGTAAACCTCCCCAGCTGTCCTGATACGTAGAAAGGTTGACAGCCACAGCCTTAGTGACCTCACACTTTGATAGCACAGATACTCTTGGAATATAGATGGGTGATTGCATTTCCAGGTGGATCATGTCTTTTAATATTGGAAACCTAAATCTAAGCCTCAGTGGGGCCTTGTGTGAGCCTCTTCCCATTACTAATGACAATTCTTTACCTGTGCATATGGGCTGCCCTCTTTTGATACTGTTTAATTTTAATAGCCCTGTGAGGTCAATAATTATTGGCCTCATTTTGTGAAATGGAATATAACCTTGTTCCCAGTCAACCCTGCATGGAAACAGATAGCTGTCTCGGCTGCTCTTTAGAAGAGAGGCTCACGCCAAGTGGGGCATTCCCCATTCTGACAATGGCACTTTCCCACTTGGGAATTCCTGGAAAACATTCATTTTGATCAAGGAGGCTTATTGTTAATACCCAACTGGACCTGTGGTCAACAGTTGTGCATGTTGTGCACTAATCAACCCTGAGAAGTGCCAACTGCATTATAGTCTTGTGAATGGTGCCCCTGGCTCAAGGGCAATACCCTGGTTGGGTGGCTGCTAGCGCTGAATTTGCTGTCTTGATCCTGGAGGCCATCTCTCAGATAAGATCTAAAAAATGCTGGAGCAACCCCCAAATGCTGCCCTTCCATTTTAGGTCAAATGTGAAAACAACATAACATCAGTGTGTGATCTGTTTCTTTAACTTAACATTATCTTCCCCAGGCTTTTTCATTTAAAATGCATATACCCTTAGGGGCAAAAACTATTTTAGGCTCTTAAATGGAATTTCTCTTCTGTTTAAGAACGGGTAATTCACATAGAATAGGGGTTTACACCTTTCAAACAGTCTTCACAGTGCCTTCTGTGATGTAGGTATTCTTTTTTTTTTTTAATGTTTTTATTCATTTTCAAGAGACCGAGAGAGACTGAGTACTAGCGGGAGAGGGGCAGAGAAAGAGGGAAACACGGAATCTGAAGCAGGTTCCAGGCTTCAAGCTGTCAGCACAGAGCCAGACGTGGTGCTCAAACCCACAAACTGGGAGATCATGACCTGAGCTGAAGTTGGATGCTTAACCGACTGAGCCATCCAGGTGCCCCTGTAATGTAGGTATTCTTATTCTCAATTTGCATAGGAGCAGACCAAGGTTCAAATCGTCACTGTCTTGACCCAAATTGAACTCATTATTTTGTTTGTTGTTTGCTTCTGGAGCTAAGACTTTTCCCACTATCCCCTACCTAATGAGAATAAGGTTTTATTTTATTGTCCTTGACTACATGCTTTTCAGAAATGTGTGCATCAAAACAAAACATTTGTTAGAGACGGTTCTTATGCCACAATCCTGTCAGCATTCAGTAGTACCCTTTGGGGTAATTCTTCCAGTTCAGATGTGACTTCACTTGAATAATTTATGCTCTATTTTCTAAATAAGAAACTGTACATGACAGACAAGTTTCTTTTTTTAATTAGTGTGGATGCTGAGGTAATGGTATATATTAAAATAGCTTAGGTTTCATTGAAAAACTCATATAGAAAACATAGCTAGACTGTGTATTCAGTTACCTCCTCTTTGAAAATATAATCACTGCTCAAAGAAAACAAATATTTTTATTCATCAACTATAGGCAGTAAAGTAGAGGAAAGAGGATGGACTTTGGAGTCAGACAGACCTCAATCCGATAGGCTTTTTCTTACTGGTGTCTTTGTGATTTGAAGTAAGTTGTGGGGCATCTCTTAGTCTTAGTTTCCTTATCTATAAAATGGGGTAATTAGATTTATCTCACAGGATAATAAATCTAAAGCGTATAGCATATAGAAATTCCTCAAAATTGTGGATGCCTGAGTGGCTCAGTCGATTGAGTGTCTGACTTTGGCTCAAGTCACGAACTTATGGTTTGTGAGTTTGAGCCCTGCATCTGGCTTGCTGCCATCAGCCTGTCAACACAGAGTCAGCTTCAGATCCTTTGTCTCTCTCTCTCTCTCTCTCTCTGTCTCTCTGTCTCTCTGTCTCTCTCTGCTCCTCCCCCACTCATGCTCTCTTAAGAAAATAAATAAAAAATTAAAAAATATTCCTCAAAAAATATTAATTTATTTACATCTTTCTTGTATAAAGAATTAGCCATTAGGTAATATAGGCTCATTATTATGAGAGTTAGTTTCATTATTATAATATAATTATAAGCCTGGGTAGATGGGCTTTAGCAATGTTCATTCATTTGTTCTTTCACTAATTCAGTTACACTGAGTGCTCTTTCTAAAACCCAGAGCTTATTACTGGCTCCTCTACCTGAAGCTCATCAGAGGCTACTAAATAAAGCCCAAATCCCTTAGGCTGGTATTCCAGACCTTGCAACTCCCTGGTGTTATCGCCTCTTCCCTCTCCCCCATCTGTGCTCCCCTGAATGACGTCCTTCCTTGGATTCCGTGTGCTATTTCATGCTTCTGTGCCCCCTTTGTCTGCAAACTCCTTCCCATGACTTTTCATTTGCCAGACTGCTTAATTCTTTCTGTCCTCCAGGCTCTCCTCTTCAGAGAAGCTTCTTCTGATCTGTCTCCTTTCCCAAACACAATTCATCACTGCCTCCTTTGTCTTGCCACTGTACTTAGCACGTCCGTTGGCTATAGCAAGTTCTACAACCTCTTCTAGACTGGAAGCTCCTACAGGGTGGGACCAGTGTCTTCATTTTTGGTGTTTGGGGCCTTGCCCAGTACCTGGCATAGAACAGCTGTGCAGAGACTTGAACTGACAGTAGCAAAGCAATGTGCTTAGCGTTTTGCTAGAGGTGTGCATGAAGGGCTCCGGGAGTTCAGTGGAGAAAAGCTCCCAGCTCCTGAGCATCCCAGCTGTGTGAGTTGAGGAACTAGAAGCCTCAGTTTCCTTATCTATATAGATGACAAAATAATAAGTAGTACCTACTTAATAGAGCCGTTGTGCAGATTAAATGTAAATCTTAAATGTTTTTGAAGCACTTAGAACAAGATCTGACATGAAGTAAGTATCCAGAGAACTGTTGGCTGGTATACCTACTAGTTTTTATTAAAAAATAAAAATTATTTTATGAACTTTAAACATTTTAAGTTTTTAGTGTACTGCAGCAAAAGCATTTTCATATGCATTAGCCTCTTTTGCGCTACACAATCACCCTATGTTGTTTATCTTCTTCCTATTTTTACAAATGAGGCCACAGAGGTTAAGAGAAGTGAGCTGACTTAAACAAGGTCGCAGGGTAGGTCATCAGATGTCGAGTTGGGTGCTCTTTCCATTCTATCATCCTTCCTTCTTGATTCATGTCTCTCTCAGTGACCTATCACTGGGTCCCTAACATTTCCATCCCCTGGGGATAGGATTTCTTTCCTAAAGGTTCCCGTTTGAGTGTCCCCCAAGAAGAGTTACCTGCCATGCATCATCACCTATTAATACATCCCCACTGTGTTGTCGGATTAGCTGGCTGGTCCCTCACAGAGCAGAAGCTAGCTAGTTAAGTCTGTCCTGGCTGCAGCTGAGGAGATAAAAAGAGTAGGTCCAGGCACTCGGGATCCCACCCAACAAAGGCAGGCTTGGATGTAGTCTCCAGTGGGCCTGAGGAGGGAGACTTCCCAGTCTTATCTGTAAATTGGGAGAATAATGGCTGCTTTACAGGGCTGTTGTGAGGATAACATGAGGAAACAATAACAGATATCATTTATGAAACAAGTACCATCTACAGGTGTTAGCTCAGTCCTCCCAACAACAACATGAGCTAGTGGCCAGTGTTATCCCCATTTTACAGAGGAGAAAACTGACATGCAGGGAGGTTATTTTTCTGCCAGTTGCTAGGTGGCAGAATCAGAATTTGAGCTCTACCTCTGTGCACTAAGATAACGTACGGAAAATGCCTGGCCGGAGAAGGATTTTCCACAACTTTTCCCTTTCAAGGCATGGAGTCTACTTTGTTTTCATAATGTTCTAACTACTTCTTAAACAGGGCATCTGAAACGTATACGCTTTCAACCTGCCTCTGCCTGTGGGTGAGCCTACTAGTAGTGGGTGCTCAAAAGAAAAGAGCTGCCTTCTCTCCTAGATGGTGGGGTGTTGGGAGTGGTAGATGGAGAAAGAGGAGGCGGAGATAGGCAAAGTGAGACACGGACCACAGGGGATGGGTGATTGGCAGGGAGGGGGCCATGTTAACCCCCTTCCTGGCCGACCCCCTCCATAACACAGGCTGTGACTCCCTCCAAGGGGCTCAGCTAAAGCATGGATTGAACTCCTCTTCTAAGCCTTGTGGCTGCCAGAAAGCCTCGCTGAATTTTGCTGACTTCCTGAAGCTTAATTTACAGCCAGCCAGTGAGTGGAGCTAACGCTTCACGAGTCGGAGGCTTGTCCAGCAGACCTGCTCGGGAATTCCTGCCCGAGCCTTTCCCCGCTGCGTGTGTCCGGCAAACGGTCCCTCTGAAGAGCTTATCTCAGCCTGGCGGAGCAGAGGGTCACGCTGCCCATGCCTCCCTCACCCTGTTCTCCTTTCTTAGCCATGGCCTTTCGCATTCTTGGGGCTAAATCCACGCAGCATCAGCTGGGTGTTTCTTAAATTCCCATGACTGGAGAGAAATGGAGCTGAAGAGATCCTTTCCTTATTCTTGGTGCAAAGAATGAGCACATTCAGGCACTTTTTAACTCCTTAAGCCAGGCAGGTTGTTTAAACCAGAGGTTGCAAACTCAAATGCTGCTTGCAGGGGTCGGGCTGGAACGTTACCGAGAGAGGCGAGCTAGGTGAAGACAACGGGCTGGTGGAGACTATGGCAAACTGCTTTCCCCTACTTTCTCAGAAGAGGGCATCTGCTCTCTAGCTCCAGTCATTGCAGCCTGCTGGGAACGCAGGTGGAGGGTTGCTTGATCCTCTGATAGATCAGGAGAAAGTGTAGAGCTGGATTTTGTGTGAACTTTTCTAATTTTTGAAACATTTTGTGGGACAAACAAAATACCTCTGTGGGGTTGTTTGGTGTGTGGGCTGCCATTCTGAGCACGCTGCTTTAAGCTGTGAGGAGAAGTCCCAGCTCTGGCTACATTTTCTTCACGTCTCCCTGCCACTTGGCTCTATTTGATTTCAGCGGAGTGGCTGTTCATCAGGAGACCTTGTTGTTGGTTTAGAGAAGAACCTATGTGGGAAAACTTGAGCACAGCATTTGCTTGTCCTTTCATTTTGTTCATTTATTCATTCACTTATTCAACAAATGGGGGGGGGTATTTCAGACCCATACCATACTCACGGGATACAGGAGTGAACATGGTATAACCTCTCAAGGAACTCACAGTCTGAGAGGAGAGGTGAGCAAGAATCGTGCTCTTAATGATTCAGAGGGGTTAGGGCTTCAATGGCTGCCTAAAAGATACATAGGCACATGGACAGCAGAATTCTTAGCTCTGCCAGAGGGAATCAGGAAACAATTTTCAGAAGATAAGGGAGGTGTGGAGGTAAGAACAAAAGGGCAGGCAGGCAGTGGATCTGAATGCTGAGTGAATGGGTAAAATAGGTAACGGGTTGATGGGGGAAACAGGGTGAGCTTGGGCTTAGTGGTGTGGTAGCGTATGGTGTGTTTGGGAAATGTCAGGTAATCTGTGTGGGGTGCTGGTCTGGAATGGCTGTAGAAGATGCTGGGGAGGGGTGTGGTTGGTCTGAGGCCAGGTTGGGAATGGCCCTGTGAGCCATCCTTACATTATCTGATAAACTATATGGAGCTACTGAAGTTGTATAAACCGGGGATGGGGTGGTGTCTCATGGTCACATCTGTTTTAGAAAAATCATTGTGGGGGGCACCTGGATGGCCTAGCTGGTTAAGCGTCCGACTCTTGGCTTCAGCTCAGGTCATGATCTAATGGTTTGTGGGATAGAGCCCCGTGTTGGGCTTTGTACTGACAACGAGAAGCCTGCTTGGGATTCTCTCTCCTCTCTTTGCCCCTCTTCCCCCTCAAAATAAATAAATAAACTTTGGGAAAAAAAAGAAAAATTGTTGTGGTTCCAGTGAAGCATGATTTGGCAAGGCAGGCTGGGCGTGGGGTTCATAGGGGGTTGTGGGATAAGGTGGAGAATGGACAATGAAGAAGGTCAATAAGTTAGGATAGTGGTTCTCAACCCTGGCTATACCACCTATGGCTAAACCTATCCCAGGTTAGGTAAATCATCATTTCTGGGTTTGAGGTCCCAGCCTTAGAATTAAAAGCTCTCTGACTGGTTGGGCATCACTGAATGAGGAGACCATTGCCTGGTGGGGGAAATGTCTCAGAGAGAGAGCTGATGTTGCTGGGGAATCCTTGTGTCTTGGGGCTGGGGAGACTGTGGCCCTCATCCTGTCCAACAACTCTATGTCACAGATGAGCACCTGAGGCCCTGGAGGAGTATTTGCTGCTATATCCGATAAGGAAACTATAAAAAGCTGACTATTACCTTGTGTTGGAAGAAGTATGGGGTTTGGAGTTAAATGGCTTTGGTTTAAATCCTGCCTGAGTTACTCATTGGCTGTGATATGTCAGACAAGTCACTTGACCTCTCTCAGTTGCACTTCCTCATCTTTAAAATGGAATTATTAAGACCTGTCTTGGAAAGTTGTAGTGAGGATTAGTATTTGTAAAACACTTAGCACGGTGCCTGGCACACAGCGGTAAATGATGAATAAATGCTACTACTGCTCTGATGATTATAGTTATCAGGGACCAACTCCATGGCCAGCTGTGGTTTCTGGATTGTTCTGCTAAGAAGACTCAAGGAATCGGATAGGTCAGCTGCAGTGAGAGAGTGAGGTTGTCAGAAAGGATTCTCATGAGAGCTTTATGATGAGCAGAGAGGAAATGGGAAGAATAGGATTAGATTTAACATTCCTTCCCTAATGATCCCCTACACTTAATTTTTTAAAAGCATGTGCTACTAGCCATTATTCTATGTTGCCTCCTCATGAACAGTTGTTTCTGTTTTAATTTTTATTCTGAAATAGTTTGAGACCCACAAGAAGGTGCAAAAATGGTATAGAGATTTTCTGTGTAATTGTCATCAAGCTTCACCCAGTGATGATAATATTTTATGTAACTATAGTTCTGTTATTTTTTTATAGAGCTAAACAAGTACTGCTGTTGTTTCTTTCTCCTCTCAACATAATAGTCTGTACACTTTCCTTTAACATAAATTCATGGTAAATATGCATTCAATGTCTTGATATTCCATACTCTAAACAATTTCCTTACTTTTGGACGTCTGATGGTATTCCAACCAACTGCATAAGTTGTTTTGACTGTTTTGTTATTATAGTCTTGCTGGCGAGTATCTTTGTATATAAAGGCTATTTCCATATTCATGATTATTTCATTAGGATAGATTAGAGAAGGTGGAATTGCAGGGTTAGAGAATCTGCATGGGTGAAAGATTTTTGACACCTATTTATGGCAGCTGCTGAAAGAGAGCTGCTTGAAATGAACTGGAGAGGGGGGTGCTCCAGAAGTTGAGAGTGGGACTCCAGAAGTGACCTTGAACTGAAAAAGCTCTAAGAGCCCTGGCAAGTGACGGCAGCTGAAGTTTAGCGGGCACCAGAGCAGCAGAACCCTACTGAGACTCAATCACGCGGCACCCTGTCGACTCCTGGCTGAGAAGCCCTGGGCCTTGGGGGTGTGGGGGGTCTTTGCAGTTCCTGATGTGGCTGCCTGCTCAGTGCCACTGCTGAGACTTGTCTCTAATCTACTGTGCCCAAGCTCTGGGCTCTTTTTTCCTTCCACGTTTCAGGCCATTTCACTGAAATCTGAGTAAATGATTGATCACTTTAAAACAAGGAACAAATGGACTTGCTGGGCAATCAGACCTCCTTCCAGCCAGCGCGCATTTGTGCACCCAGTGGTGGGTGCAATGTCATCAGCATATGATGGCTGGAATTTTCTGTGCTGTGACAGGCAGAACAATCCCAGTGGTTTGTCCAGGCTGCAGTTAAAGGCTGAACAGGAGCACCTTCTGAATAGGGATTGGATGTTTGGTCTCTTATCAAGGGCTAAGAGTTCCCATGCAGGTGATGGGACCTCAGGGAGCAAGTGCTGAGGTGGGAGAGGGAGAGAATGAACTAAATTGGTGGCTAATTCCTCAGCATGGACTAAAAACCAATGCTTCCTTGTTTTCCACACTGAAAATAATGACAGTCTTTTACTCATGAATAGAAATTAATTGCAAATGATTACTAGCACCACCACATTTGTTCAACACCTACTATGTGCCAGGCATTGTGATAGGTGTTTTACACACATTAGCTCATTTAATTCTATATCAGAGTTCATCTCTGGTTTGGGGATGAGATCCTGAGGGTCATAGAGGATTACAGTTAGTAGGTGCCAGGGTTTGAATTCAGATCTATCTGTGTTCTTGCCCTTGTTGCCCTAAGTTTTCTATTGCCTAGGCTGATCATTAAATGAGTGCTCTTAAAAAAAAATCCAACGTGTTTTCCATTAACAGCTGCTTCTTAATAAAATTCTGTGTTCCTCCCCTTGATCACATTGCTAGACTACATTTTCCAGCCTTCCTTGCAGGTAGGTGTGGCCATATGATTGAGTTCTATTCAATGGAAGGCTAGTGGAAGTGATATTCGTCACTTTTAGATATTCTTCTCCTTGTAGCTAGTTGTAATAGAGATTTTCCTTGGGGTAACAGAACCCACATGCATGTGGTTTGTGTTAGAGTGGTTCTCTCAATGACTGTGTTGAGCAGTACCTTATACCCCATCCTTACTCATAACCCATTCACTTGCCCATACTGTTATATAAACAGCATATAAATTTCTTTTGTCCAAACCAGACCTTTTTTTGGATCTATTTTACAGATAGAAGGCTATTCAAATCACACAAAACACCATTTAAAATTTTTTTTTAAATTCTAGAGAACCCAGCACGGCTGTTCCAAGTATGGGTTGGGACTAGGTCAAAGGGATTTAAAGATGAAGCCTGTAAGCCTTGTATACATGGTGGGGGTAAGTATCCTTTGGGTTTGCTTAATGAAGGTTCCAGGGTACTGCAAGCTTAATGAACTCAAAGTTACAGAGAAAACAGATGAAAGTCCTGTCTCTTTTTTCAGAGATCAGCCTAATTTTTTCTCATGTAAAAAAGTGTTGCTAGGGGTGCCTGGGTGGCTCAGTCAGTTAGACATCTATCTCTTGGTTTTGGCTCAGATCATGATCTCAGGGTTTGTGAGTTTGAGCCCCACATTGGGCTCTGTGCTGATGGTGTGGAGCCTGCTTGGGATTCTCTCTCTCTCTCTCTCTCTCTCTTTCTGTCTTTCTTTATTTCTTTCTCTCTCTCTCTCTCTCTCTCTCTCTCTCACAAAAGAAATAAACTTGTAAAAAATCATAAAAAAATAAAGAATTCTTAGGAATAGTAACAGATTTCTGTTCCCCTTTAGTGAATCATCAACTTCATTTGGTGGTAGTTGGCACTAAGGTTATGTTAGTGATCCCGATAATCACAGGATTCTACTTAATTTAGGGCTGAAGATCCCCGAACTATCTTTGACCCTTGTCTCTTGAAGATCTTTTGGGGTATTGAAGTGGGGTCAGGAGACACTTTGGTATCCTGTGAATTCTACTGTTGCTCTAGAATCTGGTGGATTCTAAGAGGTTTACCCAGAGTAGGGAATGGTTTTAATGAGCTGATGGGTTGGAAGTATAGGGTTGGGCTTGATGGAGACTTTGCTGGGAGGCAACTCAAGCTCCATCCAGGTGCCTGGCTGGAGTTATTTCTGTATACCTTAGCAGAAAGGCTGATAGTTAGGGGACTGTGCCCAACATAACAATAGGTAGGAGGAAGTGGAAGAAGGACTATTTCTTCTTCCCTTTGTTTCTACTTGTCCTTCAGTGTTCAAGATGGTGTTGATGGATGTGGTAATGGTGGTGCAATGGATGATGGAACAAAGAGAGGACCAGAGGCCATGCAATGCTAATGAGATGGGAAAATATTGAAGTAGTTTGTTGAGGGCATAATGATAATTAAATAAGTAATTTCAATTTTTAACGTCCATTATTATAACATATCTAGTTTTTCTAGGAGCTTATTCAAATGTCTTTATCTCTACTAATACTAAGTATTATTTCCTAGTAACATCCCTCTTCCACATCCCCTACAGATAGTTGGTTATGTCCTCACATATATAAGTAAATACATCTATTATAACACATATCAAATTAATTGATTGTTCAGTTGATTTATTGACTCACCCGAAGTTTATGGAACACCTACTCTGTGTCAGGCACTACAGAGGACATCGGGGATACAACAATGAATTTGATGCAGGTAACACACAGGTGGGTCGGGGAGACCAAAAGTGAATCAGCAATTGTAGAGCAGTCTGATGACTAATGTATGCACAGGTGGATTGAGGGTTAGTAGGACAAGAGTCCAAATCACACTGCTGGTGGTGCTGAGGAAATCCTCCTGGTACCGAAGAATCCAGCAGCAGTTGAAATAAGTCCATAATGAGAATTGGGAGATGACTGGGCAGAGGGGTGCTGTTCAGGACAGGAGAAATAGCCAAGACATGGAGGTGAGATAGAGCAAGATGCATTTGAAAAACTACTAAGTAATTTTGTTGGAGATGAGTATGGGGGAAATGTCAGCAATTCTTTGTAATTATTAGGTTTTTGTATCTGTCTTTTCTTGCTAGTTTTTGAGTTCAGGGATCATGCTTTGTATATCTTTATAACCTAGTATTTGGAACACCAAGGGCGTCAGTAAGTTTTTTTTGAAATAATGAGAGCTGGCTGATACTGAGTCACTGACATCAGCTGGTCTCAACTCTCTGAACTGCTGGTCTGTTGCTCAGCCCTATAGGCTCTCAAAACAGGATGGGCCTGGATCCTCCCAGCTATGAAACAGCTGGAAGCTTCTTTGCAAATGACAAAAAAGGAGCATTAAATATTTAATGCTTAAAAGTTAAATATTATTATAAAAGCAATTTAATATAAATAGCTTTCAGCAAATCCTTATCCATATTTCATGACTACAATGGGCGTCTGAGTTCTAATGTTTGTGAGCAATTAATTTTAATGGTTATGTACTCTCAATTTCCCTGTATTTTTCTCCCTAGCAGACCCCCAGGTCTATCAGGAAAGTGAAGAGCTAGACGTCAATGTCATTGTGGACAGAGAGGGACACAGAGCTATGCGTGAGGTCTCCAAATGACAAGTTAATAGGCATTTGGTAGTTGCTAAGTAATACATAAGCTGTGATGCCTTAAAACCCTGAAGTATAATGTTAACTTGGTGACACAGGGCCTTTATTCTCCTACTGAATAGTTCCACAGAGTTAGGCATTGCCTCCTCTGTGATTCCATAGTAACTTCATTGTATTTCCTGATAACAATAATTGTGATGATGACTCTCACTTATTGAGTATGTACTCTGTGCCAGAAGCCATGCCGAAGACTATTTGTATTCTATTATACTAACCATGGAAAATTTCATTTTATTCTCATTTTTCAGATTAAAAAACCTGGAGCTTAAAGAATGAAGTTGCTCAGGTTCGTGTAGTATATTTTTGTTCTTCGTCTCTTGGGATTGTGAGTCCTGCGTCAATAGGGATCTCATGACATTCTCCCCTTCACCCCACTAGAGCAGTGAAGGGGATAAGAGTACTCAATGGGTACTCAACAAATGTTTGTTGAATGAATAAACAAATATAGACAAAACTCAGTATTATGAAATTTTTATTATTTGGATACTTGCCATCTCACAAAGATTTAAATGATAAATCCCTTATGAGATGGAAGAAATGGTTGATTTTCTCCAATACAAAGGTCCCCAAACTGCAAACATTCTTGATACTTTGCAGGAGTTTGGAGTGCAGAAATGAGCCCTGTATATTCCTCTCCTATAGCCTTCAGGTTTCTTAGTAGAAAAAGGGTAGGAGTGGAGACGAAGGGTGTTGATTAAGTTTCTTGATTTTTGATCTTTAACCTAGGTTTACCCTCCTTCTTATGCTGTCAAGGGTTACATCTGATAACATTGGAAGCTTGAATTTTGGCCACAATGTGGAGGAAGGCTGTAGAATTGCATGATTTTCTAACACTTGCATTGTATGTTGTGGGAAAATACTCTTCTTTGGTATTCTATATCTGCAACTTCTTTGCCTTGAATAAATATATCATAGATTGATGCATAACATATGCAAAGTTATGCAAATGTAGTCAGTCCTCCTAAGTTAGTCACTGGGGTCACATAGACTATGTGCCCTTTGCGGCTTTCCACTGAGTGCCCCTGGTCTCTTGATAGGAGAGGCCAATGGGGGTCAATGTGGCTCTTGTGGGGGGAAGGACTGAATGCCAGAGCATTTATTTGGAAATAAAATTTCCAAATTATGTGTCATATCCCAGTGGGAGGCCATACTGTTCAATTCAATGAACATCGACTGCTTACTTTGGGCCAAGCTGTGTGCTAGGTACTGGAGATTCTTGGCCAAGATTTGAAGGGTTCCGTGGGGAAATGACATATGGAGACCAAGGCAGGTAGCAGGGAGATGCAATATTTTTAAGAACTAAGAACTCTTAGCAGAGAAAGAATGTGGGGAGAAGAAGGGAGGGCTAGAGTGAGCACAAAACTTTACAGAGTGGGACCTGAGATTCAGAGAGGTTAAATAACTCACCCTAAGTCACACAGCTAATAAGGAACAGGACTAGGATTGAAATCTTGGTGTCTGTAAAGGAAAGAGTTATAATCGCTTAATGATGAAGAACATAGGCTCTGACCTGTTTCTTATTGGCTGCGTGACCTTGGGCATGTTACATAACTTGTTTTGAACCAGAGTTTTCTCAGCCTCTCTTGATATTGCTACTTCAGAAGGGGGTAAAGAGGGTGAAATAAAGTAACATTGGCAAGGTACAGATCACCTTACTGGGCATCCCATGAGCACCACATAAATGGTAGCTGTTAGAGTCTGTTGGAATGTATTCCTTTATCAAAGCCCAGTGTAGGAGTGAAGATTGAGAAGCAGGAGTTCCCACAAGGTCCTAAATAAGGTAGTCTGTGGTAGATAAAATAGTTGGTTAAGGCCATTGATTCCCAATTCATTAGCATTACTTGGTGGTATTTAAAAGCATAATGATCTGGGTGCCTGGGTGGCTCAGTTGGTTTAGCATCTGACTCCTGATTTTGGGTCAGGTCATCTTATGGTTTGTGAGTTGGAGCCCTGCGTTGGCCTCTGCACTGATGGTGTGGAGCCTGCTTGAGATTCTCTCTCTCTCCCTCTCTCTCTCTGCCCCACCCCTGCTCATGCTCTCTCTCTCTCAAAATAAAACTTAAATTTTTTTTTAAATCATAATGACCTTTGAACTCAGAGATTCTTATCTCTAATATTATTATTTTTCAAGCTACTGGCTTGTTTAACTGGTTGAGAGTCAGTATATGGGGCAATCCTAGGAGGCAGATGGTTTTGATGAGGAAGCACCATCTACCTCTGTCTCAGTGTGACTGGGTTCCCAGCCAGAGGGTCACCAGTGGCTTACTGAGGTAATACTGATCACTTTAGAGTGCTAATAGTGGAGTCAGGGTATTAACTAACCCAGCAGCCATGAACTCAGCCCTAAAGGGATGTGATCAAAATGGCATTGTTGAGATCAGGCCCCAGGTGATGCATGGCAGTGAGAGATGACAAATCCAGTAACAGGCCAGAGGGGAAGGCAAAGTAGTCCTGCCTATAGGACCCAAAGTGCATGTATATAAACCCAGCTTCCTAGAGCTGCCCCGTCAGGGTAAATATCTCCAGAACCGCAGTTCCCAGTCTTTACATCCCCGCATGCTAGCGTGGCCTAGTCAGTAGGATACATGTTTTGTTACCATAATGAGGAACCCAGATTTGCAAATGATTTATTAACACATTTAATAAAAATATATACCAGAATAAAATGAAGTTATCTCCACTTTCCTTCTTTGCCTTTGCAACCAGCCAAGGGAAGAGCGTGAGCCACCATCTAACTGCAGTGGTTCCCTTGCTACTCTTTCACATCTATTCCCGGTTCCCCTTTCCATCTCCACTCAGCAGCCAGAGTGATTTTCTTAACATGCAACTCAGATCATGTCATTCTCCTCTTTAATCTGCTGTTGCCATCCCATTGTACTAAAAATAAACTGCAAATAGCTTTGTGGAGCCTCAAGACCCTTTGTTAAACGAATGCACCTGTCTAGTGACAATCTCTTTCTCTCCCCCTGCACCTCTACTCTTGAGCTCTAGAGAGTGCTGAGTTCCTTCTCACTTCAGAGACTTTGTGTTTTCTGTTCCCACCGTCTAGAATTCCTTTATCCTGGCTCTTTCCATAAAGGGATGCCTAATGTTACCTTATGGAAGAGGCATCCACCTGAGCTAGAATAGCCTCTTGCACTTACTGTCCCCACTGGTTGCCTCCATAGCAACGATCACCATCATTAGTGATTAAATCTTACTCTTTATTTGTATATCAGTATACAGCAGCCATCCTCACTAATATAACAGAACTGCCATAAGGTCGGGGCCTTGTCTGATTTATTTACCATTTTACTGCCAGCATTTAGCACCAATACCTGACACGTCGTAAACGTTCAGTAAATATTTGTTGAAGGAAAGAATGAAAGTTGGATAGCTCTGTCACTTTTACACATTTTGAAACACTTCTAGAGAGGGAAGGAAAGGGTTTCCTGTAAGTTGCACATCTATTGAGTAAGCCTGTGGGGATATATAGTTATTTAGTCAACAAATGAATATTGAGTATTTACTCTGGGCATTGTTCTAGGCACTGGAGATGCAGTTAAAAGTAAGGCACCAAGTTCCCTGTTCTTAAGAAGCTTATAGCAAATATTAGCCAACAAATAAACAAGATTATTCCAGCAAGTAATAAGTTCCATGGAGAATTTATTCATAACAGGATGAAGTGGTCAAGAATGATGAGAGGGTGGTCAGAGAAGTGTTTACTGAGTAGGGGGCATGTCTGGAAAACCCCAGGGAAAGTGTTTCCTGAAATGAAGTCATATATCTTATGTGTATGAAAGAAAAATCTTTCAAAGTCACTGCTCTAGGAGATACTACTCAAGTTTTAATTAGAATCCACTTAAGTCAGACGCTAGTTTGTTCCCTAATAGTGATTAGGACTGTCTTGGGTAATTAACAGCTCTTAGATTTGGAGGGGAAAATAACTTAATTATCTGCCTGACCTTGATTTTGTGAGTGCTGAGTCAAAAGGAGTGAAAGGGGCCAGGATGTAGCTGGGTGATAGGGACAGGTGTAGACCAAGCTCCATCTGGCTACCAAGTGACTCACTGGACAAATGGACAATGGATTTTCTGAAGGGAGGTGGCTCCAGGGTCTGGGCTTCATGGCCTCTGGTTCTTTCACATTGGCTATCCTGGTCCAGTCAGCTGTTCTCATGCTATTGCTGGTATGGCCTGGACTGAGAAGTCTGCATCCCACCCACTGGCTTTGTATGGCCTCATTCACACCCATGTTTCTAGAGACTAGAATAGAAGGCTCACCATAGCTAGCCCCCTTCCCCTTTGGCTTCCCTGGCTAAGCAGGCTTGGTCACAATCTGAAGCTATGAAGTCTCCTCTTAAGAGAAGAAACAAACTTTTCATGCTCTCATTTCCTCTTTCTCATCCTATCAGTGTCTCCAAGCAGTAGACAATGAGACTCTGGAAAGTTATGGATAAAAGAGATTGGCTTTTTTTTTTTTAAATGGTGTGTATTCTTTAATTTTATTTTCTGGTTCCATATCCTTCTCACCTCCCTGCTCCCCCCTTCCCTCTCTCTCCCATTCAAGTCAGCTTTGGATTAGAGTTTCAGATCAACTTTCAATTCTCTTTTAGCAGATTTTTAATTATCCCAAAGCCGCGCTGTGAGGAGGCTGGTTCAGAGGCTCCAGGCGGCTTTGGTCACATCTGCAGATCACGTAGGTATAATCTCTATGGCAACTGACCCATGTTGGGTAGAAGCAAATAAAGCTTAGAACTAAAGGTTAATTGCTATTTCATTTCTGCTTTTTCCCCCCTTGCAATTCCAGCATTGTGGATGGAGGTTTTAATTAGAATCAAATTATCAGCAGATTGAACATCTTCTTTATGATTTTGTTGGCTGAAAAATTACTCTAGTTGGCTAGAAAAGGGAAAATGATAGATGGTTTCTATTAGCCTCAGTGTCTTCTTTCTTACCTCTTGGGGAGAATGGACAGACAGCTTAAATGGTCTAGCCAAATGGTCTAGATCTTTTCAGCACCAGGGAGCATGCTCCTTCTTGATTCTTACTCTATATTGACATTAATAATCTTACTGACAGTGCTGACCATTTACTGTGAATTTACTTACACCAGACACTCTGCTAAGCACATATGTGCATGATCTCAATTATTTATTATTTTTATTTAAATCTAAGTTTGTTAACATATAGTGTAATTATGATTTAAAGAATAGAATTTAGTGACTCATCGCTTACATATAACACCCAGTGCTCACCCCAACATGTTTCCTCTTTAATGCCCATTACCCATTTAGCCTATCCCCCCAACCCACCTCCCCTCCAGCAACCCTGTTTGTTCTCTGCATTTAAGAGTTTCTTATGGTTTGCCTCCCTCTCTGTTTTTACCTTATATTTGCTTCCCTTCCCTTATGTTCATCTGTTTTGTTTCTTAAATTCCACACATCAGTGATATCATATATTTGTCTTTCTCTGACTTACTTATTTCACTTAGCATAATACATTCTAGTTCAATCCATGTTGTTGCAAATGGCAAGATTTCATTCTTTTTGATTGCTGAGATCCATATATATAAGTGGAATTGCTGATTCCATTGTATATATATACCACATCTTCATTAGTCAGTGGACATTTGGGCTCTTTCTATAATTTGGCTATTGCCAATAGTGCTGCTATAAACATTGGGGTGCATCTGCCCCTTCAAATCAGCATTTTTGTATCCTTTAGATAAATCTCTAGTAGTGTAATTGCTGCTTTGTAGGGTAGTTCTATTTTTAATTTTTTGAGGAACCTCCATACCATTTTCCAGAGTGGCTGTACCAATTTGCATTCCTACCAGCAGTGCAAAAGTGTTCCTTCCCCTTTCTCTGCATCCTCACCAAGATCTGTTGTTGCCTGAGTAGTTCATTTTAGCCATTCTGACTGGTGTGAGGTAGTAGCTCATTGTGTTTTGATTTGTATTTCTCTGATGATGAGTGATGTTGAGCATCTTTTCATGTGTCTGTTAGCCACCTGGATGTCTTCTTTGGAAAAATGTTTGTTCATGTCTTCTATCCATTTCTTCACCGGATTATTTGTTTTTTGGGTGTTGAGTTTGAGAAGTTCTTTATAGATTTTGGATAATAACCCTTTATCTGATTTGCAAATATCTTCTCCCATTCCATTCGTTGCCTTTTAGTTTTGCTGATTGTTTCCTTTGCTGTGCAGAAGTTTTTATCTTGATGAGGTCCCAAACATTCATTTTTGCTTTTGTTTCCCTTGCCTCTGGAGACTTGTCAAGTAAGAACTTGCTGTGGCCAACGTCAAAGAGGTTGTTGCCTGTTTTTTCCTCTAGGATTTTGATGGCTTCATGTCTTATGTTTAGGTCTTTCATCCATTTTGAGTTTATTTTTGTGTATGGTGTAATAAAGTGGCCCAGGTTCATTCTTCTGCATGTTGCTGTACTGTTTTCCCAACACACATGATCTCATTTAAACTGTAAAGTGATGCTGTAAGTTATAAATTCTGAACCCCATTTTACAGATGATAAAACCAGCCTCAGAGATAGTAAATAACATGTCCATGGTGACATAACTAGTAAGATGCAGAGCTGCATTTTGACCCCAACTTACCTGATTCTAAAGCTCTTAACCATTAATCAGATCCCAAAATATGCTCTGGGAGGCTCCAACTTGGTTAGAGAGACTAGGAGACTCACAGTGGAGGTTAGCTGCCCCAAATCGAACATGCTCAGGGATTTGGCTAAACTCATTCTCTTCCCATTAGTGTTCCTGAAATAGTAATTATAGAATAATGGTATCTAGCATGGTACACATTAAATCTTATGTATAGTTTCTGTGGTTCCCTAGAATGAAAAAAATCAATACAAGGTCTTTACTCACCCTCCCCAAATACAGCATTATTATGTTCATTTCTTGCCTTTGCTCAAGTCTTCTTCCTCCCTGGAATTCCTCCTTTTCTATAAGCTACTATTTATGCTTCTCATCCTTCCAAGCCCACTTTAAAACACAATGCCCTTTATGAAGTGTATTTTCTTTGATAACTGTGGCTCACAGTTTCTTCTTCTGTTGTAAATTCTTATAACCATTCATTTTCTGAATTGTTGCAGTAGTAGTTAACAGTTTAGATTCCAACTCAGATTTCCTGGATTTGAGCCACAGCTTCACCATTTAACATTTTAGTGTTCCTGAGACGGTTTTATCATGTGTAACTGGGGGCCATAATAGAATCTATACTTTAGAGGGATCTTGTGAGGATTAAATGAGTGTCTATGAGTAAACTAGTTATAAGAATGTAGTGTTTATAATAAGAACTATATATGTGGTTTGCTATTATGTCCTTCTTTGCTCATTAATTATTGTCTTTTATGTTATTCAGGACAGAAATTCAACTCAAGCACATCTAAGCATAACAAGGGAATTTATTGGCCTGTTAACTGGGAAATCCAATGATATGCCTAACACAGGCATCACTTGATCCAGGGATTCGGTGGTGACACTCAGCAATGCTTTTTCTCTGTGTTGGATTAATTCCCAGGCAGGTGCCCCCTCCAGCATTCGATTTACAACTTCACACACCAGCAGTCATGCAGCACCTCTTACCTCTGAGCCCCAGCAAAAATTCTGAAGTACTTTAATTGGCCCAACTCAGATCACATGTCTGTGGGTGAACCAAATTTGGTATCCATTGGGATTCTCACTGACCAGACCCTGGAAACAGAGGGTGGAGTTAGCCCTGATCAAATCATGTGGCTGGGAGGTTCCCCAAAAAGAAATGAGGGCATAGGTCTACCTCGGTATCTGCCATCCCATTTTTTATACTAAGTGCTTTTTTGGAAGGTAGCATCAGATCCTTCTTTCATGCTTAACATGGGGCATAAGTTCAAAAAATGACTTCCTGGTTGATGGACTAACATGTGTTGTCTGCCCTTAAGACTAGGAAGTGAGCTTCCTGGGTCATAGTCTGGAGACCTAGATGCATTCAAAGCTGCCTTGGAAAGCTGGCACTTGGGGAGGGGGCATGGCAAGATGGCACGGATGAAGAATGGGATGGATGGGATGGGGGAGCCTTCACCTGCATGTGTAATATTTGTAAGGTTTTATTTCTTAGCAGAAGGATATGAAGCAAATATGGACAGATGGTCATATTGGTTAAATCTGGGAGATGGGAACTTGGGTGCCATGGCAGTCTTTGCCTTTTCTGCATGTTTGATCTATTTCATTTAAAAACAATAAAACAGAGCAAAAAAATAGTAGCTACTTAGCCAGGCAGCATTTTCCCCTCTGAGTCTCCTGGATACCAAAGGAGAACTCAGCAATCACAGAATCCCTGGAGGTTTTCTGACTAATGTCATTTATGAAAGTCAACCCTTCCTGCTCTTTCATCTGATATAAAACATAAAGTTCAGAGTTACCTTAAAGGAAAGTTCAATAGTCTTTGGATATGGTTGAGAGAAAGAGCTTTACCTAAAACCTGTTATGAGAAATAACAAAGTAAAAATTTATAATAATCATAGTAATAATGCCTATCCCTTGTTGAGAGCTGACTATTTCTCAGGAACTGTGCCAAGCACTTGATATATATTACCTCATTTAATTCTACCAACAACGCTCTGAGGTGAGTAGTACTATCATTCCTACATTGTAGATAGGACACAGAGGCCCAGATTGGTTAGGTCACTTGTCCAAGGTGAAGTAAGTGAAATTTGTAGAATGAGTATCAAGTCCAGATTTGTTTGATTCCAAAGCCCATCTTGCCACCACCACCAAGTTCTCCCCCCTCTGTTTACCAGGAGTAGGTCTTGGGACCAAGAGACTTTGACAGCTGATATTTCCCACCCCAAAGTGTAGTATTAAGGACATGGGCCTGAAGTCTGAATGCCTGGCTGGACTGTGTTGCTTACTAGCTATGTGACCTTTGGGAAATCCTTCAAACTCTTCACTTCAGTTGTACCTGAGTGAAACTGAAGGGACAGATAGCATGCATGTCACAGATTTTCCTGAGGATTATATGAGAATGTGAATGTGAAATGCTCAGCTCAGTGATTGGCAAATAGCATGTGCTCAGTAAATGTTAATAATATTTTTTTCCCACGACAAAAGGTCAAGCCTCACAAAAGTCTAACCCATTTTTACCTCTTTCATCACACTAGTATCTCTCAGCACTCTTAAAACTTAATTCTTTATAAAATCTTCAACAAATTTCAATGGTTCTACAAGAATTTCCATGAAAATGAGCAGCCCCTTTTCCCATCCTTCTCCATCTTTGATATCTACTTCTAAGGTAGATACTTTTGATTCTGTTAGCTAGTGTTTTTTTTTTTTTTTTTAGTCACAATTTATTTATTCTTTCCATTGCCTCTTAAAGTTTTTTTTTTTTAACTTTATAGTTTATTGTCAGGTTGGTTTCCATATAACACCCAGTGCTCTTGCCCACAAGTGACCTCCACCATGACCATCAGCCCCCATTACCTTTCCCCCTCCCCCTTCCCCCCTCAGTTTGTTTTCAGTATTCAAGAGTCTCTCGTGTTTTTTCTCCCTCCCTCTCCCTAACTCTTTTTCCTCCTTCCCCTCCCCAGGGTCCTCTGTTGGGTTTCTCCTGTTAGACCTATGAGTGCGAACATATGGTATCTGTTAGCTAGTTTTAAGGGACTTCACCTCATTTTTTTAAAGTTAAACTTCTAATTTTGAGAAAACTATAGATTCACATGCAGTTGTAACAAGTAATACAGAGTGGTCCCATGTGCCCTTTAGCCAGCTTGTGTCAACGGTAACATCTTGTAGAACTGTAGTAGATACCACAACCAGGACCATGACATTGACACAGCCAAGGTACAGAACACTTTATTGCCACAAAGATCCTGCGTGCTGTCCTTTTGTAGTCACACTCACTTCTCCCCTGTCCCCACCCTCTGCTGCCCCTCTGGCAATCACAAATCTGTTGTCCATTTCTATAATTTTTTAATTTCAAACAGTTTATATAAATGGAATTATACAGTATGTTACCTTTGGAGATTCGCTCTTTCGAATCAGCATAATTCTCTGAAGATGATTGTGTGGATCCTTTTATTGCTTCTTTAGCAGTATTTCATGGTTAGATGTACCACCTATTCTCAGCATTTCTTATTCACACCTCAGTTATATATCCACATGTGGCCCCTGCATTTATTTTTAGAGCTAGTACCACTTTCCTTTATTCCTTCCTTCTGTCTCTGTCAGTGCCTGTTACTCGTCTTCAGAATAATGTGGTCTTCCATGTTTGCCTTCTGTTTTTTTTTTTATCCATTTATTTGTCATGGCCCCAACAATTCAAGTTACACTCTAAGAAAACAGAGAAGGAAATCTATAAATTTTCCTTCCACACAATTTCCCTCTGGTAGTGTTTTCCTTGTTAAGTACAGAAATTCTTTTGTACATTTGTACAGACATTTTAAGAATCATAAGTGATCTGAGTTAGTAAAGACACAAAGAAAAGTCTTGGCGGGGTGAAAGCTTTGACCCAGCCATTGGAAGGTACCTCTGGGCTAGGGCTGCAGTACAGAGAGAATCTTCCAGTAATTAGTATGTTTTTTTTTTCCTTTGCCATTTGCGTTCTTATTGCCTTTTTCTTTGGAACCTCCTCCTACTTAGCCCCACACAGAATTTTCAAGGCCAGTGGTAGCAGTATGAATCAATAAAAGAGCCTGATACTCCCTATTGAAGACCCTAAACAAGTCATGGGAAAGGACTACTCTTCCCTATTTTTTAAAATGGAAGTATAGTTGACACACAATGTTACATCAGTTTTAGTTGTACAACATAGTGATTTGACAAGTCTGTATGCTATGCTATGTTTACCATCTGTCACCCTACAACATTATTAAAATACTATTGACTATATTCCCTATGTTGTACCTTTCATTCCCATGACTTATTCATTCCAAAACTGGAAGTCTGAACCTCCCACTTCCCTTCACCCATTTTGCCCATCCTTCCATTCCTCACCTCTGGAAACCATAAGTTTGTTCTCTATATTTATGGGGCTATTTCTGCTCTTTTATTTGTTTTATTTTTAGATACACATACAAGTAAAATCATATGACATTTGACTTTCTCTGTCTGACTTATTTCTCTTAGCTTAATACACTGTGGGTCCCTCCATGTTGCAAATGTCAAGATCTCATTCCTTTTTATGGCTGAGTAATAGTCCATTGTGTATATGTGTGTATATATCCATTTATCTATCAACAGACACTTGGGTTGCTTGCATATCTTAACTATTATAAATAATGTTGCTATAAACATTGGAATACATGTATCTTTTTGAATTAGTGTTTTCATGTTCTTTGGGTAAATACCCAATACTGGAATTGCTGGATCATATGGCATATCTATTTTTAATTTTTTGAGGAACCTCCATATTGTTTTCCACAGTAGCTGCACCAATTTACATTCCTCTCAGGAGTGCAGAAGGGTTCCTTTTTCTCCACAGCCTCGCCAGTATAACTTAGTGTCTTTCACATGGTAAGAGCTCAATAAATACTTTTTTGTTTAATGTATTGTTGGTTCATGAAAGTGTGAATTAAAATGATTCATTTTTTTCTTTTATAGTTTATTGTTGAGTTGGTTTCCATATAACACCCAGGGCTCATCCCAACACGTGCCCTCCTACATGTCCATCACCCCTTTTCCCCTCTCCCCCACCCCCATCAACCCTCAATTTGTTCTCAGTATTTAAGAATCTCTTATGGTTTGCCTCGCTCCCTCTCCTTAACTATTTTTTCTCCTTCCCCTCCCATGGTCCTCTATTAAGTTTCTCCTGTTCCACTTATGAGTGAAAACCTATGGTATCTGTCCTTCTCTGCCTGACTTATTTCACTTAGCATAACACCCTTGAGTTCCATCCATGTTGCTACAAATGGCCAGATTTCATTCTTTCTCATTGCCATGTAGTATTTCATTGTATAGGTAAACCACATTTTCTTGATCCATTCATCATTTGATGGACATTTTGGCTCTTTCCATGATTTGGCTATTGTTGAAAGTGCCGCTACGAACATTGGGGTACAGGTGCCCCTATGCATCAGCAGTCCTGTATCCCATGGGTAAATCCCTAGCAGTGCTATTGCTCGGTCATAGGGGAGTTCTATTGTTAATTTTTTTAGGAATCTCCACACTGTTTTCCAGAGTGGCTGCACCAGTTTACATTTCCACCAACAGTGTGCCCATTTTTCCACATCCTCACCAGCGTCTGTAGTCTCCTGATTTGTTCATTTTAGCCACTCTGACCGGCATGAGGTAGTATCTCAGTGTGGTTTTGATTTGTATTTCCCTGATGATGAGTGATGCTGAGCATCGTTTCATGTGTCTGTTGGCCATCTGGTTGTCCTCTTTGGAGAAGTGTCTGTTCATGTCTTCTGCCCATTTCTTCACTGGATTATCAACTATCTTTTCCCATTCTGTCGGTTGCCTATTAGTTTTCTTGATTGTTTCCTTTGCTATGCAGAAGCATTTTATCTTGATGAGGTTCCAATAGTTCATTTTTGCTCTTGATTCCCTTGCCTTTGGAGATGTGTTGAGTAAGAAATTGCTGCGTTTGAGGTCAAGGAGGTTGTTTCCTGCTTTCTCCTCTAGGGTTTTGATGGTTTCCTGTCTCACATTCAGGTCCTTCATCCATTTTGAGTTTATAAAATGATTCATTTTTTCAGAGTGCTTGGATGGCTCAGTTGGTTAAGCATCGACTCTTGACTCAGCTCAGGTCATAATCTCATGGTTTATGGATCGAGCCCTGTGTCGGGCTTTGCACTAACAGCATGGAGCCTGCTTCTCTGTCTCTTTCTCTGCTCCTCACCCCACTCACATGTATGTATTCTCTTTCTCTCTCTCAAAATAAATAAATAAACTTAAACCAAAACAAAAAAAAATGATTCAGTTTTTTGAGTTTAGCTGTTGCTGGAGCTTTGAGAAGCTATTTTCCAGACTTTCTCCTTTCTATTTTTTTTTTTTTAAATCTCTGACATTTTGCCAAAGGGCTTGGTTTTTCCCTTCCTTTCCCTTCCTAGAGATGAATGGACTGGGAATCAGAAAGCCTATTTTGAGTTTTATGTCCATCATTTACTAACTGAAAAGTTTTGAACAAGTCAGCTGATCTATGTAGAACGGTATTAGTGATTACCAGGCTGCTAGGCAACCTAGAGGTCAGTCTTCCCAGAAGTTTTTCTGACACAAAGTAACATTTTGTCATTGGCTATTGTGAGGGGATATGGAGAATAAAATAAGAGAGAACTCTTCCTGAGTGTATATAGAGAGGTAGATATTCCAGAAACGTGGACACTGATATTATTCTTCATTTCATGGGTTTTAGGGCCTTCATTAACAGATCTTTGATATCTTTTATGTTAATTATCCCCCAAAAGTTTGCCATATATTTTCATTTTTCATAAGGGAGAATCTCTTCATGTATTTGTTGCATTTAAAAATTCTTTTGGTTTTCCTGAAGACCTCTGGGGATATTTCTTTTTCTTGGAGATTTCAATGGAATGAATTAATCTATATTCAAGCAAAAGTAGAGCTCCAATTACATGATAACCTTTAAAAGGATAATTATGTTCTTAATGCCTTTATTTTTTTTGAGAGAAGGAATACAAATTTATTAATATGTTTACATGCACAGGATCCACAGGAAAGAAGTGAAACTCAAAGAGGTAGTAGGACTTAGGAGCTTATACACCATTTTTACAAAGCAAAGAGGGTTTGGGCTTCAAGGAAGTATAAGTTGTGGGGAAGTAACAAAAAAATACATGGAGAACTCATGAGAGATAAAGGTTGTTTCTGTAAGGTTTGTTTATGCAGACTCGTTTTGGTGCTGACTCTTTGTCTCTTGCAAGAGAGGTTGCTTTCCTCATCCTGGTACAGGAGGGTAAGGAGATGTTATTTCCTTTACAAGGGGAAATGCATGCCTTGCATGTAGGCAGAAAAGAGGAGTGCAGAGAACTCTTGTTAATGTCTTTAGATTTGTTGTCAGAACTGATTTCTAAACATTCCTTTTTTTATTTTTCATTTTTTAAGTTTATTTATTTTGAGAGAGAGAGAGAGGGAGGGAGAGATGGAGCGAGCAGAGGAGAATCAGAGAGGGGGAGAGAGAGAATCACAGGAAGACTACACACTGCCAGCATAGAGCCCAATGTGGGGCTCAAACCCACAAATCATGAGATCATGACCTAAACTGAAACTAAGAATTGGATGCGTAACCGACTGAGCCATCTAGGTGTCCCTCTAAACATTCCTTTTCAGTTTGGCCTCTGACTCTACACCTGAGGTTGGTGATTCCTTCCCCCCTTGTGATAGGTGGCTTTCCTAATATATAAGGCACAGTTGATACCCCCAGGAAGGCATTGGGACACCAAGATGTCTACCACATTGGCCATTAATAGAAGATTCTTCAAGATGATGGATTAAGTAAGAACAAGCATAAGGAATGGGGATAAAAAGCAGTTGTTGCTGAAATGTCAAACCTAGGGGAAGGTTCACTAAGCAACTATCACTTCTTGAACATCAAATTTCAGGGGAAAGGGATTAGCATTTCTGCAAAACCTATCATGTGCTAAACACTAGGAAAAGTGCTTTAAATATATTCTTTCATTTATTCTTCACATTAGCACCATTTTATAAACGAAGAGTTGAAGCTCAGAAATACTGATTACGTAGCCTGTATAAAATTGCCCTTGTGAGGGACAGATTTGAACACAGATCTCTGAATCCAAGCTGATGTCCTTCCGACAGGACTTGCTGTCTTGCAATAGAGGAAACACGTTCACTAGGATGTGGGGTTGGATGAAGATGCTGATTCTAGAGGGAAATTCTGGAACACGAAGTTCTGGATAGCAACATGAACCTAACTCTCGTTTTTGTTCAATATCAATCAAGTCCAATAAATCTTCTGAGTCAACTAGTTGGGGCCTGTGGGTTGCTAAGTGGAAATGAGGCCACAGGCTCCGTGGGAGTCCCATTAGAATGAACTGGTACAGGGTTTTCTTCTCTGTGAGGTTGGCAAATGTCTAGCTGCTGGTGACAGCCCTGAGGCAGGGACTATAAAATGGGGACACTGAGGAGAGCTTGGCCCGAAGAGAGGTCTCCATGAGACCTGAGATACCAAAATATGTGGGCTTAGTCATCCCTGTCCTTGAGAAACAGGGAAGCTTCTTCAGAAGACTATTTTGACTTCCTCCCCTTGGGGACTGCTACCTGCTAGTGTATTCTAACAATAACACCCGAGTCCTAGTTATCAAGAAAGAAATCACAACATGTTCAAACCAGAGATTGCGAGATCCAGCAGAGTACACAGAACATAGTCACAAATAAAGCTGCTAAAGGAGACCTGACAATTTGGATGGAAAAATAAGTGCACTTAAAAAGATTCAAGTGCAGCTTGAAAGGACTTTTTGGAGCCAAAAAATACTTTCTTTATCCACAGATGAGTTAAGGCAAAATGACTACTATTAAGACAGAAATAGCTGGCCTGGAAGAGCAAATGGAAGAAATTTCTCTCCAAGTACTGAACAAAAATGTAAAGAAAAGGAAAATAGAGAAAAATATGAAAAGTTTAGAGGTTAGAGCCAGGAAACCTAACATGAGAATAATAGATGCTCTAGATTAGTAGAAAAAGGGAAGTCACAAAGCAAACAAATAGTAAAATAAACATTTTTCTGAGATCAGGAAGGCCTAAAGCTACAGACTGACAGGGCTTACAGAGTTGCAAAAGCATTGCTCATAATTAGGTGTGTCTCTGTGTGTGTATGTCTTAGTCCATTCAAGCTGCTATCACAGAATACCACAGACTGGGTGGCTTATAACAACAGTAATTTACATTTTACATGCTGGAGGCTGGGAGTTCCAAGGTCAAAGCACTGGCAGATTGGATGTCTGGGGAATGCCTGTTTTCTGGTTCATAGAGAGCTGCCTTCTCACTGTCCCTTCACATGGTAGAAAGGGAGAGTTCTGGTCTCTTTAGCTTCTTAGGAGGGCATTTATCCCATTCATGAGGGCTTCATCCTCATGACCTAATCATCTCCCAGAGGCTGCCCCTCCTAACACCATCACATCTCTATCTCTATGTATATGTGTATATTAAAGCAGGGGACTGCAACGTTCAAAATAGTGGTTTCCTCATGTGAGTGGGGCAATGGATAAGATGAGAAAGAACACAGGGTAGATAGAACTCTAAGCTGTTTTGCATTTTTCATTTGGGATAAAAGTGAGCCAAGGAAAATAAGGATTAATGGACAAGGATTATAATTAATCCATATATGTATGTGTTTGTGTATGTGTATGTGTATTATATGTGTGTGTATGTGTGTGTGTGTACACACACATATAATAAGAAAAGAAGGAGAGGGGTACCTGGGTGGCTCAGTCAGTTAAGTGTCTGACTCTTGGTTTCAGCCCAGGTCATGATCTCATAGTTCATGGATTCAAGCCCTATGTTGGGCTCTGTGCTGGTAATGCGGAGCCTGCTTGTGATTCTCTCTCCCCATGCTCTCTACCCCTCCCTATGCTAGTGCTTGCTGGTGCTATCTTTCAAAATAAATAAGTAAACTTTTTGAAAAAAGGAAAGAAAGAAAGAAAAGAAAAGAGGTGGGCAAAGAGAAACAGGGAAATAAAATCAGTAGTAGTGATCTTATCACAAAAGATGAAATTGCAGATTAAAACCACTAAACAGAGTGAAGGGAATGCCATTATTGAAAAAAGCTGTGATTTATTAAAAAAATAGAAACATGTATATTTGAATAAATCCAACCAGAGCCATTAACTATATGAAGAAGAAATGCTAAGAAAAGTCAGGAAAATTTCCTGATCATGCAATGATTATGGGAGACTTCAGTACTTCCTTTTTAGAATCATATAGGTATGTTAGATAAAAGCCACTTAAGAAGAAAAAAATTATTGCGGTAGCTGCGTGACTTAGTTGGTTAAGCTTCTGACTCTTGATTACAGCTCAGGTCATGATCTCATGGTTTGTGAGATCAAGCCTCACATTGGGCTCTGCACTAGCAGGGCAGAATCTGCTTGGGATTCTCTCTCTGCCCCTTTCCTGCTCACACTGTGTCTCTCTCAAAGTAAATAAATAAAAACATAAAAAGACACAAAATATTTTTAGCCCTGGGCATTCCATGACATAACTTCAATTTTTGCCTACATCTTTTCAAGGTTGATTTCTGTCTGTGTCTGTCTCCTCACTTTTTCTTATAAGGATACCAGTCATATTTGATTAGGGTTATCAAATTCAGCATGACCTCATCTTAATTTGATTAAATTTGCAAAGACCCTACTTCCAAATAAGATCACATTCACTGGTACTGGAGGTTAGGACTTAAACATATTGTTGGGGGACACTATTCAACCCATAGCAGAGACAAGAGACCTCTGCACTTAGAGGAAATATTTTAGCCTTAACTACTTTCATGAGTAAAGAGGAAGCAATGGTTACCTTTAGCTGGAGAAAGAGGTCCATGAAATGAACCAAAGGACTTCAGAAAAGGGACTCTACTTAAAGGTAAAAATCAAGAATAAACAAATATATGAAACGAATGTAACACTGTATGTTAACTATGCTAGAATTAAAAAGAAAATATAATAAAGAACTAAACTATTAAGTAGATCACTGCACTCACTGCCTACATACTGTGAACACTCAGTGAGTAATTGTAAGGTCTGGCCATTGTTAGGGGCTGATAGTGATCTGTGGATCTCAGTAATTGAAAATTATAGATTTGAGAGAATCAGGACTTAGAAAACTTTTTTTTTAATGTATGGAAGTTGTATGCTAAGAAATGGAACTCAGTTTAAAATCTAGGAAGTTTAGAATTCACATTGTGGCATGCAGGGTTCTATGTTACATTAAAAAATGGATATGCCTCTAAAAGGATATTTGTGTTATTTTTGGCTAGTGTACAAATGAAGCTGGAGGTTTAATTATGATTTTTCTTCTTTTTTTTTTTCTTAAAGTTTATTTTTGAAAGAGGGAGGGGGAGAGAGAGAGAGAGAGATTGAGAGCACATAAGCAGGAGAGGGACAGAGAGAGAGGAGACAGGTAATCCCAAGAAGGCTCTGTGCTGTTAGAGCAGAACCAGATGCGGGCCTCCATCTCACATATGGTGAGACCATGACCTGAGCTGAAGTGAAGAGTAAGACGCTTAACCAACTGAGTCACCCTGGCTCCCCAGTTATGATTTTTCGATGAAACTGGTGAGGTAACATGTTACGAGGCCTGGTGGGGATCCACGTATGATTTTTTTTTCTTCTGAAAGTTTTATTGGGAAATTTGATGAAACTTAACCAAATGTAGCACACCAAATAAATTAAAATCAGTTAGTGGGCTTGAAACAAAGAAGAATAAACAAATATAAAACAAAAAAGATAAAGGATGAGTTTAAAAAATTGGTTCTTAGAACAGAACCAGATAAATTCCTATTAAGTATGATTAAGGAGAATAGAGTGAGAAAAAAAAAGAGAAATCAATAAAACAAAATAGAGATAAGCGAGAGGTTAAAATGATAGTATAATATTTTAAATTATAATATTAGAAATTATGAGCACTTATATTACATGTTTATATGGGAACATTTTGAAAATCTAAAGCAGAAGTTGGTAAAGTAAGTCCCACAGGTGAAATCTGGCCCACTGCATGTTTTTGTATGACTGTGAAGCTATTGATACTTTTTACATTTTTAAGCAGTTGAAAAAAATAAAAGAATAATGTTTTATGATACATGAAGATTACATAAAATTCAAAAATCAGTGGCCATACACAGTTTTATTGAAACACAGCCACATCCATTTATTTACAACATTGTATATGGCTGTTTTTGCACTACAGTAGTAGAGTTGAGTAGCAATAGACTGTGGCCCACAAGCGTAAAATATCTGTCCCTTTGTAGAAAACGTTTGTCAACTTGGACCAATAGGAAGTAAATAATTTTCTAGTAAAATATAACTTATTCTGGAAAAAGTAGATAATTTGAATAGACCAATTACATAGACAAAAATTAAAAAAAAAAGGTTTTAACTACTGCTTTTGAAAAAGCCACCAAAAAGAGTAGATTTCATTGATGAGTTGTATTTAAAGTTTTGAAGACCAGTTGTTTTTTTAATGTTTTGTAAATTATTCCAGTCTATTGAAAAAAAGAAACACAAGGTTTTTCAATTCATCTTATGATTATAGTAGAATTTCAATTCCAAAAACTTGATATAAATAGTATGAAAAAGAAAACTCTATGCCAATCTTCCTTAAAAATATAAGTTCAGATTTTTAAAATGAAATTATAGCTACATGTCTATGACAGTGCATTCTATTACCAAAGACAGTTTCCTTCCAGGAATTCAAAGGTGATTCAATAGCAGGAAACTTAGTAATGAATTATGGGATAATTATATTCTTTCATCAATAGATTTTAAGAGAATTTGATAAGCATCTTTTAAAATTTTTCTATTAAAATTGGGAATAGATAAATTGCTGTCCATCATTGTTATTATTCAGTGTTATCTTAGAATGTTGAATAATTTTAGTGCAATTAGTGAATCCAATAAGAAAATATAAAATAACTTACAAACTATTGGAATAGGAAGAGATAGTATTATCACATTTTCTGACTATATGAATGTATACCTCGATAGCCCAAGAGACTCTGTTACGAAACTATTAGAATTAGTAAGAGAATTCGGTAAGTAGTTGGATGAATATACAATTATCAGTCACTATTCTCTGTTTTATCAATAACCACTGATGAAAGGAAAAAAAAGATCTGTTCACAAAAGTGAAAAATGTACAAAATGCTAATAAACACAGCAAATAAAAATTTTATAAGAAATTTAGGTGGTTACATGTATACTCTGGAGACAGAGATCTTCTTAAGGTTTATTGATAATGAATAGCTGTCATAAATGGCATAAACAAAGTTAATAGAGAAGTGACAGTTTAAAAAAATAATTGTAATGCTAATGAAAGACAAAGGAATAATATTCTAATATATCTAGAGCTCTTAAATATTGGCAAGAGTGGAACAAAAGACCCAAAAGAAATGGGGGGAAAAGCATCAATACATGCATGGTTATAGAATACAAGTGCAAGTACCCAGCAAAAACATGAAAAGATCAAATCCAAATGCAAATTAACTAGGAAAATGCAAATTGAAATAGCAGTGAGATATCACTTCCCAGTGTTCAAACAAGAAAAAAATTCAAAAGACAGATAACATTTATTGCTGGCTGGGAAGAAAGAAACGGACACTCCCATACATTGTGCTAGAAATGTAAATTGTTATGGCCTTTTTGAAGAGTCATGTAACAACATCTATTAAATTAAAAATACATAGAGTCTTTAAACCTGATATTCCATCCTTGGAAATGTATTCTATACAAATAAAATCAGCACTACACAAGCATATATGTACAAGTTTATTTATTACAGCAACTCTTGAGGCAGTGAAAAATTGGGAACCTAGCGAATTCTCTTTATTCAGGAACATAGAAATTATTGTACATAAATTATTGTAGGCTCATATCATGGGACTATTACATAGCTTTTGAGATACATGAATGAGAGCTATACTATATCTCTTGTGGAAGAATTTCCACGAAGTGTGAGTAAAACAAGTATGTGTGGAAAAGTATGTGTATTTGCATTTGATTATATGGCTATGGGGAAAAATATACTAGGTTATTGACATGCATTATTTGAGCGACAGTAGGGAAGAAAGGAGGCAGGAATAAAAAAAGGAAAAAGGAGAAATAAAATATGGCACTAAAAATACCTACAGTATACATGAATTTATCTTGTTTATGCAGTTTTGAACACATGTACACGCTAAAAAATGAACTTGAACAGTAAATGTTCTCTTCTTTTCTCTACTGTGCTGTACCTGTCTACAAGTTGCAGACTCCTTGGTTTTATCTGACAGTTGTTCTAGCTCAGTAGAAGGTTTCAGGGAAAAGTTCTGATGGCTGTCTCAGAGCACAAAGGTCAGCTTTAGCCCTGTCTAGAGCCAGGGATCAAAGGTTCAATTGTAGAACCCTGAGATTTTTTAGCATATTTTTCAGGATTTAGCTCTGTCCTTTTGCTTGTGTTTTTGGACGTGTCTTGTTTTCTAGTGCATTTGTTCTTACAAGGTCCTTCTCTCCAGATGCATGGGACAACTAGAAAGGAGTCACAGACTTGGGTTCAAGTTCTGACCAGGCAACTTTTATTGTGCTGTGATTTGATAAAGCTAGTGGTCCTCAAACTTGAGCATGCATTAGAATCACTAGGAGGGCTCTTTAAAACAGATTCCTGGGCCTCAACTCCAGAGTTTCTGATTCTGTGGGTCTACAGTGAAAACTGATAATTTGCATTTCTAATCATTTCTGGGTGATGCTGCTGTCGGTCCAGGGACCACACTTTGGAAAACACTGAATTAAGCTATTTAATCTCTTGCAACTTACTTCTTTTCCCCACAGACAAAATGAAAATGATAATAGACTTGGGGTCTGCTGGGGTTTGAAGGATCTTAGTAATTCAACGCTCCTCCTTTGTAGATGAGGAACCTGAGAATCCAAAAGGTGAGGAGACCAATACTTGTTGGCAAAGCCAAGATGAAAACCTAGGACCTTTGAGTTCTGGTGCAGTGTCTGTAGCACCCTGCTAATTAATGCTGTCTGTATTGTAGTCTTATTGGTAGACAGGGCATGTGAGATGATGCTGATAAAAGTGTCTCAATTGAAACTTTACAAAGCAAAGTGTTACTATGACCATGTATTGAGTTATAACAGTTGGAGCCAGTGGGCAGGGGGGCATCTTTGGAGGGGTCTAATATGCAGTGTTCTTCTTTCATGGTTATGTTCTAAACCAGTTGATAAGGAACGTGGATGGAGGTGGAAATATTATTTTATTATTAACAAAGATTGTTTGAAGGATGAAGCATTTATTGGTGAGTGATTTCCAAATGCTAAATCCAAGAATTAGAACAGGTCACTTCCTGATACTTTTAACATCAGGCACTGTGCTTGCATGTTCATTGAACAATTTCCATGGGCCTATGAAATAGATCATATTATTATCACCATTTTACAGCTGAGGAAACTGAGTCTCAGAAGGACCAAGTGATTTGTCCAAGGTAGAGTTTGGACCAGATTCAAGAGATAGTAACATTTACATTATAACAATGTTTCCCTTTGTGAACACTTAATATGTACCTGGCATGGTTTATCAGTTAAATAGAACCTCTGAGTGTTGTATGCAGTCAAGGTTTGTTCCTGGGATGTGGTTTTGCATGCTTGCAGAGCTGGAGAAGTCCAGAGCAGGCTATTGTGGTGGGCCTGAAGTCACTGTACAGTGGACAGTTGGAAAGAAGTGGGGGACAGGGAAGAAAAACTGGAATTGTGTCTGTCTTTCACCTCCACCCCCTTGGCATTGTGGGTGACCTCTAGGAGGGGCTGGCACACATTCTGGCCCGGGACTCAAACAAGCCGAAGAGTGAGCCCAACCAGTGCCCCCAGCAAGGGCACCAACAGACAGGTGACCACATGGGTGGGCAGCAGTGGTGCCTGGCACCTCACACAGGCTTTTAGGGTCAATTGCTGCTGCTTCTCTTCTGCTTTTCAAATCTCATCCATGCTTCCTTGTGACTCACCCTCACCCAGGACCACGAAGGAAAGGGAAGTCTGAGGAACATAGCTCCAGCTTGGCTGAACTGACTACACACAACCCCCACACACTGTGAAAATTGTCTTACATATGTTATTTTGTTTATCTTCTAAGGCAGAAGCTTCTGTGTACAGATGGGGAAACCAAGGTTTAAGAGGTTACATTGCTTGTCTTGGTACAAACTTGCTTGAGGTACAACCTCAGTAAGGGATTTTAAGTGCAGATCTGTGTGGCTTTAAACCTGTGCCCTTGCCCTGCATGACCCCATACACTGGTTTTTCTCTAAGCACCCCTCTCTGCTACTCTTAAGGAAACTGATGTCACTCACATTAAGTAAGAGGCTTCACACAGGATGCTCCAGGCATAGCAGGCCCCCCAAATGCTTTTCTCACCTCTCATTCCCTAGATTAGAGCCTCCTTGTCAGGGAGCTGGGATTGGATTGCAGGCCTGCTTCGACGGGTTTTGGGGCAGCAGGAGCCCCTGTGAAGGTCAGCTCAGCTCTTAGCAGCCTTATCCGCTTATCCCAGCTTGTGTTATGACTTGAAGACTGGGGAGCACTACCGTGGTCTCCCAGGACATGACTCACCTCACAGAGCTGGACTCTGCGGGCCTCTGGGAAGTAAACCTATGACTGGAATGGGAAGAACTGATGTACAGCCTATTAGCATGAGAGAGACTGTGGAGGAGAAAGCCTTCATGTGACACTGTCAGGCTCCCAGGTGGCAGGCAGGTGTCTTGGTGTTGATTTTTGTTTTATAAACACTTTTCCTGCCTGTCAGTTCTCCAAATGGAGCCAAACCCATCGCCATGGTAGATGAGGCATAAGAGCTCCAGTGAATATGTCAGAGCTGAAGAGAAAGTACCACTCCAAACAGCCATAAAAGGGAGAAAAGAAAGAACTTTGTTCTTATCACAGTGTCTGGACAATACTGGGGTTGGGTGGAAATCGTGTAACAGAATGTTAAATAGAAAATATCCTGCTCATTCTGGAGCTTCAGCCGAGGCCCTGAGGCTGAGGACGTTCGTTGATAAATGCTCACACCCTCTACAAATACAGTTGTTAATTGCACCTATGTAAGACTTGCTAAGAGAAGGCCATCAGCTCCTGTCACTCTTAACAAGTGCATTTAAGAAGAGCCTAGAAATTTATCAAAACAAAATGAAAATTCTCTTAGGTTGGATTCTCCCAGAAGCAGACCCTGAATCAAAGATTCATATATAAGTAATTTATTAAGGAAACGAACCCTGAAGAAACCAGCAAGGGAGTAGGGGTCGGGGAGGGGATGGTACATGGAAGAGGAATATCCAAGCTGGAATACTATTTCAGCTGAGGTCCCTGGGTCAGGGCTGATCTCCATGGAACTCTAGAATTTAAGTTACATCTCAGTACTTGTTCTCTCTTGAGGTAAAGGAGCTGGGTTTCTGTACTCCCCCACACAGGGCCTGATCTTAGCTGTTTGTGCCCCATGGGTGATTTTCTGAAGGTCACAGGTGTCAGATTTAGCAACAAAGGATTACAGAAACTGGATATGATCTGATAAAAGGAATCCCAAGGGACTTAGGTGCAGCAGGAGCAATGCCTTCTTCAGAAGGAAATTTACGAGTAAAAGGAGCTTTCTCTTTGCCCATTAGCACTTTAAGCTAAAAGAAGGGGCCCTATGAAACACACTTGTGGGGCAGGATTGGGGCTATCTTCATGTAGAGAGCCTGGCTTCACTTGCATCTCTGCTCTAGTGTTGTGGTATGCTTACTGAACTGAAGAAGCTCCTGATGCTGCCACTGGGCCAGAGTGGAGTGTGGTGAGAATTCTGGGGACATCTTGATTTGTGCCTCCTACACTTTGATGGGAAACAAGGCTGGAGAAGCCAGGAAGCAGCGACAATCCACAAGGAAATTGCAAGGAGTCAGGTCAGAAGTGGAGTGCCTACCACAGCAGAGGCTATATGGTGTGATGGTTAAGGCTATACACTCTGGAACTTGACTGGCCAAGTTTGAATCTTGGCTCTGCCATTTACTAGCTGTGTAGTTTTGGGTGTTTCCTAACTTCTTGTATTTCATTTTCCCCATTAGTGAAGTGAGGATAATACTATAACCTTTCTCATACAGTTGTATTAAGAATAGATCTGGCATGGGTCAACCAGGAAATAAAAGAAGTAGTAAAAAAAAATACAATGAAACAAATGAAAATGCAAACACAATGGTTCAAAACCTTTGGGTTTTGACAATACTGGCCTGCATCAGGAAGGAAAAAAAATCTCAAACAACCTACCTTTACACCTAAAGGAGACAAAAGAACAACAAACAAAGCCTAAAACCAGGAGAAGGAAGGAAATACTATGTATTAGAGGAGAAAAAATAAGTAAAATCACCAATAAGAGAGGAGAAATTTTATAGCCAGTACCATAGAAATACAAATAATCATAAGAGAATATTATGAAAAACTAAATGCCAACAAATGGACAACCTAGAAGATATGGATAAATCCCTAGAAACATATAAACTAATCAAAACTGAAATAGGAAGAAATAGAAAACTTGAACAGACCAATAGCCAGCAAGGAAATTGAATCAGTAATAAAAAATCTCCCAACAAACAAAAGTCCAGGACCACATGGCTTTGCACGCAAACTCTACCAAACATTTAAAGAAGAGTCAATAACTATTATTCTCAACTATTCCAAAAACTAGAAAAGGAAGGAAAACTTCCAAATTCATTCTATGAGGCTAGCATTACCCTGATATCAAAACCAGGTAAAGACTCTCCTAAAAAACAGAGCTATAGTCCAATATCCCTGATGAACATAGATGGAAAAATTCTCAGCAAAAAACCAAATCCAACAATACATTAAAAAAATCATTCACCATGATCAAGTGGGATTTATTCCTGGGTTTCAAGTGTGGTTCAATATTCACAAATCAATCAATGTGATATATCACATCAATAAGAGAAGGAATATGGACAATCTGATTGTTTCAATAGACATAGAAAAAGTATTTGACAAGGTACAATATCCATTCATGATAAAACCCTCAACAAAGTTAGAGGGAACATACCTCAACATTATAAAAGCCATATAGGAAAACCTCATCTCCTTAATGGGGAAAAACTGAGAGATTTCCTCCCAAGATCAGGAACAAGACAAGTATGTCCACTGTCACCACTTTTACTCAACATAGTAATCAGACAACAAAAAGAAATAAAAGAAACCCAAATGGGGAAGGAAGAAGTCAAACTCTCACTATTTGCAGATGGCATGATGCTATGTATAGAAAACCGCCAATAAATTGCTAGAATTGATAAATTCAGTGAAGTTGCAGGATACAAAATCAGTGTACAGAAATCTGTTACATTTCTATACACCAATAATGAAGCAGCAGAAATAGAAATTAAGAAAACAATCTGATATACAATTGTACCAAAAATAATAAGATGCCTAGGAATAAACCTAACCAAAGAGGCAAAAGACCTGTACTCTGAAAACCATAAAACACTGATGAAATAAGTTGAAGAGGACATAAAGAAATGGAAAGACATTGTATTCTCATGGATTTGAAGATAAATATTGCAAAAATGTCTATACTTCCCAAAGCAATCTATACATTTAATGCAATCCCTATTACAATGCCAACAGCATTTTTCACAGAACTAGAAAAACAATCCTAAAATTTGTGGAACTACAAAGACCCCGAATGGCTGAAGCAATCTTGAAAAAGAAATGCAAAGCTGTAAGCATTACCATTCTGGACTTAAATCTGTAGTAATCAGAATAGTGTGGTACTGGCACAAAAATAGACACATAGATCAGTGGAATGGAATAGAAAGCCCAGAAATAAACCCACAATATAGGGTCCATTAATCTCCAACAAAGCAGGAAAGAATATCCAATGGGAATAATAGCCTCTTCTACAAAGGGTGTTGGTAAAACTGGACAGCAACAGGCAAAATAATGAAACCAGACCACTTTTTTACACCATATACAAAAGTAAACTCAAAATGGATTAAATACCTAAATGTGAGATCTGAAACCATAAAAATCCTAGAAGAGCACACAGGCAATAATTTCTTGGACATCCACTGTAGCTACTTCTTTCTAGATATGTCTCATAAGGCAAGGGAAACAAAAGCAAAAATAAACTATTGGGACTACATCAAAATAAAAAGCTTCTGCAAGCAATGGAAACAATCAACAAAACTAAAAGGCAACCAATGGAATGGGAGAAGATTTTTGCAAATGACATATTCGATATAGGGTTAGTATCCACAATATATAAAGAAGTTATACAACTCAACACCCAAAAAACAAATAATCCAGTTAATAAATGGGCAGAAGACATGAACAGACATTTCTCCAAAGAAGACATCCAGATGGGAAACAAACATGAAAAGATACGCAACATCCTAATCATCAGGGAAATACAACTCAAAACTACAGTGGGTTATCACCTCACACCTGTCTGAATGGCTAAAATCAACAACACAAGAAACAACAGGTGTTGGCGAGGCTGTGGAGAAAATGGAACTCTTGTGCACTTATGGTGGGAATGCAAACTGGTGCAGACACTATGGAAAACTATATGGAGGTTCCTCAAACAGTTAAAAATACAACTGTCTTATTATGATACAGTAATCACACTACTAGGTATTTACCCAAAGAATACAAGAACACGATTTCAATAGGATACATGTACCCTATGTTTATTGTAGCATTATCTACTATAGCCAAGATATGGAAGCATTGACTGAAGAATGGAAGAGAAGGTGTGGTATATATATTCAATAGAATATTGTTCAACCATAAAAAGAATAAAATCTTGCTATTTGCAACAACATGTATGGATATAGAAGGTATAATACTGAACAAGATAAGTCAGAGAAAAGCAAACGTCATATGATTTTACTCATATATGACATTTGAGAAACAAAACAAACAAGCAAAAGGAAAAAAATAAGAGAGAGAGAGAGAGAGAGAGAAATAAAAAAACAGACTGTTAATTATAGAGAACAAACTGATGGTTACCAGAGGGAAGGAGGTGGGGGGATTGGTTAAACAGGTGACGGAGATTAAGGAGTGCACGTGTCCTAATGAACAGGGTGATGTATGGAAGTGTAGAATTACTATATTGCGTACCTGAAACTAATATAACAGTGTATGTTAACTAGAATTAAAATAAAAAACTTTAAAAAAGAACAGATCTTGCATACTGTAATCTACCATTATATATATTATATGTATATTTATTACATTATTATAATATAGAATACATGACATACATATTACATATAATCCATATTTTATACATACAATGTAATCCATGACATATATCAGGAGTATTAGATATTACTAAAAAATTGCTCATAATCATTCCATAATGGCAGACCTGGGATTCAGACCAAGTATCCAATTCTGACTTTATAGTCTCAGCCATTATGCCTCATCGAGCTTGTGTACACCTTGTACTTCTAAAGGATAGTATGAGCTTTGAGGTCAGCCAGCCTGGATAAATCCCAATTCTGCTATTATTATTAACCACAAGACCTTGGTAAACTTTTTAATCTTTCCAAGATTAAAACAGTATCTCCTTCACTGCATTGTTAGGATAGGTGAAATGACACAGGTAATGTACATGGCAGAGTGCCTGGCACAGACTAAGTGCTCAGTGAACCATGGTTATGTCATTTCCTTAGTCCTGTGTCTAGTTTTCTTTCTTGCCTTCATATTCATCCTTGAGTTTGGCTTTCTGTGCATGTTGAAAGAGGTGCAGGCTTGGGGTGGGTAAAAGAGGGAAAAGAGAGACAGCAAAGCCAGTCTAAGGAGGCCGTCTCTCTGTGAGAGGGTCTAGGATAAAGAAAAGAGAGAGGAAGGAATTGGCAGTGGTGGACATGTCCCTGACTATGCGTTAGTACCTCGGGACTTTAAATATTAGTCATTTGACTTTCCTTTTGTGTTTTATTTATTTTCTACACAGCGTCATCAAGCCCTGAGTTAGGTTTTAAAATTAAATGAATCATCCCATTATCCTTGAGAACGGCATCAGGGACAGAAAGTATTATCCTCATTTCACCAGTGAGGAACTCATAAACAGAGAGGCTAAGTGATTGGTGCAAGGTTACAAAGCCAGAAATAGTATTTGTGGTCAGTGCGTAGGCTTTCCTATGTTGCTGCACCCTTAGGTTATAGGATGTCAGGAGATGAACAACAAACATAGCTTTATGAACATGGAAGAAATGGAGAAAGAGATCGTTGGTTGATCAGCTACCATATACTAGGTACTATGCAAGGCATTTTATATCAGTATTTTGTCAAATTCTTAAAACTACTATATGAACCAACATAAGAATCATTTGGTACTATCATCCCAATGTATAAATGAGAAAAATGAGACCTATATTGGGGTTTGAACTAGTCTTTCTGATTCCAGATTTGTGTTGCTCTTTTTTTTTTTTTTTAATGTCAGACGGGTAATGTGCTGGCATCGTAACAAGGTTTAAGGGTGGCACATGTCACACAATGGCGTGAACACCCAATCATCATGCTTATGAACTACAAAAGGATCTTGTGTATCCTGGATATTTGTTCTTGTTTCTATTTCATAGGGATCCTGAAGGCCAGTGGAGTTTCCTTTTGAGCAGCTCTCTCTGTCTCTCTCTTTTTTTTTTCAGTATTTCCAGTTTTTTTTTTTTATTGGTTTCAGGAGTAGAATTTAGTGATTCATCACTTACATAAAACACATAGTGCCCATCCCATCAAGTGCCCTGCTTAATGCCCATTACTCATTTAGCCCATCCCTCCCACTGGGCTACCCCCCCTCCAGCAACCCTCAGTTCCCTATATTTAAGAGTCTTTTATTGTTTGCCTTCCTCTCTGTTTTCATCTTATTTTTCTTCCCTTCCCCTATGTTCATCTGTTTTCTTAAATTTCACATGAGTGAAATTAGATATTTGCCTTTCTCTAACTTATTTCACTTAGCATAATACACTCTAGTTCCATCCATGTTGCTGCAAATGCCAAGATTTCATTCTTTTTGATCACCAATTAGTATTCCATTGTGTGTGTGTGTGTGTGTGTGTGTTTGTGTATGTGTGTGTGTATATACATAAACATATACCACATCTTCTTTATCCATTCATCAGTCAATGGACATTTGGACTCTTTCCATAATTTAGCTATTGTTAGTAGCACTGCTATAAACATTGGGGTGCATGTACCCCTTTGAATCACCATTTTTGTATCCTTTGGATAAATACCTAGTGGTGGAAGTGCAGGGTCATAAGGTAGTTCTATTTTTAATTTTTTGAGGAATCTCCATACTGTTTTCCAGAGTGGCTACACCAGTTTGCATTCCCACCAGCAGTGCAAAAGAGATCTTCTTTCTCTGCATCCTCGCCAACATCTGTTGTTGCCTGAATTGTTAATGTTTGCCATTCTGACAGGTGTGAGGTGATATCTCATTGTGATTTTGATTTGTATTTCCCTGATGATAAATGATGTTGAGCATCTTTTCATGTGTCTGTTAGCCATCTGGATGTCTTCTTTGGAGAAATGTCTATTCATATCTTCTGCCCATTTCTTCATTGGATTGTTTGGTTTTTGGATGTTGAGTTTGAGAAGTTCTTTGTAGACTTTGGATACTAGCCCTTTATCTGATATGTCATTGCAAATATCTTCTCCCACTTCATTGGTTGCCTTTTAGTTTTGTTGATTGGTTCTTTTGCTGTGCAGAAGCTTTTTATTTTGATGAGATCCCAATAGTTGAATTTTGCTTTTGTTTCCCTTGTCTCCAGAGACATGTCTAGTAAGAAGAATGCTGAGGCCAAGGTCTTACAGGTGGCTGCCTGCTTTCTCCTGTAGGATTTCAATGGTTTCCTGTCTTGTGTTCAGGTCTCTCATCCATTTTGAATTTATTTTTGTGTATGGTGTAAGAAAATGGTCTGGTTTCATTTTTCTACATGTCACTGTCCCAGTTTTCCCCATACAGTTTGCTGAGGAGGCTGTCCTTTTTCCTTTGGATATTCTTTCCTGCTTTGTTGAAAATTATTTGGCCATAAATTTGTGGGTGCATTCTGGGTTCTCTATTCTGTTCCATTGATCTATGTGCTTGTTTTTTGTGCCAATATCATACTGTCTTCATGATTACAGCTTTGTAATACAGCTTGAAGTCCAGAATTGTGATGCCTCCAGCTTTGGTTTTCTTTTTCAACATGACTTTGGCTATTCGGGGCCTTTTCTGGTTCCATACAAATTTTAAAATTGTTTGTTCCAGCTCTGTGAAGAATTCTGGTGTTATTTTGATAGGGATTGCATTGAATATGTAGATTGCTTTAGGTAGTATCCACAATTTAACAATCTTTGTTCTTCCAATCCATGATCATGGAATGTTTTTCCATTTCTTTATGTCTTCAATTTCTTTCATAAGCTTTCTATAGCTTTCAGTGTATAGATCTTTTACCTCTTTGGTTAGGTTCATTCCTAGGTATTTCATGCTTGTTGATGCAATTGTAAATGGGATCAATTCCTTGATTTCTCTTACTGCTGCTTCATTATTGGTGTCTAGAAGTGCAACCAATTTCTGTACATTTATTTTATATCCTGTGACTTTGCTGAATTCATGTATCAGTATTAGCAGTTTTTTTTTGGTGGGGTCTTTCAGTTTTTCCACATAGAGTATCATGTTGTCTGCCAATGTCTTTGCCAAATTATATGCCTTTGATTTCTTTTTGTTGTCTGATTGCTTGGCTAGGACTTCCAGTACTATGTTGAACAAATGTGGTTAGAGTGGACATCCCTGTAGTGTTCCTGACCTTAGGGGTTTTTCCCCATTGAGGATGATATCCCCTTGATGATGTTGAGGATTCTATCCCTACTTTTTTATTGAGGGTTTTTATCAAGAAAAGATGCCGTATTTTGTCAAATGCATTCTCTGCATCTATTGAAAGGATCATGTGGTTCTTATCCTTTCCTTTATTAATATGATGTATCACTTTGATTGATTTGTGGATATTGAACCAGCCCTGCAGCCCAGGAATAAGTCCTACTTGATCATGGTGAATAATTATTTTAATGTATTGTTGGATCTGGTTTGCTATTCTCTTGTTGAGAATTTTTACAACCATGTTCATCAGGGAAATTGGTCTATAGTTCTCCTTTTTAGTGGGGTCTTTGTCTGGTCTTGGAATCAGGGTAATGCTGGCCTTGTAGTTTGGAAGTTTTCCTTCCATTTATATATATTTTTTGGAACAGTTTCAACCGAATAGGTATTAACTTTTCTTTAAGTGTTTGGTAGAATTCTTCTGGAAATCCATTTGGCCCTGGGCTCTTATTTTTTGGGAGATTTTTGATTATTGATTCAATTTTTTTTACTGCTTATGAGTCTGTTCAAAGTTTCTGTTTCCTGTTGTTTCAGTTTTGGTAGTTTATATGTTTGTAGGAATTTATCCATTTTTTCCAAACGCCCAATTTGTTGGCATATAATTGCTCATAATATTCTCTTATTATTGCTTGTATTTCTGTGGTATGTGTTGTGATCTCTCCTCTTTCATTCATGATTTTATTTATTTGGGTCCTTTCCTTTTTCTTTTTGATCAGTCTGGGTAGGGGGGTTTATCAATTTTGTTAAATCTTTCAGAGAACCATCTCCTGGTTTCACTGATCAGTTCTATTGTTTTTTTTTTTTATTTTAATATCATTGATCTCTGCTCTAATCTTTAGTATTTCCCTTATTCTGCTGGTTTTGGGCTTTATCTACTGTTCTTTTTCCAGCTCTTTGAGGTATAAGGTTATGTTGTGTATTTGAGACATTTGTTCCTCCTTTAGGAAGGTCTGGAATGCTATATACTTCCTTCTAATGACCACCTTTGCTGCATCCCAGAGGTTTTGCACCATCTTGTTTTCATTTTCATTGGTTTCCATATGGTTTTTAAATTTCCTCTTTGATTTCATGGTTAACCCATTCATTCTTTCCTTTTTTAATTTTTTTAATGTTTTTTATTTATTTTTGAGAGACAGAGACAGCGCGAGCAGGGGAGGGTCAGAGAGAGGAGACACAGAATCTGAAGCCAGGCTCCAGGCTCTGAGCTAGCCGTCAGCACAGAGCCTGGTGCGGGGACGAACCCACGAACCGCGAGATCATGATCTGAGCCAACGTTGGACGCTTATCTGACTGAGCCACCCAGGCGCCCCAACCTATTCATTCTTTAGTAGATGTTCTTTAACATCCAAGTATTGTGGTCTTTCCAATTTTTTTTCTTGTGGGTGATTTCAAGTTTCATAGCTTTGTGGTCTGAAAATACACATGGTATGATCTCAATCTTTTTGTACTTGTTGAGGGCTGATTTGTGACCCAGTATGTGACCTATTCTTGAGAATGTTCCATGTGCACTTGAGAAGAATGTGCATTCTGTTGGACAACCCTCTCTTTTAAAGCCATTGCGGCTCCCCCACCCCAAATCTGTTCTGTGGCAATAGGATGCTCCATTTCCATTTGAATGCTACTACTTTCTGTTCTTCCCCTTCCCCTGTCCCCCTGTCCTTAAAACCTGAGAGCTGGAGGGGATTTTGGTGATGTTCTCTGGGAATGACAAACTGTACAACCACAGAACTCCTCAGATAGTGGGTATTGGCTACACAATAAATTCATGTCTATATGAATTTATTAACTCTTTGATCAGGCCAGTAGCTTGTTAGATTCATTTTTTAAAATGTTTATTTGTTTTGAGAGAGAGAGAGAGAGAGAGAGAGAGAGTGGTGTGAGCAGGGGAGGAGTAGAAAGAGAGAGAGAGAGAGAGAGAATTCCAAATAGGCTTAGTGCTGTCAGTGCAGAGCCCGATGTGGGGCTTGATCCCATGCACCATGCGATCATTACTTGAGCCGAAATCTAGAGTCAGTTGCTTAACTGACTGAGCCATCCAGGTACCCCTAGATTCACTTTTTTATCTCTGGAAACTGACAAGGTCAATAGCTGTGTTATAGCCCATAGTTGGAAGCAGCAAACAATAAAAAACAACTACCATGTAGCAAACACAGTGGTTCATAGCTCACTGAATTTTCAGAAAAATCTATCAGATTGCTATGTTTATTTTCTTTAAAAAATTAAAAAAGTTTTAATGTTTATTTATTCTTGAGAGAGAGACAGAGAGATGGAGCATGAGTGGGGGAGGGGCAGAGAGAGAGGGAGACACAGAATCCAAAGCAGGCTCCAGGCTCTGAGCTGTTAGCACAGAGCCTGATGCGGGACTCCAACTCACAAACCATAAGGTCATGACCTGAACTGAAGTCCGATGCTTAACCAAATGAACCACCCAGGAGCCCCCCACCCCCCAAATTTTTTAATTTTTTTTTTTTTTGAGAGAGAGAGAGAGAGGAGGACAGAGGATCTGAAGTGGGCTCTGTCCTGATAGCAGCAAGCCTGATGTGGAACTCGAACTCATGAACAAGAGATCATGACCTGAGCCAAAGTCGAATTCTCAGCTGAGTGAGCCACCCAGGTGCCATCTTATGTTTATTTTTTAGAAAATACTGAGATGAAGAAACTGAGAGAGAAGTTCAATTAATTGTCCAGACCCACACGCCTAGTAAGAGGAAAAGCTAAGATTTGAATATAGACGTTATCTATTTCAAAGCCTCTCCCTTTAATAATTTATCTTCTTGTATGAGTTTAGCATATGCTGGGTAACAAACCATTCCAATATTTAGAGGTTTAAAACAGTAACTGGTTTATTTGGCTCATGATTTGTGCATAAGCTGGCATGTTTTTCTGGTGTTAGCCATATGAACAGATCTCTAGTGCACCCTCTTACGTGTCTGTGTTCAGGTAGTCAGTCATTAGAAACTGAATTATCTAGAATGGCCTCAGTTACATGTCTGAGGTTGATTGACCATTGGCTGAAGTTCCCGGGTTCTCCCCTACCTATTCTGTCATCCTTCAGCAGCTGTTCTGGGCTTTTCCCCATGCTAGTCCAGGGTTCTCAGTGCAGTAGGAGAGCAAGTCCAATGCACTATCACTTTTTAGGTGTCTGCTTGCCTCCTTCTTCCTTCCCTGATAGCCAGTGTCCTGTTGGCCGAAGCAAGTCACATGGCCAGCCCAGATTCAGGGATGGAAGATTAGATTCCAGCTCTTGGTGGTAGAGGAGGTACTGATAGGTAATTTCTTATTTTCTGCTAGGGCACTCAGTCTGGTGAGGTAGATAGATATGCAAACAGATAAGTGAAAGGTCATTTTGAGAACTCTTATAAATATGAGACTGCCTATTTCACTGGCTTCTAAAATGCTCTGGGCAGCACAGGGTTTGGGCGTTCCCTTAAGTGCATAAGACTTCCTTGAGAAAAGAGCCAGCACAAGTCCTGAACTGCCTGAGCACTGGGCTGGTGCTCAGCCCTTCATCTTTTTCTGAGTAGACTTTGTACCACCCCTGCAACATTGCCCCACACCCTCCTGCTGAGGAACCTGGCCAAGTAAAACCTCGGCTGAGCATCTGTTTCTGGAAACTCAAAATTATCTTTATGGCCAGAAAGTGCCAGGCATGGCTCAATGTGATTTCTATTTACTTTGGGTGTATGACAGTCCCAGATTCCACTCAGCTGTCTTTTGTCACATTTGGAAAAATAGCTCTTACAATGTCATGGTCTTTAAAAGGTAGTTTTTTTTTAATGTTTATTTTTGAGAGAGAGAGAGAGAGAGAGAGAGAGAGAGAACAAGCAGGGGAGGGGCAGAGACAGAGGGAGACGCAGAATCCAAAGCAGGTTCCAGGCTCTGAGCTGTCAGCAGGGAGCCTGATGTGGGGCTCAAACTCACCAACAGTGAGATCATGACCTGAGCTGAAGTTGGACGCTTAACCAACTGAGACACCTAGGCACCCTTGAAAAGGTAGTTTATTCCAGCTTCTCATTCAATGTCTTTGATGTTTCTGTAAGTGAGAAAGGGTGGGTGGGACGCACAATGGGTGCTCCTTGAGGCTTCAGGCTATGATAGAGCCCTGACTGTCCCTGGTTGGCTCCAGTTCCACTGTCACAGTTCCACTTGTTCCACTTGTCACTGCTTCCCTTCCATTATAAATGGAGGCAGAAACATGTGGTTAGGTGTGTGCACTCTGAGTAAGATTGAATCCAAGTCCTGGCTCAACTACTTAGTGATGTGGTTAAATTACTTAAGCATTTTGTGTTTCAGTTTCTCAATTGGTACAATAAAGATCATGAAAATAACAATTCATAGGGTTGTTGTGAAGATCATATGAGTTAATGTGTATAAAGTGCTTACACTCATGTCAGCCACATACTAAGGCTAAATAAATGTCCCTGTAATTATTAATAACAACAAAAACTCTTATTAGTAGTGGTACTGTTACTCAGCAATGGTTCTAAACCCTAGTGGCATCCCAGCATTATCTTACCTTGCCATATGCCTGGAGATTCTCATTATGGGATGCCCAGGAATCCATAAATTTTATTAAGAGTCAGATGATTTGAAAGCAGCCAGTGCCCAGAGCAGCATGTGGGAATCACTGCTTACCCTAGAAAGCTCGGTACATTTCCTTTAACACTCAACACATGGAAATTTGACATCACTTAAAGGGACTATTTAGAAAGGCATATGTGTAAAAATACCCTGTCCTATACCTACACATTCTGCATACAAAATGTACTCACCCTTTCTCCACAAAATACTCTAAGACTCTGTCCTTATCCTTAAGGTTATATCCTTACTAGAAAGATACCCTAATGAATAACTGATGTTCTTAATTACCTTTACATTATTGAGCACTTACCAAGTGCCAGGAATTAAGCTGAGAAATTTTCCTGGTTAAAACTTTTAATTTTTTCAGTAATCTAATGAAATAGATACTATGTTATGAGGAAACTGCAGCTTAGTCAGACAAAAGTCACCTGGTGAATTGCTAGTTAATCCAGCTACCTGACTGTAATTTCATGACTCAAATCCATGTTCTTAGTTTCAAAGGCCCAGTCCTTAACTACCAGTCTAAACTACCTTTTTGGGGGTACCTGGGAGGCTCAGTCAGTTGAGCGTCCAACACTTGATTTCAGCTCAGGTCATGATCCCAGGGTTGTGGGAACAACCCCCACCATCAGGCTCTGTGCTGAGCGTGGAGCTTGTTGAAGATTCTCTCTCTACCCTCCATCTCTCTTAAATTAAATAAACTGCCTTTTTGGTAGAGGTTGCTAGTTGTTTCTCATTATCTGTTCTCAATTAATTTCTACAGTAACAGAACCCCAAGATGTAGCTAGGCAAATTGTCACCCAAAATAAAGAGACATTCCCAGCTTCCTTTGCAGGCAGGTGTACATATGGATATGTTATGGCTAATGGGATATGAGTAGATGTGTATAAATTCTGGGTCATGCCTTAGAAGGAGAAGGGTGTATGCTCCTTCTCCATGAACTTTTGCTGGAATGAGGTGATCATGGTGTGCCATCTTGGAACTTAACAGTAATCTTCTTGGGAGTGCAGAGAAAAAACACAGAAAGAACTTGGGTCCTGAGACAGATCCTCTGGACTACTTATGTAGATTATTAAATCAGAGATAAATACATTTTAGGTATCAACAGCAACTGAACCCACATCCTGACTAAAGCAATCCTTTCTGTGCTCATTTTAAAAGGCTGCAGTTATGAGTGACCAGTGCCTATTCTGGATCTCAAGTAAAGTTTTATTTATTTATTTTTTATTTTATTTATCATTATTATTATTTTTTAAAATTTTTAATGTTTATTTATTTTTGAGACAGACAGACTGCGAACAAAGGAGGGGCAGAGAGAGAGGAAGACACAGAATCTGAAACAGGTTCCAGGCTCTGAGCTGTCAGCAGAGAACCCGATGCGGGGCCTGAACCCACGAACTGTGAGATCATGACCTGAGCTGAAGTTGGACACTTAACTGACTAAGCCACCCAGGCGCCCCATTATTTTTTTTTGTGGGAGGGGTGTCAGGATTTTATTTAAATTTGTCTTAAACCTGTATAATCAGTTCTTTTTTTAAATTAAAAAAATTTTTTTAAGATTATATCCAAGTTAGTTAGCATATAATGCAACAATGATTTCAGGAGTAGATTCTTTAATGCCCCTTACCCATTTAGCCCATTCCCTCCCACAACCCTTCCAGTCTGTTCTCCATATTTGAGTCTCTTATGTTTTGTCCCCCTCCCTGTTTTTGTATTATTTTTGCTTCCCTTCCCTTATGTTCATCTTTTTTGTATCTTAAAGTCCTCATATGAGTGAAGTCATATGATATTGTCTTTCTCTGACTAATTTTGCTTACCATAATACCTTCTACTTCCATCCATGTCGTTGCAAATGGCAAGATTATATTCTTTTTGACTGGCGAGTAATACTCCATGGTATATACATACCACATCTTCTTTACCCATTCATCCATCGATGGATATTTGGTCTCTTTCCATACTTTGAGTATTGTTGATAGTGCTGCTATAGACATTGGGGTTCCTGTGCCCCCTTTGAAACAGTATACCTGTATCCCTTGGATAAATACCTAGTAGTGGAAGTACAGGGGCATAGAGTAGTTCTATTTTTAATTTTTTGAGCAATCTCCATACTGTTTTCCAGAGTGGCTGCACCAGTTTGCATTCCCACCAGCACTGCAAAAGAGATCCTCTTTCTCTGCATCCTCGCCAACATATGTTACCTAAGTTAATGTTAGCCATTCTGATAGGCATGAGGTGGTATCTCATTGTGGTTTTTATTTGTATTTCCCTGATGATGAGTGATGTTGAGAATTTTTCATGTGTCAGTTGGCCATCTGGATGTCTTCTTTGAAGAAGTGTCTATTCATGTCTTTTGCCCATTTCTTCACTGGATTATTTGTTTTTTGGGTGTTGAGTTTGATAAGTTCTTTATAAATTTTGGATACTAGCCCTTCATCTGATATGTTGTTTGCAAATATCTTCTCCCATTCTGTCAGTTGCCTTTTAGTTTTTTTTTTTTAATTTTTTTTTTATTTATGAGAGAGAGAGAGAGAGAAAGAGAGAGAGAGAGAGAGAAACAAACAAAGTATGAGCAGGGGAGGGGCAGGGAGAGGGGGGACACAGAATCTGAAGCAGGCTCCAGGCTCTGAGCTGTCAGCAAAGAGCCCGACACAGGAATCAAACTCACAAACCGTGAGATCATGACCTGAGCTGAAGTCAGATGCTTAACCAACTGGGCCACCCAGGTGCCCCAATTGCCTTTTAGTTTTGCTGATTGTTTCCTTCACTGTGCAGAATATTTTTATTTTGGTGAGGTCCCAATAGTTCATTTTTGCTTCTGTTTCCCTTGCCACCAGAGACGTGTTGAGTAAGAAGTGGCTGCGGCCAAGGTCAAAGAGGTTTTTGCCTGCTTTCTCCTTCAGGATTTTGATGGTTTCCTATCTTACATTTAGGTCTCTCATCCATTTTGAGTTTATTTTTGTGTATGGTTTAAGAAAGTGGTCCAGGTTCATTTTTCTGCATGTTGCTGTCCAATTTTCCCAGCACCACTTGCTAAAGAGACTGTCTTTATTCCATTGTATATTCTTTCCTGCTTTGTCAAAGATTAGTTGGCCATACATTTGTGGGTCCATTTCTGGGTTCTCTATTCTGTTCCATTGTTCTGGGTGTCTATTTTTGTGCCAGTACCATACTATCTTGATGATTAAAGCTTTGTAATATAGCTTGAAGTCCAGGATAATGATGCCTCATGCTTTGGATTTCTTTTTCAAGATTGCTTTGGCTATTCGGGGTCTTTTCTGGTTCCATACAAATTTTAGGATTGTTTTTTTTTAGCTCTGTGAAGAATGCTGGTGTTATTTTGATAGGTATTGCATTGAGTATGTAGATTGCTTTGGGTAGTATTGACATTTTAACAATATTTGTTCTTCCTATCCAGGAGCATGGAATATTTTTCCCTTTTGTGTGTGTGTCTTCTTCAGTTTCTTTCATAAGCTTTCTATAGTTTTCAGTGTATAGATTTTTCACCTCTTTGGTTATATTTATTCATAGATATTTTATGGTTTTTGATGCAATTGTAAATGGGGTCAATTCCTTGATTTTTCTTTCTGTTGCTTCATTATTGGTGTATAGGAATGCAACAAATTTCTGTCTATTGATTTTATATCCTGTAACTTTGCTGAATTCATAGATCATTTCTAGCAGTCTTTTGGTGCAATCTTTTGGGTTTTCCATATTAAGTATCATGTCATCTGCGAAGAGTGAAAGTTTGACCTCCTCCTGGACGATTTGGATGCCTTTTATTTCTTTGTGATGTTTAATTGCTGAGACTAAGACTTCCAATACTCTGTTGAATAACAGTGGCCAGAGTGGGCATCCCTGTCAAGTTCCTGACCTTAGGGGAAAAACTCAGAGCTTTCCCCTAAGCTCTCAGTTTTTCCCTATCGAAGATGATATTAGTGTTGGGTCTTTCACATACGGCTTTTATGATCTCGAGGTATGATCTTTCTACCCCTACTTTTTTAAGTTTTTAAACTTAAAAAAGGTTTTTATCAAGAAAGGATGCTATGTTTTGTCAAATGCTTTCTTTGCCTCTATTGAGAGGATCATATGGTTCTTGTCCTTTCTTTTATTGAGAGATGAAATCACACTGATTGTTTTGCAGATATTGAACCAGGCCTGCATCCCAGATATAAATCCCACTTGGTCATGGTGATTAATTTTTTTAATGTATTGTTGGATCTAGTTGACTAATATCTTGTTGAGGATTTTTGCATCCATGTTCATCAGGGAAATTGGTCTGTAGTTCTCCTTTTTAGTGGAGTCTTTGTGTGGTTTTGGAATCAAGGTAATGCTGGCTTCATAGAAAGAGGTTGGAATTTTTCCTTCCATTTCTATTTTTTGGAACAGCTTCAAGAGAATAGGTGTTAACTCTTCCTTAAATGTTTGGTAGAATTCCCCTCGAAAGCCATCTGGCCCTGGACTCTTGTTTTTTGGGAGATTTTTGATTAGTAATTCGATTTCTTTACTGGTTATGGGTTTGTTCAAATTTTCTATTTCTTCCTGTTTCAGTTTTGGTAGTTTATATATTTCTAGGAATTTGTCCATTTTTTTCCCAGATTGCCCATTTTATTGGCGTATAATTGCTCATAATATTCTCTTATTATTTTTATTTCTGCTGTGTTGGTTGTGATGTCTCCTCTTTCATTTTTGATTTTATTTATTTGGGTCCTTTCCTTTTTCTTTCTGATCAAACTTGCTGAGGGTTTATTATTTATTACTTTTTTAAATGTTTATTTATTTTCAGAGAGAGAGAGAGAGAGAAAGAGAGAGAGCAAGAGCAAGCAGGGGAGGGGCGGAGAGAGAGGGAGACACAGAATCTAAAGTAGGCTCCCAGGCCCTGACCTGTCAGCACAGAGCTGGACGCGGGGCTTGAACCCACGAGACTTAAGATCATGACCTGAGCTGAAGTTAGACACTTAACCCACTGAGCCACCCACGTACCCTCAAGTAGAGTTTTAGAAAGGTCTTTTAGTTGGGTTCCAAGGGACCTCACCTCCAGGGTCCCCATAGGGGGAGATGCATTTATGTGTGGAACAGCTTCCATAGGCCATTTCAGTGGGTCAGTAAAGTATTGTCGTTATAAGAAGTTGCCAACTCCATTGTTGAGTCTACTAATCAGGCTTCTGGACCCTCAGACTCCCCAAATCTCCCCTTTTGTCAGGCTCATAGGTGAAAAGGGAAGTTCTGGTGGTATCCTACAAATTGTAGTCTTGGCTCTCAGGTGCGGGTTATCAACTTTCCATTAACAATGTCCTATTCCTATCGATAAGAAATTCTGAGATGTCACAAGAGATACATTTGAAATTGGAAAGAGGTCCTTTCAATATTTTATATAGTCTTGTTATGTTGCTAGTTAAATCCCAGTTTTGGGTTTGGTTGCTGCTCGGTTGAGATACAAGTTACTGAGAACTGTTAACTCATGGTGAGTATTTGAATAAAATTATTACTTGGTTTACATTTAATCAGAATAAAAACAATAATGATAATGGCTAAACATGAGTGCCTAGTATGTACCAGTCACAAGGCCAGATGTTTTCATACATTGTGTCTTTTAATTCTCACTATGGCCCCACAAGGGAGGTAATACTATTATGTCATTTTCTAGATAAGAAAATTGACACAAGCTTTCCATCTGTCATACTACTGGGTTTCTGTCCAATTCACTATGGACAGAGGAATCTGGCATAAACTCTGACAGTAGCTGCTATTTTTAAAGGACTTCCCATTCATGTATGTACTAAGTGCTTTGTATATTATTTTATTTCATCTTTGCAACAACACCATGAAATAAATCTTATACCATAGAAATGAGGGAATTTGGGGCCCAGAAAATTCAAATAACTTGGTCTTGCTCACACAGCTTAGAAGAGTCATGGCTGATATTCATGTTCAAGTCTGTTTGACTTCAAGTCATAGACTAATTAAGTTAGCCATGCCACATTTTACTTACACCATGAAGATACTTCCAATTACCAGTATGGAATTCCCAATATCATTGAATATTGATGGTGGGTTTGGTTTTCTTTTTTTTTCCCAGGGATTTATGATTCAGGATTTGTTTGTATAGAATGAAATTTTGGGGCACTTGGGTGGGTCATTCGGTTAAGTGTCCGACTATTGATTTTGGCTCAGGTTATGCTCTCACAGTCATGAGATGGAGTTCTGCGCTGGGCTCCACGCTGGGCATGAAGCCTGCTTAAGATTCTTTCTCTCCTTCTGCCCCTTACACCCTCATGTACACACATGTGTGCTCTCTCCCTCTCTCAAAAAACAAATGAAATTTGGTAAAGATATTTTTTATACACCATTGTATCTTTCGATTGCTATGTATAAAAGGTCACACTTAGTTTAACATGGAAGATATTTAATATGATCTAATTTACTTAATAAATCCATTGAGGGCTCAGAAGATGCAAAACACACACACACACACACAATCCAGTAAGAAAGAGGCAGGTATCCTCAAAAGGGATAAATTAGGATAATCACATGGAATTTTACAAATGTGATAAAAACTTATTAGAAAGATGAAATGTAGACAGATGTGCCCTTAGACTAATTGAACAAAAGTCCTTGAAAAGCTCTGTGGTAGGCATAACTGGAAGAGGCAGCTGAAAGAATGAAAAAAAAAATACACGAAAGGGACTATCCCAAATGCTTTGTATATAAAATGCTTTGCGTCCATGAAACACTCAGGAGCCATATGATCTACATGTGAAAATGCCCTCAGATACCTTGGTAAAATGTCCTTGAACAACATGGAAGAAGAAAAGGAATTCTAAAGAATATGAAAATGGGCTGAAACGGTTATACTGGTTTTGAAATGCTTGTTTGTTATTAAGAATTTAGGCTAGTGTATCATTAAGAAAATTGGCTTCAGGCAAGTTGGTCTTCTCCCCTCTTGTTTCTCAGTCTCTCAAATTTGTTCCCTTCTCTCAATCCACATTGCCACTATCAATGTTAAATACGTTCATTGTTCTTAGAGCAATAGTCTAGGTGGCTTCCTTATCTTTTGTCTATCTTCCTCATTATAAAAGAGTAATTTTTTTGAAAAGAAATTTTTTTAATGTTTATCTATTTTTGAAAGAGACAGCATGATTGGGGGAATGGCAGAGAGAGAGAGAAGACACAGAATCTGAAGCAGGCTCCAGACTCCAAGCTGTTAGCACAGAGCCCCACGTGGGCCTCGAACTCATGAACCATGAGATCATGACCTGAGCTGAAGTCGGATACTCAACTGACGGAGCCACCTAGATGCCCTATAAAAGATTATTTTTTTTAAAAATGCAAGATTGATAAATTGCTACTTTTTTGAAACTCTTGTAGTAGTTTCCTATTACCTTCATGATAAAGTCGGCCTCCTTCGCTCAGTAAAAAAGTTTTTGTGATTTGGTTGTGGTTTATTTTCTATTCTCCTGGCTTGCCTCTTCCACACCTGCAAGTGCAACCAGAATGAACTGGTATAGGCTCCTACTTCCATTATTAAGAGATATTGCAGACTCTGGGGGAGGGGGTACTTAAAATACAACAGATCCTGATTAAATTACAACAGATCTATATTGGAAACACATTGCTGGGATCCAGGGGTTAGGGAAAAAAGGTGGGTTGAAATATGAACAGTGAATGATTATCCTGACATAATAATTATTATTATTTTTTGAGAGAGACAGAGAGAGTGAGCAGGGGAGGAGCAGAGAGAGAGGGGGAGAGAGAGGGAATCATAACCAGGCTCTGTGCTGTCAACTCAGAGCCCAACACAGGCTCAAACTCAGAAACCATAAGATCATAACCTAAGCTGAAACTGAGTCAGTTGCTTAACGGTCTGAGTCACCCAGGCACCCCATCCTGACCTAATTATTAATGGCACCTTATTTCAGTCTCAGATGTGTTCTACTTTGGAAAATAAACTATATCATTTGTTTTATTAACAGGCTATAATATAACCAGCCATTTCATAATCAGAAAAAAAGACTGCCAAATTCTCAGTTTGAGATCAATGGGGTCTCACTGCTCTTTTTTTTGTTTTTATCCTTTCTATCCCAGCAATTCCACATTTATAGATTTATTACTTCTACTTCCATTGCTCCACTTCTGGAACCAAATTCTTTTTTTTTTTAATATAATTTATTGTCAAGTTGGCTAACATACGTATATACAGTGTGCTCTTGTCTTAAGGAGTAGATTCCCATGATTCATCGCTTACATCCAACACTCAGTGCTTATCCCAACAAGTGTCTTCCTCAATGCCCAACACCTATTTCCCCCCCACACCCACTCCCCCATCAACCCTCAGTTTATTCTCTGTTTTTAAGAGTCTCTTATGGCTTGCCTCCCTCACTGTTTGAAACCAATTTTTTCCCATTCCCTTCCTGAATGGTCTTCTGTTAAGTTTCTTTCTCAGATTGCAAATATGAGTGAAAACATATGATATCTGTCTTTCTCTGACTGACTTATTTCACTTAGCATAATACCCTCCAGTTCCATCCATATTGTTGCAAACGGTAAGATTTCATTCTTCCTCATTGCTGAGTAGTATTCCATTGTATATAAACCACATCTTCTTTATCCATTCATCAGTTTATGGACATTTGGGCTCTTTCCATAATTTGGCTATTCATAGTGCTCCCATAAACACTGGGGTACATGGGCCCCTGTGACTCAGTGCTTCTGTAGCCTTTGGATAAATTCTTAGCAATGCTATTGCTGGTTCATAGGGTAGTTCTATTTTTATTTTTTTTGGGAACTTCTGCACTGTTTTCCAGAGTGGGTGTGCCAGTTTGCATTCCCACCAACAGTGCAAGAGGGTCCCCTTTCTCCAAATCCTCACCAACCTCTGTTGTTTCCTGAGTTGTTAATTTTAGCCACCTTGCCCGGTATAATGTGGTATCTTAATGTGGTTTTGATTTGTATTTCCCTGATGATGAGTGATGTTGAGCATCTTCTCATGTGTCTGTTGCCCATCTGGATGTCTTCTCTGAAAAAGTTTCTATTCATGTCTTCTGCCCATTTCTTCACTGGATTGTTTTTTAGGTGTTGAATTTGGCAAGTTCTTTATAGATTTTGGATACTAGTCCTTTATGTGAAACGTCATTAACAAATATCTTCTCCCATTCTGTCAGTTGCCTTTCAGTTCTGTTGATTGTTTCCTTTGCTGTGCAGAAGCTTTTTATCTTGAAGAGGTCCCGTTTATTCATTTTTTATTTTATTTCCCTTGCCTTCAGAAACGTGTCAAGTAAGAAGTTGCTGTGGCTGAGGTCAAAGAGGTTGTTGTCTGTTTTCTCCTCCAGGGTTTTGATGGTTTCCTGTCTCACACTTAGGTCTCTCATCCATTTTGAGTTTATTTTTGTATATGGTGTAAGGAAGTGGTCCAGTTTCATTCTTCTGCATGTTGCTGTCCAGTTTTCCCAAAACCATTTGCTGAAGAGACTTTTTTTCCGTTGGATACTTTCCTGCTTTGTTGAAGATTAGTTGGCCATACATTTGTGCATCCGATTCTGGGTTCTGTATTCTATTCAGTTGGTCTATGTGTCTTTTTTTGTGCCAATACCATACTGTCTTGATGATTACAGCTTTGTAATACAGCTTGATGTCTGGAATTGTGATGCCTTCAGGTTTGGTTTTCTTTTTCAGGATTGCTTTGGCTATTTGGAGTTTTTGTGGTTCCATACAAATTTTAGGATTGTTCTAGCTCTGAGAAGAATGCTGGTGGAATTTTGATTGGAATTACATTGAATATGTAAATTTCTTTGGGTAGTATAGTCATTGTAACAATTTGTTCTTCCAATCCATGAGCATGGAATGTTTTTCCATTTTTTGGGTATCTTTTTCAATATATTTCATAAGTTTACTATAATTTTCAGTATACGTGTGTTTTACTTCTTTGGTTTATTTCTAGATATTCTATGGGTTTTGGTGCAATTGCAAATGGAATCGATTCCTTGATTTCTCTTTCTGCTGCTTCATTATTGGTGTATAGAAAGGCAACCAATTTCTGTGCATTGATTTTTATAGCTGCAACTTTGCAGAATTCATGGATCATTTCTAGCAGTTTTTTGGTGGAGTCTTTTGAGTTTTCCATGTAGGGTATCATGTCATTTACGAAAAGTGAAAGTTTGACTTCTTCTTTGCCTATTTGGATGCCTTTTATTTCATGTTTTTGGTCTGATTGCTGAGGCTAGGACTTCCAACACTATGTTAAACAACAGTGGTGAGAGTGGACATCCCTGTTGTATTCCTGATCTCAGGGGGAAAGCTCTCAGTTTTTCCCCATTGAGGATGGTATTAGTTGTGGGCCTTTCGTATATGGCTTTTTGATGTTAAGGTATGAGTTTCTTCTATCTCGACTTTCTTGAAGGTTTTTATTAAAAAAGGATGCTGTATTTTGTCAAAATGCTTTTTCTGCCTCTATTGACAGGATCATATTGTTCTTCTCTTTTCTTCTCTTATTGTGATGTATCACATTGATTGACTTGCAAATACTAAAGCAGCCCTGCAGCCCAGGAATGAATCCTACTTACTTGATCATGGTGAATGATTCTTTTAATATATTGTTGAATTCGATTTGCTAGTATCTTGTTGAGAATTTTTGCATCCATGTTCATCAGGGATATTGGCCTGTGTTTCTCCTTTTTGGTGGGGTATTTGTCTGGTTTGGGAATCAAAGTAATCCTGACTTCATAGAATAAATCTGAAAGCTTTCCTTCCATTTTTATTTTTTGGAACATCTTGAGAAGAATAGGTATTAATTCTGCTTTAAATGTCTGGTAGAATTCCCCTGGGGAGCCATCTGGCCAGGACTCTTATTTGTTGGGAGATTTTTGATAACTGATTTAATTTCTTCGCTGGTTATGAGTCTGTTCAAATTTTCTATTTCTTTCGGTTTGCATTTTGGTAGTGTGTGGGTATCTACGCATTTGTCCATTTCTTCCAAGTTGTCCTGTTTGTTGGCATATAATTTTTCATAGTATTCTCTACCAATTGTTTGTATTTTTGTGGTGGTGATTGTGATCTCTCCTCTTTTATTCACGATTTTATCTATTTGGGTTCTCTCTCTTTTCTTTTTGAGAAATCTGGCTAAGGGTTTTATCAATTTTGTTTATTCTTTCAAGAAAAACAGCTTTTAAACTCATTGATCTGTTCTACTGTTTTTTTTTAATTCTATATTGTTTATTACTGCTCTCATCCTTATTATTTCTCTTCTTTTGCTAGCTTTGGGGTTTCTTTGCTGTTCTGCTTTTAGTTCCTTTAGATGTGAGGTTAGGTTCCGTATTTGGGATTTTTCTTGTTTTTTGAAATAGGTCTGGATTGCAATGTATTTTCCCCTTAGGACTGCCTTTGCTGCATCCCAAAGGGTTTGGACTGTCGTGTTTTCATTTTCATTTGATTACATATATTTTTAAATATTTTCTTAATTGTCTGGTTGATCCATTCATTCTTTAGTAGGATGTTTTTCAACCTCCATGCATTTGGAGGCTTTCCAAATTTTTTCTTGTGGTTGATTTCCAATTTCATAGCATTGTGATCTGAAAATATGCATGGTATGATCTCAATCCTTTTATATTTATTGAATGTTGTTTTGTGAACCCAGTATGTGATCTATTTTGGAGAATGATCCATGTACAGTTGAGAAGAATGTGTCTACTGCTGCTTTTGATAAAAAGTTCTGAATATATCTGTCAAGTCCATCTGTTCCAGTGCATATTTGAAGGCCATTGTTTCTTTATTTTCTGTCCATTGCTGTAAGTGGAGTATTAAAGTCACCTACAATTACTGTATTCTTATCAATAAGATTGCTTATGTTTGTGATTAATTGATTTATATATTTGGGTTCTTTCAAGTTGGGGGCATAATCATTTACAATTGTTAGCTCTTCTTGATGGATAGACTCCTTAATTATAATATGATGCCCTTCTTCATCTCTTGTTACAGCCTTTAAAATCTAGTTTGTCTGATGGAAGTATGGTTACTTCAGCTTTCTCTTGACTTCCAGTAGCATGATGGATGGTTCTCCATCCCCTCACTTTCAACGTGCAGGTGTCCTTAGGTCTAAAATGAGTCTCTTATAGACGGCATGTAGATGGATCTTGGTTTTTTGTTTGTTTGTTTGTTTTTGTTTTTTGTTTTTTTTTCCTTTCTCATACCTTATGTCTTTTGATTGGAGCATTTAGTCCATTTACATTCAGAGTGATTATTGGAAGATATGGATTTACTGTCATTGTGTTATCTGTATGCTTTGTGTTTGTGGTGATGTCTCTGGTTCTTTGTTGTCTTTGCAGCATTCTTGTCACAGAGTACCCCATCAGATCTCCTGCAGGGCTGGTTTAATGGTCATGAATTTCTTCAGTTTTTGTTTGTCTGAGAAAGCAAAAACGTTTATCTCTCCTTCTATTCTATTTATCTCTCCTTCTATTTATCTCTCCTAATCTGAATGACAGCCTTGCTGGATAAAGGATTCTTGGCTGCAAATTTTCCTATTCAGCACATTGAATATCTCCTGCTGCTCCCTTCTGGCCTATAAGTTTCAGTGGACAGGTCGTCTACTACCCTTAACCCTTGTAGGTAAAGGCCCTTTTGTCCCTGCCTGCTTTCAGAATTCTCTCTTTAGCTTTGTATTTTGCCAGTTTCACTATGATATGCTGTGGTGATGGCCTGTTCTTGTTGAATCTGAAGGGAGTTGTCTGTGCCTCCTGCACTTGCATGTCTGCTTACTTCCCCAGATTAGGTTAATTTGTTCAAATAAACCTTCTGCCCCTCTTCTTCTTCTGGAACTCCTATGATGTGGATATTATTGTGTTTCATTGAATAACTTTGGTCTTTAATTCTCCCCTTGTGGTCTAGTATTTTCTTATCTCTCTTTTTCTTGGCTTCATCATTTTCCATAATTTTATCTTCTATTTCACTTATTCTCCCCTCTGTCTCCTCCATCCTTGTTCTCGCTGAATCTGGTTTATTTTGCATCTCATTTACAGCATTTTTTAATTCATCATAACTATTTCTTAGGTCCTTGATCTCTGGAGCAGTAGATTCTCTGCTGTCTTCTATGCTTTTTTTTTTTTCAAGGCCAGCTATTGGTCTTATGGTTATTACTCTAAATTCTTGTTCAGATATATTGTTTATATCTGTTTTGAATAATTCTCTGGCTATCATTTCTTCTTGGAATTTCTTTTGAAGAGAATTCTTCCATTTCATCATTTTGGCTAGTTTTATATCTTCTACATGTAGTAATAGCTTGTTATGTGTCCTGCATCTGCGAGTATTACTATATTAAAAAGGTGCCATATACTGTCCAGGGCCTGGCCCTTCAAGAGGTGTTTTTGGAGTGTGTTGCGTGCTCTCTGTTGTTGTGACTCTGGTTGCTTTATCTCCCTACTCTTAGTTGTGGTTTGGACCTTCCACTGGGTGTGCTTTGATTTGTTCGTTGAGTAACCCTGGAAAAATTTTAAAAAAGGGGTGGAGGTGGTGGAAGAAGCCTTATCCCATACAAAGAGAGAAATGACAGAAGCAGGGGAATAAAAAGAAAAAATGACCAGACAGAGTTTCAGAGAAACTATACAGCTTACTCCAGAGAGAGGGGGTGGGGGGAGAGTGGATTAAAGAAGAAGGGGATACAGAAGAGGTGTCAAAAAAGTAAAAATTCCTGCTTAAATAAACAAACAACAAGAATAGAGAAGGGAAGAAATATATATATATATATATATATATATATATATATATATATATATAAAATAAGAATTGAACAAGAATCAAATCAGGGAATGCAAAACCGCCGGGCTGATACCTGATGGTGACTTGGAACCAGTGCCTGTGCTGGTCTGGAGGAGGGGCCCTCTGGTTCAGTCAGTGTCAGTCTTGCTCCGGTAGATTCATAGTCGCCAGGCACGGAGGGTGGGGGTTTGGTGTAAGACCCACGGGGGCCTCCACTGTGGGGCTGCTGTCCTCTTCCCTGAAGCCCCAAGGTGTTGGTGATGGGGAGAAAAATGGCGACACCCCAATCTCTCCTCGATGGATGGGTTACCCAAACCACACTGTTCAGGCTATCGTCACAGCGCAGCACAGGCATAAGCGGGTCCACAGCCTCCCGCACCTCCCAGGTGCTCTGCTGGGATTGAAACCCCAATGTATTAAGTGATCCCGCTCTGTGTGCCCCAGTTCTGGGGTAGTGCCACTCTACTCAGCTGACAAAGGGCCTCTGGCTGGTGCCTGCAGGGTCTTTTTTCCTTGGAGCGGCAGTATACCTTCTTCCCACAGCATTCGAAGGAGGGGACTGCTTTCTCCCAGGGCGCCCCTGAGCTTGCGCCGGGCTGACTCCCCTCCCCTCCAGGCGCAGACACCAGGCAGGTCCCAGTCCAGAGAAAGTCACACAACCCTGTCTCGTCACTCCTAAGGCTGGCTGCAAGTTAGAGACCGACTCTCTCTGCTTTTTTCCATTCCCTGGTCTGTGGTCTGGAGAGGTTTTTCTCTTGTCCAAATACAATCCCACATTTCCACAGCATTTCTCTTCCTTTTGTCTCTCCGTGGAAGGGGTTCCCCCTTCATTCTGTGTCTATGCTGCCTGTTTTACCTCTCCCAATTTGCAAGCATGCACCTCTGACCTGCCAAGCTGTCTCCATGGAAGACATGCCCTGGAAATGTTTCTGTCACTCTGTAGCCTGGATTCCTGAAATTCAGCACTGCTGTGTTTGAGGGAGGAGGGAACTTGGGGACTTCCTACTTCTCTGCCATGTTGACTCCTCCTCTCTTGGAACCAAACTCTGTATCAGTTAGGAAACAGTGTCAAAACACACACTGCTTAAGTGATAATGAAGATTTACTGACACACAAGAGGAAAATCCAAACACAAGTGTGGCTGATCTAGTAATTTAATGCTATTATGAAAACCTAGTATGTTTGTTTTTCATTATCTTTCCTTCCTTCTGTTCTCTGTCCTGCCCCCTCTTCTTTCTTTCCTCCTTCCCTTCCTTCTATCCTGCTTTCTTTGTTTTCATTCTGCCCTTTATTGTATCAGCCTCATCCTAAACTGGGCTTTCTAAATGGTGGTAAAAAGGCTGCAACAGCTCTGGGCTTTGCCTCTGCATACCGGGCCCTATTACCCCACCAGCATTCCAGTGAAGAATCCTGAAATTCACTTTAATACTCTCGTTTAGGTCACATGCTCTCCTTTAATCTCATCATTCTGGCCAGGATAGCAGAATGTGCTGATTGGCCTGAGTACACTGGGGTTTAGCCCTGGAGCTGGGAGGCGTCAGACTTTCCTGACATACATGGGCTGCTTGGAGGCATAATTGGGAAGGGAAAAGGGAATGGATACTGGATCAACAATCAGCAGATTCACAGTCCATCATAGAAGACTTGGTGTGTCTACCAAGCAAACCCAGTCAAGTTATTAGAACTTGAAACCTGAGACTCACTGTAGAGGTTACACTAAAGAACTTTTGATTTACACCATTTGGGCCAACAGGAGGAGTTTGGGATACAAACTGGTGAGTATAGTGTTTATTCTGTCTCTGAAGTGAAACAGATCTGATTCGTGGGCCTGGCTATGAACCTCTTAATTGGTTTTGAAGCTTGGCCAAGATTATTACTTTTTGATCCCCATTTTTCCTTATCTGCAACTTGGGGATAATTTCCCTATCTTATTCAGTTTTGTGAGAAATAAATTAGATGATGCATATAAAGTGCCCAGTATAGTGTGTGGCACAGTGTAGATAAGTTCCTTTTTAGTTTGTAGTCATTAAATTGACTCTGAAGTCATCAGCATAATGATTTTTCCTTGGGTCATTTAATCTACCCACCAAGCTGTGACTGCTTCTTTGTACCTTGTTATAAAGTAGGTGGAGGTACATTTTGAAATAACTGGTCTGTTATTCTCAATGTCCGTGGGAAAAATCTGATTTCTTGCAATTTTTAATAAATATAAATATATTTTAATCTCAATAATAAACTCTGTGCAGTCCCCAAATCTTGCTGACCTGGGATAATTTTCCTCTTACTCTGGGATGCTTCAACCATTGTATTTGGCCCAAGTGTGAATCCTTTCCTGATGCCTCAGAAAACTATGGCTGTTTCTCCGTTTCTCACCAAGACCAAAAGCTGTTTTGCTCCAGGGAAGCCCATTACCTCATTTGAATTAAGTTTTCAGACTCTAAGCCAGAAATCTCAAGGTCAAAAGGCCATGGAGCATCAGCAAGATATCTGACTCATTCTTGATTCTTGCTTTCAGTACCTGACCCTGACAGTGTCTATGTTCACTGCTACCCCTTTCTCCCAACCTAGCAGAAGTTGATTGGTTACCTTAGACTTGTAGAGCTAGCAGCTTGAACAATGCTTCAGTGAGCCCCTCCAAGCAGTCAGGACCATGAATAATTCATCAGCTTGCAGTTACCCTCTTTGCCCCTGGTGGTCTCACCATGAGTTACAAGTGACTAAGCTCAGGGGAAGCCCTCTCCCCAGGATAATTACTCTTCCTTCAGCTCCACTGAATTAGCACTCCTATTTTATTGTACCCTCAGGTTATAGGGGTTATTAAGTTATAACACAAGCAAATTATTGCTGAAGGCCTATGGCAGATTATTCTGAAGTCTCTGTCACTATATGAATGGAGGATAGTCATCAGGGAAGTTTAAGTCTGGCTTTATGATATTGGGGATGTTTATTCTATTTTGATTTTCGAAGATGAAAGTAGATTTATATTTCTTTCTGATCAGAAAGATTATAGAAATGAATGTTTGTATCTCAAAACAGAAAATTAGAATGAAGAAAGCAGCAATAATCCTAAATCCCAAACCCAGAGATGATCATTGGTAGCATTTTGCTGTATGTGATCCAGACCTCTTTTTCCCTTTCTCTTTTGCATTTTACATAAATGGGATGATATTATAAATGTAATTTAAATATCACTGAATCTATCCTTTATACCCAATAATTATAGATGTATCTTATCCGTTTTATGACGAAGTGGCATGGGGTTGCATTTGTATACTAGACTTTATCCAATCCCCTGTTGATGAGCACTCCAGTTGTTTCCAAATTGTTCCTATTAGCAATAATACTGCAGTGGATGACCTTAAACACTTTTGCATACATATCAGCTTATCTCCTTAAGATACATTTCTAACATGGAATTGCTAGGCACATCAAAAAGCTTTGATTTATATGGATAAACTGCTTCTCAAACGGTATCACAATTTACATGTTTCAGGTATCGTTATATCTGAAAGCAGTCCAAAAAAGTCTGTTTAAAGAAACCCATTGAGAGGATAGGGTTCAATGTCCTAAAAGCAAGCAAACTAGCATGGGTTCCTGGCAACCTACTCCAAACTCAACCTTAGAGAATCTATAGAAAGAAGGATCCAAAATGGTGGAATTAGGAACAAACAAACAAAATTGAAGATGCCGTGGCAGACTGAAGCTATCTTGGATAGTGAGTGTAGGAGGTGGGTGGCAGTGGCAAGGGGCCCAGCGAAGCCAGAGGTGGGAGATCATCTTTAGGGATTCAGCTCTCACTGCTTTCCCCAGTTGCCTTAGGACAAATCAATGGTTAATTCTTCTAGTGCTTGGCTGCTAGTGCTGGTGACTGCCCTGTTGGGATGAAGGGTTGGTGGAGGTGTGGACTGACTGTTTTTGGGTATTAACTCTTTCACTCCCCCCAGATTCTAAGGGCAAGAATTGAAAAATAGGGATATGCCCCTTCCTCATGTGCATCTTGCTAAATGAGTGTTTAAGGGTGAAATATTGGTCAGAGGAGTGGTTTGGAGTAGTGGCAGCTAACAGGAGTGGTGGTTTCAGTGCCAAGGTTCTCTGCCCTGGGACTCACCATCTTCCCTTTTCTTTTCTTTTTTTACATTTATTTATTTTTGAGAGACAGAGAGAGACAGAGACAGAGCATGAACAGGGGAGGAGCAGAGAGAGAAAGAGACACAGAATCTGAAGCAGGCTCCAGACTCTGAGCTAGCAGTCTGCACAGAGCCTGATGCGGGGCTCGAACCCACAAACTGTGAGATCATGACCTGAGCCGAAGTTGGATGCTCAACCAACTGAGCCACCCAGGCACCCCTTCCCTTTTCTTAATCTTTGTGATAATGACAAAGAGAGGGACTGGTATTTGGACCTTTCTCAATGTACATGAGTACACAAGCTGGCTGATAACCCTAGGGGAACATGAGCTTATAAGCCAAAATAAGCAGACACCAGGGGAATACAATTTTCCCCAAAAAGAGAGAGAACATTGTAGGGGAGGAAATTTTTTTCTCTCTCTTCCCTTCTAGGTTCTTGGTTAGCCTAATAATCAGATTGCCAGAAAACAGATTAATAGGGAGAAAGCAAATTTAATTTCATATATGTGGAGCCCCACATAGCCATGAGAGGGTCAAAGATAGTCTAGCAGTTGAGGCTTATATGCCATCCTGAGCTAAGGAGAAGGTGTAGGAGTCTGGAACTTTATCTGGGAGGATGACAGTTCACAGGAAGGTAAGGACAGCAAATGTTGGGTAAATAAGTGTTTGCCATGCCAGGCAGAGAAGTGTTTCTTATGTAAAAAGTCATCTCTGGTAATAGCTCTCTTCCTGGTGTAGGCCCCCCATCTAAATTCTTTTAGGCAGTTAAAGGGAAGGTACACAGCTCACATTCTATCTCCCTCTGTCTCTCAAAAATAAACAACATTAAAAAAAACCAGAAGAGTCGAAAAAAGGGAAGCTATCACTTCCTTTTACAGCAGAATATAGGTATGGATGCATTCTAAAGAGATAAAGGAGTAAGGACTCAGTAAGGACTGGCATAGAGAACCCAGGCAATACAGAACCACTAACCCTTTTGTTGCTTCCTTACTAGCAACTTATGCACTCCCAACTAGAGGTATTACGTGAGTCCAATACATTCTGAGCTAAATTTGGAGACAAGTTGGTCTTCTTACTCTCTTCCCTCTAGTGAATTTATTATTAATACCATATAATTTCACCTTAATTAGATATATCTTTCACCTCATAATTGTTTTATATATGTTTAATTTCGTTTAACTTACTGGTGAACAGAATAACACTTATCTATCACAGGTACTGTTTATTTATTCCATCCGGCTTCTCAACATTTATTTGATGAGTAACTCTCATAAAAGGTAAAGGCTTAAAAGAAAATGAAACATTGTCTCTGCCATTAAAGAATTGTAATCTAGGGGCGCCTGAGTGGCTCAGTTGGTTGGGCATCCGACTTTGGCTCAGGTCATGATCTCACTGTTCCCGAGTTCGAGCCCCGCTTCGGGCTCTGTGCTGACAGCTCAGAGCCTGGAGCCTGTTTCAGATTCTGTGTCTCCCTCTCGGTCTCTGCCCCTCCTCTGCTTATGTTCTATCTCTCAAAAATAAATAAACATTAAAAAAAGAATTATAATCTAGTCATGTAGAAAAACACACACATGAATATATCATGATGATGTAGTCAAGGCCACATAGTGGGCTATTGACAAAGTTAGAACTCATAAAGGGGATATTTTGATCATTAGACTCTATTTTTCCGTTAGTGAGTGCTATGTCATATGTATGTCTAATGAAAGATGTATACATTTATGTATGTACAGTAATGTGTAACTTAGGAGCAAAAGCTTATACATGTTTATTGCCTATCTTACCAATGGTGGCTCTCCATGAAGACTCATAAGCCCTATTTTCAAAGTTACATGCACACATGGAAAGAGTTATTCCTCTGAGGAGTTTCAGAACCAATTGAGTGACTTTTGAATTGAGGAAATGGATTCAGTGTTCTAAACCATGCATGTATAGTAACAATCAATTGAACCCAGAGCCATACACAATTTAGCTACAAAATCATAATAAACTCTTCTCATCATGGTAGCTGAATTTCTACAGATGGTTGACTGCTACTCTTTGCAATCTGGAAGGGCTTACTTTTGATTGAGGAAGATACTTTCTGAGTTTGAGATTGGGGGAAAATGAGGGATTATTGGTCCTTGCTATTTTCTTGTTGGTTCATTTTTATTTGTATGTGTTTGTTTGTTTATTTATTTTAATTTGCATCCAAGTTAGTTAGCATATAGTGCAATAATGATTTCAGTAATAGAAACCAGTGATTCATCCCCTACATATAACACCCAGTGGTCATCCCAACAAGTGCCCTCCTCAATGCCCTTTGCCCATTTAGCCCATCCCCCCTCCCCAAACCCCTCCAGTAACCGTCAGTTTGTCCTCTGTATTTGAGTCTCTTATGTTTTGTCTCCCTCCCTGTTTTTATATTATTTTTGCTTCCCTTCCCTTATGTTCATCTCTTTTGTATCTTAAATTCCACTTATGAGTGAAATCATGATATTTGTCTTTCTCTGACTGACTAATTTCGTTTAGCATAATACATTCTAGTTCCATCCACATTGTTGCAAATGGCAAGATTTCATTCTTTTTGATTGCTGAGTAATATTCCATTGTATACATATGCCACATCTTCTTTATGCATTCATCAGTCGATGGACATTTTGGCTCCTTCCATACTTTGGCTATTGTCAATAGCACTGCTATAAACATTGGGGTGCATGTGCCCCTTTGAAACAGCACACTTGTATCCTTTGGATAAATACCTAGTAGTGCAATTACTGGGTCATAGGGTAGTTCTATTTTTAATTTTTTGAGGAATCTCCATACTGTTTTCCAGAGTGGCTGCACCATCTTGCATTCCCACCAGCAGTGCGAAAGAGATCCTCTTTCTCTGAATCCTTGCCAACATCTGAGTTGCCTGAGTCGTTAATGTTAGCCATTTTAACAGGTGCAAGGTGCTTTCTCATTGTGGTTTCAATTTGTATTTCCCTGATGATGAGTGATGTTGAGCATCTTTTCATGTGTCTGTGAGCCATCTGGATGTCTTCTTTGGAAAAGTTCATGTCTTTGGCCCATTTCCTCACTGGATCATTTGGTTTTTGGGTATTGAGTTCGATAAGTTCTTTATAGATTTTGGATACTAACCCTTTTATCTGATATGTCATTTGCAAATATCTTCTCCCATTCCATAGGTTGTCTTTTAGTTTTGTTGATTGTTTCCTTTGCTGTGCAGAAGCTTTTTATCTTAATGAGGTCCCATTAGTTTATTTTTGCTTTTGTTACCCTTACCTCCAGAGACTTGTTGAGTAAGAAGTTGCTATTGCCGAGTTCAAAAAGGTTTTTGTCTGTTTTTTTTCTCTCTAGGGTTTTGTAAGCTTTCTGTCTTACATTTAGGTCTTCCATCCATTTTGAGTTTGTTTTTGTGTATGGTATAAGAAAGTAGTCCAGGTTCATTCTTCTGCATGTCACTGTTCAGTTTTCCCAACACCATTTACTGAAGAGACTGTCTTTATTCCATTGGATATTTTTTCCTGCTTTTTCAGTGATTAGTTGGCCATACATTTGTGGGTCCATTCTGGGTTCTTTATTATGTTTATTGATCTGAGTGTTTTTGTGCCAGTGCCATACTGTCTTGATGATTACAGCTTTGTAATACAGCTTGAGGTCCAGAATTGTGATGCCTCCTGCTTTGGTTTTCTTTTTCAGGGTTGCTTTGGCTATTTGGAGTCTTTTCTGGTTCCATACAAATTTTAGGTTGGTTTGTTTTAGCTCTGTGAAGAATGATGGTATTATTTTTCTAGGGATTGCATTAAATATGTAAATTGCTTTGGGTAGTATTGATATTTTAGCAATATTTGTTCTTCCTATCTAGGAGCATGGAATATTTTTCCCTTTTGTGTGTGTGTCTTCTTCAATTTATTTCATAAGCTTTCTATAGTTTTCACTGTATAGATCTTTTATTTCTTTGGTTAGGTTTATTCCAAAGTATTTTATGGATTTTGGTGCAATTGTAAATGGGATTGACTCCTTGATTTCTCTTTCTGCTGCTTCATTTTTGGTGTATAGAAATGCAACCGATTTCTGTCCATTGATTTTATATGCTGCAACTTTGCTGAATTGATGGATCATTTCTAACAGTTTTTTTGGTGGAATCTTTTGGGTTTTCCATATAGAGTATCATGTTGTCTGTGAAGAGTGAAAGTTTGACTTCCTCCTTGCCAATTTGGATGCCTTTTATTTCATTTTGTTGTCTGATTGCTGAGGCTAGGACTTCCAACACTATGTTGAATAACAGTGCTGAGTGGACATCCTTGTTGCATTCCTGACCTTAGGGGGAAAGCTCTCAGTTTTTTCCCATTGAGAATGATATTAGTTGTGGGTCTTTCATATATGACTTTTATGATCTTGAGGTATGATCCTTCTATGGCTACTTTTGTGAGGATTTTATTTTTATTTGAATTCCCTAAAGAAATTAGCTTCATGAGATATTGCTAGCCGTTTCTTCCACACTTCCTTAGCATATCCAAGAATATCTGAAACATAAGACACTCTTACTCAATACCATATTAAGCTTAATTAACATATGGCACTGTGTAATACATATATTTCATTATGTCAGGTTCTTGCTTTTCTCAAGCCTTCCACACTTACTGTTCTCTGGCTGGAGTTGTCTTTCTTCCGTTTATTACCCTTATGCCTAGTCCCTCATGTCCTGCTTCAGTTCTCACTTGAGTCGTTAACCCCCATTCCAACCTTGTTTTCAGCCTTGATGCTCATTCATTTATTTATTCATCATTTTATTTAACACATTTATGAACACCTCATTTGCTATATGCCAAGCACCATTAAGTGTTAGATGTTAAGCAAGAGTAGAATTGCCTTCTTGGAGCTACTGTGAGGAGAAGGGAGGAAGACCTTAAGCAAATTATCACAGAAGGAAATGTAAAATTGCAACTGTTAAGATACCATGAAGTACTGTGAAGGTATCCATGCTATGAGATTGAATTAGGTCTAACTTACATTAGATAGGCAGGACTTCCAGGAAGAGAAAAGACAGGCATACTGCTTTTCAACTTGATGGCTGTTATTGGTTGAATTGTGCCCCCTCCACCACCTTCCCCTTTCATGTGTTGAAGTCCTGACCTGAGGATCTCAGGATGTGACTGCACTTGGAGATAGGGTCTTTAAAGGGGGTAATTAAGGTAAAATGAGGTCATATGGGTGGGCCCTAACCTGTATGTGGGGGGTGTGTTTTTACAAGTAGAGAAGATTAGGACACAGACAATACACAGAAAGATGACCATACGAGGACACAGTGAGAATGCCATCTGCAAGCCAAGGACAGAGGCATTAGAAGAAGCCAAACCTGTTAATACCTTGATCTTGAACTTTGATCCTCCAGAACTGTGAGAAAATAAATTCTGTTCTATATTTACTCAGTCTGTGATATTTTGTTAAGGAGGCCCATAAAATGAATTCAGTGGCACTTAGAAGTTTTTACAGTAAAACCTTAGTTTGCAAGCATAATTTGTTCCAGAAAAAATGCTTGTAATCCAAAGCACTTGTATATCAAAGTGAATTTCAAAAACCATTGACTCAGTTGTGATTGTATGATGTTCAGTGTCATGTATGACTCACATTGCAAGACATCACTTGTTTATCAAGTTAAAATTTATTAGAAATGTTTGCTCATCTTGCAGAACACTCACAGAACAAGTTACTCCCAATCCAAGGTTTTACTGTATTTTATTTATTTGTTGTTTGACCAGTTTTATGTCTCCTCCTCTCACTTGGGAGGATTGGATCTATCTTCTTCATTGTTGTATTACAGCATACAGCATAGTGCCAAACATAATAGGTGCTACATAAATATTTGTTTCATATTGACAAAAAACACTAACTGTATTTAATATTGCCATAGAGAATTCCTGGTTGACATTTGGCTTTGAAAGCCCACTTGTTTCCTCCACAACGTGGAGACTCTGTTCTGCCTGTGAGATACTGGGATAAGGGCTTTGATTGGTTATGCTGCCTGGATTTCTTGAAACTCAAAAATACTCACTTCCCACTTTTTCTTGGAAAAGAAACATCTGGATGAATTTCTACAAGGGGGGGAGTGGTTATTCATTCCTCCTACAGTTTTTGCACATAGTGCATTCTGAATTTTCTGATTTGACACATTCTTTGATTCATTTACCTTCTGATAGTTCCCATTAGGAGTGTTGTTTCCTTACTGGTGCAAGCTCCATCCCCAGCTAGTGCTCTGGTCTCCTCTACCTGTTTCACTCCCTGGGTGTTCACAGGCCACATAAGTGTCTCTAGCTGTCACATTTGCTCTCAACTCTGTGTTCTTTATTTGATGGCTGCTTACAGTTTTCACAGAGAAAGAAGGAAGCTTATTTCTTTTCCCTAGAGAATACCATTCCTCACCCCCACCCCCTTCCTCCTTCTGGATATCTTGAGCTGGTTAAAATTTTGGGTCCTGGAATCTGCCATTTATTAGGAATGTGAATTTGAGAAATTTATGTAATTTCTTTATGCTTACTCCAAAGGAAGTAGTGATTTTATGAGTTAAGAGACTTGTTGCACCTAGCAAACTGTGAATATGTTTAACAAATGGTGATGATATAATGATAATGATGATGATATCTTTGTCTTAAAATTTTTTTTTTACCATTTATTCATTTTTGAGAGATAGAGTGTGAGCAGGGGAGGGACAGAATCTGAAGCAGGCTCCAGGCTCTGAGCTGTCAGCACAGAGCCTGATGCGGGGCTTGAACCCACGAACCATGAGATCATGACCTGAGCTGAAGTCAGACACTTAACTGACTGAGCTACCCAGGTGCCCCTGTTTTGGCTTTTTAAAAAAACGTTTTTTTGCGGCGCCTGAGTGTCTCGGTTGGTTAAGCATCTGACTTGATTTCGGCTCAGGTCATGATCTCATGGCTTGTGAGTTTGAGCCCTGCATCGGGCTCTGCAATGACAGTGCCAAGCCTGCTTGTGATTCTCTCTCTTTCTCCTTCTCTCTCTGCCTCTGTCCCCTTACCCCTATCAAAATAAATAAATAAACTTAAAAAAAAAAAGGTTTTGTTATGAAAAATTTGGGGCCAGTGAAAGTCCCAAGGAACATGTCCGTCTTTATTATAGAATTCCTCCAGACCACTGCCTTTATTCCAGCTCAGTCTTATTCTTGACTTCACTAGTCCCTTAGTCCTCCTGTCCCATGCCATTCTTGACATGCTTCTGCGATTCCTTGGTGTCTCTCAGGCATGATGTTTGGTGTTCCTCTTTTGTGGCTGTGCACTCCTGTTTCCATCACAGCTTTCTATTAAAGAGCACGGGGGCGGGAGGCGTAGTGGTCAGACAACCTCAAGGCAATGCTGTGAGGTAATACTGACCACAGATTTCCTCTGAGCACTTGCTCAATATGTTATTCCCTATCTTGTGTATTTTTTCAACTTCTCTTTCTCTGTCTATATCCATAAAAAAACATGATCCAGTTAAGTTTTAAAAACTTGTTTCCTGACCCTGCATGCACTTGTAGGCATCTCTAATCTTTTCCCCCTCTTTCCAATATAAGATCCATGAAGGCATGGTCTTTTGCTGGCTCCTCTTACCAATTCACTTTTTTATCCTCTTAATGAGTTTTGTCCCTTTTCATCTGCTGGAATATCTCATCCGCATCTCCTCCCTTCTCCCCTCAATGCCTGGATATTTTCTATTCATCTCTTAAGATCCTATCAAGTACCAGCTCCTCTGTGAATTATTTCCTGAACCTAAAGTCTTAGTCTATTTGGGCTACTTTAACAAAATACCATTGATTAGGGTGTCTTACAAACAACAAAGGTTGATTTCCCAGAGTTCTGGAGGCTGGGAATTCCAAGATCAAGAACTGGATAATTCAGTGTCTGCTAAGACTGTCTTTCTGATTTGTTGTGTCCTCACATGGCTGAAAGGGTGAGGGAGCTTTCTGGGGTCACTTGTATAAGGGCACTAATCCCATTCATGAGAGCACCCCCTTCAAAACCTAATCACTTCCCAAAGGCTTCATCCAAATACTATCTCATTAGGTTTCAACATATGAATTTTGGAAGGACAAGTCAATCATCAGCACCTAAATAGATAGAATTGTGACAATATTCTCACTAGAACTTGAATGAGTGATAGCCCTCAGATTTCAGTGTGAAAGCTAACTCCAATCAGTTGCCTGTGGCTCAGTGATAGAGTACCATGTTGAGAAGGATTCTGAATTCAAATATGGGACCTGCTGGGAGGAGTCCTCTAATCAATTAGTAAAGTCTTTTCTGGAATGGGAGATGGGAGGATGGTATGTGAAGCACATGTGAACTATTTGTTTTCTATAAAGAGTCCTCTGTCATAGGAACTATTGTAGCATTAGCTGCACTCATTTATGTTGCATGGTTATCTTATTATACTAGATGGGAAGCCCCTTAATAGGTGTCTGGCTTGTCTTTCACCCCAGAAGCAAGCACAGTCTTTCAGCATTTAGTAACCTTTGGCTTTTCTGAATGAAGGAAAAGAAAGTTTTCACTTTCTTGCCTCTGATTTTCTTGGGGTAAAATACTTTCTCTGCCTTTAGTTTGCACTATCCCAAATTTTGTTTTTGCCTAGAGAAGTGGTTTTCCAACCATTTTTAGTGAAGATACCTTAACCCAAATGAAATCTCATCATGAAGCCAGATCTGAAAAATAGAGAGTTTCTGTCTTGGTAGAGGAGATGGAGGGTGGTCCCAAGCTTGCCCTCTTGGGCTCCCCAGCGCTGTTTCTTCCCAACTGCCAGGAATCAGAGTGGTTGTTCTGAGTGTAATCAGTAAACCAGCAGTAGCAGCAGCAGCACCTGGGAACATGCAGTCTCCACTCTATCTTAGATTACTAAATCAGAATCTCTGGAGATGGAGACAAAGCGGCCTGTTTTAATAAGCCCTCGGATAATTCTCAGGCATACAAAAGTTTGAGAAGCGCTGCATGAGAGAGTTCCTTTCCAGCGCAGTTAAAACATCACCGTTCAGAAGAAGGCCACTGGCTTCCTATGAGGTGCTATTTTTCATTAGCCCACAGTAAAAACATTCTCAGAAGGGTCATCCAGTGCTATTAAACCACAGGGCTAGCACTTGCTGGATGACTTTAAGACAAGCAGCTAAATTGGCTGGCAGTTTAAATATTGGCCAGAGTCGCAGGTGTAGGAGCAGTGAGTGCTCTGTGGGGCAGGCTGGGGGTGGTGTCTCCAGGGCCGAAGCAGGAAAACTAGAAGCGGAAGCGGAAGTGGAAAAGTTTAATATTGAGAGCTGACGCCACTGCTTTGGGACATTACCGTGGTGGCGTTGAGTCGCAGCGAGCAGGTGCAGGTGAAGAAGGGGCTTGCATGGGGAAAGGGAAGTTCCCATCACAGTAGTGAATTATTTTCCTCCTAGCTTATCTGTGAATTGCTTTCTGTACTTTGATCTAAACAGTCACTGGCGATGTCTCCTAAGATGTCAGCGTAATGTCAAAAGTGATGAGCATTCCATCTGCGTTCATAATGCTCTGTTGTCTCACTGGAGATCAGAAATTTCAGGAAACAGTGGTGGAAGTGACCAAGTATATACATTCCCTGTTTGGAAAGAGCAATGGGCTAGTGCCCATGTTCATTTCTACCAACAGTGGCTTCTTCACTCCAGTGGATCTTCACTCTTGGAGCCAGAGCTCTGCTGAAGCACTGGATCCAAAGCAGAAAGAAAGAAATTCAGTTACAACAAAACAGTATTGAAGCCATAGAAGGAATAAAAAAATGCATGTGCTTCAGCAGTCCGAGACTAGCCCTGGGGGAAGTTTTGGATGGAAAATTCAGGCCCAAAATGTATCATTTAGTGTGTTTTCTTTTGCTTGTGACCCTGGCTGTGGGTACACACCATGGTCTGACCAAAAACCACATGGAGCTAGCGGAAGCTTTTATGGAGACCTATTAGCTGATGTATCATCAGGTTAGGACTGGGCTGAGCCCAGAAATTGTGTACTTAAGCATTAACCCCAAAGCTAGCTGTAAGGACACGGAAATCTAGCCTGAAGACAGTATCAATCTGCTATGACTAGAGACAATGGAGAGCCTTTTCTATATGTATTGGTTTAGTAGGGACAAGAAATACCAGGATCTGAGATGGGAGATCCTACTGTGCTTCAACAAGTCTACCAGCATCCATGTAGGTGGCTTTTCTTCAATTGGTAATGTTCAGAATCCAATCACAAGAGACAAGATGGAAAGTTACTTTCTGGGAGATGCTCTAAGTACATATATTTTCTGTATTCTGATGACATGGATTTCATCAACCCTGATAAATATGTGTTAAATATAGAGGGTCATCCCCTGCCCATATGGACTTAAGCTTGAAATAACTTGGAATAACTCCCAATCATGAGACTTTTCTGGATTGAACATTGTGTATAATAGATTTTTTCTTTTTTGAAGATTGTAGATTGGAAATCCAATTGCTTATGCATTAAAATTAGTCATCCTTTGACTTTTAGCCCAGCTGGCTACTGTAAGTCAGTCAAGTTCCAGCTCAGGGCTGAAGAGGACAAGTCTGGTGGAACAGCTGGGGTCCAGGACACCTTGGAAGACCAGGTACCTATGGGTTTTTCAGGACATGTGCTGATGTTTTTGAATCCATCCTCATGCATTTTTTTTTGGTGGTAATTCAGGTTGGCTTTGCAGTTTGTTTCTGTGTCTGTGCTTTCTAAACAAGCCACTGTGAGTAAAAGGAAAGACTTAAGTCAGCAAAATTTTGATTTATAGGAAGCAAAACAAACAAAACTACCAATAACACAAAATCCTGCCAAACAGCCTGATTTGTGTTTTCAGTTAGCTCCTTTGGGGGGAAGCTGCACTGTTGTTGGGAGAAGACAGAGGCTTATAGCTGGTGACAGAGTTGTGGGACCCTGACAATGGAAGATAATGGGGAAGGCAGAGACAGACTAAATATGCCCTATGGAAGAACATGGCTCTTGTTGAATTTGGTCAGCTTGTGATTTAAAAAAGATATTAAGGAAAAAATAATTGGTTGCAATGCCAGTGACACTTGCCAGTGTCATTTTCACTATTAATTGAGTTACCATACTGTGCCCAATAAAGTTTGAACAGAGCGAAGCATGGCAAATTTGTAGACCCAGCAGGTTGCTTATCGGGGCTGCACAGTCTGGCTTTTGCTATGAGCGGCGAATGATGGGCTATCAACTTTTCATTTACCCTCCAGCTGGGCTGTTTCAGCTGTTTTAAAGAGCCAAGCCAGGTGATATAGGCAATAAGTAAAAGGAACCTAAGATCCCATGCAGGTTAATAGTGAAAAAGAAGTGTAAAAATGATTTTTTTTGGTTAGAGAAGTACTGTCTTAGAGCAATAAAGAGGCATTGTAGGACAACGAGTTAGAGCTCAGATTCTGGAAGTGGTGAGATCTGGTGTGATTGTTTGAATTATTGTTCTGAAGATATTCTTCCTCCTGTACACTGTAGTGCATGTAGTATACTTCTCTTCTACACTGATGCTGGGTTTAGCCATGTGACTTGCTTTGGAATGTTAGCAGACATGATGGGCTTGGAATGTGCTTGTGTGGTAGGGCCTGCCCCTTTGTGCTTTGGTTATTTATCACAGGAAGGACATGGCGGTGGTAGCCATAGTCCTCTCAGCCTGGGATCCGGAGTAAGGTAATGGAGCAGACATAGATTATGCAGCCTGAAGCTAAGCTACTCAACTGAGGTGGCTTATCAGCAGAATCACAGTTGACCTGCAGACTATAAATACTGGTTGCTGTAAGTCGTAGAGTGTGGGAGTTTGTTATGTGGCCGGCAGGGACACTTGGGTGCAAATACTCCCTGTGCTGCCTTCTAGTAGTATAATTCTGGCAATGTACCATTCTTATTAGGCCTTAATGGCCTTATCTGCAAAACGGGCAGTATAGTAGTGACCACACAGGTAAGCATGTGAAATGAAATCATACATATGTGTGTTTCATTATACCTGGTAGTCAATAAACATTTGCTACATTTAGAGCTATATGTAAAAATAATGATAGTTACAGTTTATTGAGCACTTACTACTCTGTGCCTAGAGCTATTGTAGATATTTTGCCTGTTTGGTTGACATTTCATAGATATTCCTTACAACTCCCAAGAGATAATTATTGATACTGTATTATTAATATACTATATTAATATCACTAATATTATAATTTTATCATTTTACAAATGAATGCTCAGAGAGGTTAAGTAACTTGCAGAAAGTTGCACAGATAGTACAAATAGTGAGTGGCAGAACTGGATTCTTTTTCTTGTCTGCTTTGCCTTGTGGCTTATGTTTTTTACACTATGCTAGAGTTCTTCAGTCATCTTTATGACTACAACAATGACTGTATAGTGCACCATGCGATACTTTCAGGAACAAAGTTGGACATACAGCAGAGTGGCCCCCAAGAGATTATTTTTTCTATGGATGCTGGGAAATCACCTTGGAATCATTGCAGCAGATCCCCCTCATTCAGGAGGGTAGTGTGGTCCCCTTAACATGACATTCTCTTTGAAGGGTAAATGTGTTTAGAGCCACTGAGACTATCTTTTCTTTGAATGATGGAGTATGTCCTTCTCAAGTCCCTGGCTAGCTACTCTTAAAAGAGTAGACAAGCAGGCCCATATTTTGAAGGCAGAAGCTACGATGAGACTTTTTTTAGTTTTGAGGTCATCAAAGAAAAGCAGCTTGTTTCTCTAGTCTGGAAAGAAGGTGGAGAGGAGAAGGTGGAGAGGTGGTTTTGGATCTGAGAGGCAGAGGATAAAGAACCAAGAGTAACCAGTATTCCAGAGCCAAATGGTTCCCTGGAAAGTGGCTGTATAAGAGAACACATTCGTGTTAGCCATCAGTTCTATAGCAGAAGTCCACCTTTGGGGCTTTGTTGGCTGGGCGTAGCTCTGAAGGAATTGAGATTCGCCTCTCTTGAAGAATCACCGTGCTAGAATCTGGAGCAGTGAAATATCACAGCAGCGGATCCGCAGCAACTTTGGGAAGGACTCGGCTTCAGCAAGGAGCGATAGCACATCTGTTGACTGCTCAGACTCTATTTTCCATACCCCTGGATAAGAAAAACTCTTTTTATGCATCTTTAAATCCCTTGGCTTTCTTGGATAATTCATGGAAATGAGCTTCAAGAGGGAGATACTGGCTTTATTGCTAATAAAGTTAATAGAAGTGATATGACTCTATTTGTATCACTAGAGTCTATAGCTGTTTGTTATATACAGTTGGGGAAACAGAAGCTTGGAGCCATGCCCAGGGATTTATACTTAAAAAGTGATGACACCAGAACTTAGATTCTGGTCTTTTGATTGTGATTGTTGCAACTCCTGCATGGTTTCCTCAATCTGCCAGGGTGACAGGGTCAAATACTTAGACTTGTTGCCCAGCATGCAAAAGACATATATAAAGCAATGAATATGTTTAACAAGGTTTATGCATTGAGGAAACATGAGAAGTTTAACAGAACAACTTCAAAGAGAATATTGAATACTTTTGTTTATAATAGGCTTTGTTTTTCACCTTGCAGAGCTTTTTCTCACTCGCCACTGTATCTCAGTTGGTCCTTTTAGTCACACTATTTCCATAGTTACCCTCTACTTTATCTGTCCCTTCTTTTGCCTCTCTGTTTCTCTCAAGAACAAAACATAAATTCCTCTTAATATCTCATGGTTTTCTATATTGTTCCCTTGGTTCTTACGTATATCCATGTACTTGAGGCTTCACCTTGTATCCCAAAGATTTATCAAGATATTTTACCAACAAAGTCTTCTGAAGAGAAATTCTGTTACCAGCTTTTAGGACCATTTATTCACATATTGAGTGGTGCATGCATCTTTCTCATTGAGGAATTACTATATTCCAGCGACTGTTCTAGATACTGGGAATATACCAGAGAATGAAACAAAATTTATGTTTTTTGGTGGACAACAAACAAGAGCACTTTGGTATATAAGATGGTGAAAATACCACAAAAGAAAAAAAAAGTGTGGTAAGGGAGTAAGGAGTCTTGAGAGAGAGTAATTATATAGGATGTTGTATACAAAGTGAGACATCAGAAGGAAGTGAGAAAGTGAGCCATATTGATAATTTAGAGAAGAGTATTCCAGAAAGAGGAAACATCAAGTACAAAGGTCCCGAGGTAGAAGTCTACTTAGCTGTTTCAGGGAAGACCAAAGAGACCAATGTGGTTGTAGCAAAGTGAATGAGTGGGAGTCGGGTGGGATGGACTGGATGTAATTCATATCATGAAGACCTTATGGGTTATTGGAAGGAACTTTGGTCTTCTGAGTGAACTAGGAAGCTACTGGAAGATTTGTAATGGAGGAGTGAGCTGATCTGATTTATGTTGCTAATAATCCCTCTGGTTGCTGTCTTGAGCACAGATGGTAACGAAAAGGGCAGAACCAGGGAGATGAGTTGGGAGACAGTTACAGTAATCCAGACGAGAGTTGAAGGTGGTTTAATCCAGGGACATTGTGATGGTGGGTAGTGCTAAGAAGCGGTTGGATTCTCTGTATATTTTGAATGAATGAATGTGATGCTGGAAGAATTTGCTGACTGCAAATATGTGGTTACTTAAGAGAGAAGTGGTAAAGATGTCTCAGGCTTTTGGGATGAGCATCTTGAAGGATGGGGTTACCATCTGTTCAATAGGAAATCCTGTGCAATGTGTGTGCTCGGTGGAGGAAGATCAGAAGCTTAGCTTTGGGCATGTGTGGCCTGTAGACATAAGCATGTTCAGTGAGGAAGTCTGAGCTAGAGATAGAAATTTGGCAGTGGATTTTAAAACCATGACATTAGGTGACATAACCCAGGGAATGGGCATATTTGAAGAATGCATCTCTGGTTGGGAGCACTGCAACTTAGAAGGTGTGGGAGATGAGCATGCAGCAAAGGATTACCTCTTCTTTCTACCATATAATAGGCATATAATTGCCTCTTCTCTCTACCAAAAAATAGTCATTCATATATATGCAAGATGAATATATTATTCAGTCTATATATGATTTTTGGTACATGTTTGGAAGAATAGAACTTTTATAATACCTGTAGGCACATAGCAAACATATAATAAATATTAGTTGAATGAAGAGAAAGTAAAAGAATGAATGGATCACTTCATCATCTTTCCCACACTTTCTGAGGCTCACAGTTGGTCTTTTTAGCATATGATTTTGTGGTGTTTATTGCCCCTTTGTGAGCTGGAGTGCACCCCAAACCATGAGAGAAGAATACTGGCCCTGCATATGTGTACTTCCTTATCCTACCTCCCTATGGACATGGGGTGATCTGTTCAGGCAGAGCCCTCTGTGCATCATAAAGCCTACTTAGAACTAGTGAAATCACCACTTTGGGCAAATGCTGAGATATCATTCAAGCCATAAGTAGAGAAGGAATTTTCTTTCCAGGGGGTGTTTGGGGGAATTGAGCTCTTTTGCTAAGAGCCCTGCAGCATGCCAAAGGCAGGGCACATAAGCAAGAGATCGGATTCTCCTCTGACCTCCCAAAGAAATGGCTTTCAATCTGCCCATCCTGCAGGGAAGGAAGCAACTCTGAACACCTCCCCAGTGCCTTTCCGTCGGGAGTGCACAGCTGCCCATACTGATTGCTTACCTGTTTTTTGATTAATATCCTCTTAGTGTTGAAATTCATTTGGATTCCAGCTGCCTCATCTTACAGATTTCAATTTAGAAGCCAAAGGACAATACAATAGGATTCTTATTACATAGCAGTTTTAAACATCACTGGACCGCCTCTCTCCTGCTCTGGGCCTGGCCCTGTTCTTTCTTTGGAAAGCAAGACTTTTATTTCTTTCTGGGTGCTGAAAGCTCATGGGAACCAAAGCCAGGGATCTCCAATCTGTAGTCCCTGGTGAATCAGTAGAGGGGATCCCTTCTCTTTTCTCACCCCCCCACCCTCCCATCCTTGTCAGACTCTTTTTGTAGGAAAGGGAATATATGCCAGCATCTCTACTTCTCCTGAAGGACTGGAGATGGATCTTTCTTCATCTTCTTTACTTCCTTATTTGGCCCTCTCCTTGGGAGGACAAATGGCTACTAAGATTGTTCCACGTTAATGGTGGGTCTTCCAAGAATGTGCCAGAACCAGATTCTGTCCTTTTCTTCTCTATTGGAGAGCTTCCCTATCTGGTCTACATTTGGCAACTGACCAGTAGCAGCCTCATTTACTTAGGCCTCTACTTTCTCTCTTCTAGGCTCTCTCTCTATAATTGGGTGGGTAAGTGGGGAGGCCCAGACATGATTTCTAGCCTACATATACCAGTAGTTAAGTGGCACTCTAATTTGATGCTGACTTTATTCTTTGTGCTAGCCTCAGTTGGTTAGAACTTGGAAAAGCAGAATGATTTGGTTCTCTGGAGTCCCAAACAATGTGCATTAAGCTTCAGGGCCTCACCCCACTGCACAGTCACTACAACCAAGACTGGGAAACTCTTGGGGCAAGTAAGGAGATCTACAACATAGCCAATGACTCATGGTATTTATGGGATGGCTTTAAAAAAAATAAAGATTTCCTCTCTGGAAATGAGGACTAGAGGAGAGTTACTAGTAGCATTTGTACTTAAAGGTCACAGAATATTTGGGCTGGGATAGTCATTATGGGGATACATACAGACCAAACATTGAGAGAATGGAACTCAGGGAAATGTGGTTGGGACAGAAATGAAAAGTGAGAAGACTTCAGAAAAAGAAGGAAGCAGAAAGCTGAGGGAATGACAGGGAGAGTAGCTCCCTGAAGTTGCTTCAGTTTCTTCTGTTGTTGGGGTATGTTTGCTCAGCTTTTCTTGAATACCCAGGAGGTGTGAATATTTACCTCAAATAAATATTTGAGCTAGTTCAAGAGTATTTTTTTTTCCCTTTGTAACTTGAGGTTTTCTATGAAGAACCCTTACAAGTAAAATGGACTGGATGTTGTAGCAAAGGTAGGACAATTGGATTCATGCCCAAGTAAAAACGTCAGGAAGGAGCCAGCTAAGCTTTGTGAAGGATGAAATAAATAGTCCTCTCGTATCTCCGCAGGGGCTCATAGATGCATCCAAAGATAGACAAAGTGTCTTCCTGGCTCTGACTCTTGCTCACTCAGCATTTCACTTCATTGCTTTCTCCATGCAAGTAGGAGCTTCAAGAATATTTAACCTGCAGTAAGCTGAATTCTGATTATTAATTGTCACTACTAGACTTCCAGAATGTTGTTACCTGGAAGGACCCATTCTGGCCTGTTGGTCTCTTGAGGAATCTTGTGTCACACACCATTTTAGATCCTCTTGGTCTCAATGCTGCAGCCACTAGCGAGGTGGCCCCCAACTGACTTTATGCAGACTTGATGGGCAGCACCCCTCTGCATGCCCATATTACAAAGCTCTCTTCCACCCCAGGGCTTCCCTGTTGATGTTGAGGTGCAACATGATATATGGTACTACGTGACCCTAATCAGTTCACATGTATGTGTAACCTGAAAGTGTGCTCAAAGTTAATATCTAACAAGGCATATCTTTTCCAGTGGGAGAGGAAGCCAGTGAGTAAACTCTGCCACCTTTCCCCCATGGACAGGGAGTCTTGAAACTCAGCTTATAAAGCAGCTTTTTGAATGCTGATTCTGTAAGACAGAGCAATTAGTTGTACTCAGCAGTGGCCAGCTTCAGTCAGCTTTTACCCTCCTTCCTTGTTTTAACTTCCCTCCTCCCTCACCCCTGTTGCATGTGTTTGAACTCCAGATACAGTAGGATCACATAAGCCTTTGCTTTGGGCTCTGCTTTCTAGGCTAAGGTTCCTAAGGAGCATGGTCTTCTCACCACTCCTGATGGTGTAGGTTACCAGTGTTTGTAGTTACCAGAAACAAAGTTAATAAACATGGTCTTACTTTCTTAAAGGGAGAAGAGAGTTAACAGGTTGACCAGAAAAGATATAATATGACATGTGCTGCAGAATTTAAGACAGTTCCTCTGTGAATGGGTTTTCTTTCTCAGCCGCTGGTATGAGGTTGCTCGTCCTTCTGGAGCGCCCTCCCAGACTATGGCTGGAGAAGGGATCTGAGATGAGCATGTACTCGTTGGTCAGCATGGGATGCTCACCTGGGTAACCCCCAAATTTTCTTTTTTTTCCTGTTTTTCCTAATTGTTCTGTTGAAATGGGACCTGGATAATGGAGGTGCTGCCTTAGCCTCTATTCCCAGTCAGTGAAATCTTCTTCGGGTGTGGAAGTGCTGACACATTAGGAATTAGTGGTGAAAAAGTAGGGAGAAATATGTAATTTGTGTCAGAGACTGACTCATTGTTCATGAAATCATTTTCCTTCTCTGGAGCACAGGTAGGTTTCATTCCCAGACTTTCTTGCTGTGAAGTGGGGCCAAGTGACTGAGTGCTGGCCAGTGGAATGTGGATGGATTGTAGGCAGTTCTAGGTTTCATCTACCTCTGGCATGCGGTTCTCCATTCTTTATCCTCAATTTATAGCTGAAGGATTTCCTTGGAAAAATTCTGAGGAGTTAGGAGGCTGTGCAGCTTCAAGGCAGAAGGGGCTTGAGTCACCAAATGACCCATTCTGCCACAGTTAACCCATACTGGATGTGATAGAAGAAATGGCCTATTCCTCTGTTAAGTCATATACGGTTTTGGAGTTGTTTGTTGTGGTATTTAACCTCCTTTGACTGATATTTAAGTGTTAACAGGGATGGTTATTGTAAGTCAAATGTTTCCCTACTGATCGGTTTTCTTAATAAACACACATGGAAATGTCCACTTTGGGTGCTGGCAGACAAGATTGTATTTGTGTGCCTTTTTATTTTCTACAACAATGCTCTCTCATCCCAGAGGGGATGGTTGCTGAAAGCAGTTGATGGGGAAGGTTGCTAAAAGCAGTTTGCTCAGGCACAAGGGAATGTTTTAGGATTATACCAAAGGGCAACTGGGTATTGGTGTGCGTGTATGTGTATTTTTGTGTGCATGAGTGTCTGTGCATGGTACACAGTGAAACAAGCCTCTCCAACCATTATAAAACATCAAACTTACCTTCCTTTCTCTCCTTTTCCCCTCCTCTCTTTCCCCTACTCCTTTCTTCCCCCCTCCCCCTTCTGTTTTACTCCTTCCTTCCCTTCCTTCCCTCCCTTCCCTCTCTTTCCTGCTCCCTCCCTCCTTCCTTCCATGAACATTTATGGATGCTTAATCTGTGCTAGGTAGTAGAATCTACTGGCTTAGATTCTAGGTGTTTCAAGCACCAGGAACCCTTCTTCTTCTTAACAGTAATTATAATCCATTTGAGTCATGAGATAAATAATAGACTTTTTGGCAGATAGAATCTTAGGAGGTCTTACTGGTAAAATTTCCTAATCTAAGCTTGACTCAGAGAACAAGGCTTTCATTATATAAACTTTAAAATTACAATAACTTCTCACTCTCTCATCCAAACACCATACTCATCCACATCCATATGTCAAGATGTGGGTGTAGGGAACATAATTTCTATCTTGTGAGAATAGCATCATCTCAGTTTTGATACCCACAGAGGCTGGGATCAGACTAACACAGCTTTTTCACCTCCCTTGATCCCACAGTGTCAGAGTGAATCTCAATTATCTGTATTTGGGAGAGCTATATTAATTTTTATAAGGGCCACGTTATATCTATACCCTGTATAGATATTTAAAAAGTCAAGACTTGGAGTAGGGGAGTGACAGGGCCTTAATTTTACAAATGAGTGTGGTGACTCTCAGATAAGCTGTGGAGAGGTATTGCAGATTATAGAGTGAGCAAGTTGCTATTCTGGGTCTAGAACTCTGATCTTTTGAGCAAAATAGTAGTGGACTTAGATTATACCTTGACATCCCTTTGCTTGTTTGTAAAAGACAAAGACATCAACTGTGCCGTTTCCTTTCCCTGCTCAGAAACCTTTTTTGCTTTCCTAATATGTATGAAGTACATACACAGACCTTGAATAACTGCATGGAGCTGAGCTCCCTTCTGTCAATGAGGAACATCCATTCTGAATCATGGTTGATCGCATGATTGGTTGGTGTGATACCCTGTTACCAGGGTGTTAACTTTAATGATAAAGATGGGGGCACCTGGGTGGCTGGTTTGGTTATGCATTGACTTCAGCTCAGGTCATGATCTCCTGGTTCGTGAGTCTGAGCCCTGCCTCAGGCTTTGTGCTGTCAGCACAACCTGCCTGGAGCGGGCTTTGGATTCTGTGTCTCCCTCTTTCACTGCCCCTTCTGGCTCGTGCTCTATCTCTCTCTCTCTCAAAAATAAATAAACACTGGGGCACCTGGGTGGCTCAATCAGTTAAGCATCCGACTTTGGCTCAGGCCATGATCTCGCAGTTCATGAATTTGAGCTCTGCATTGGACTCTGTGCTGACAGCTCAGATCCTGGAGCCTGCTTCAGATTCTGTCTCCCTCTCTGCTCCTTCCCTGCTTGCACTCTCTCTATCTTTCTCTGTCTCTCTCTCTCTCCCTCAAAAATAAATGAACATTAGAAAAATTAAAAAAAATAAAGCTGGGCAGGCTGGATTCTTTCTGACCATAGGATTGAGTCAAGGAGTGGTCACATGTTTTGAGCATGAAGCTCAGTATGATGCCTTTATTTTACGAAGGAGGGTGGGGTTGCTTAGACAAGATGACAGGTAGGATATTTTAATTTGGGGGGATCATGAGTAATAAAGATAATATAAGTTGGAACTGTGTGGTAATTCTTACCTCCTTATGAACCAACTCATAGGAAAGGAGAGCTAAGTGATGGCAAAAGTGGTTCTGTTTGAGCACCTGGAACCATCAGTATCTAAAGTCCTAGGCTTTTCAGCCATGTGAATTAATTGTTTTCTATGTAGTCAGACAATTTGAGTTGAGTTTCTGTGATTTGTGGCTGAAAGAGTTCTGGTTGATATAACAAGAAGCTAAAGTGAGAGTCAGTTGTATGTAATTGTAGTGTTTTATGAAATCTTGCAGTTCTTCAATTTTTACCGTGTGAGGATTTCTCTTTAATGAGTTGCAGTATGAAAAAGGGAGTAACTGCTTATGGGGGAGCCTGGATTTGGTGACCGCCGGGTTGATTTTCATGAATCCCTTTTAATTTCTAAATCCTTGAAGGTGTGTGGAGGTGGGGTGCCTTCTTTAGTAATAACTTGATTTTGTGCCTAGGTAGTTTGAGAGAACAACACATTTCTGTATTCCCTTAAAATGATCTGAGCCATGTTATCACCCTTACAATTTTCTTCTGAGCTTGCTGTCTCTTTTTGTCAAGCCCTTGAAACAGCAATAAATTAAACTAAGCATCAATAAAACACATTTTCCCTCAACTTACATTTCTAGTTGCCAGAAATCATTTCTTTGGTCTGCTGACAGGTAGCAGGCTTGATTCCAGGATGGAGTACACTGTAGAGTTATTGATTTTTCTGTGATAATAGTAATAGAAATTTATTAAACTATCACCCTGTGCTGGGACCTATGCCTTACTCACAAAGATTACTTTCGCTTAAGAAGCACTCCTAGGCTTCTTGTGAATGTCCATGCTAATTAAAGTCTAAATCCCTTAGCTTGTTTGAAGTTTAAAGTTTTCCGCTATCTGACCTGCACCTTTCCAACCTTATTTCTGTCTCTGTCCTTTAGGCAGATTGAATTGCTTGTGTTTCCAGAATGTACATCTTGCTTTCCTGTTACTTTGCTTTTATTCATGATGTTTCTTTTGCCTGCAATGTTCTGTTTTTGGTCTTCCTCCATATGTCCAAATTACTCATCCATCCAGGCCAAGCTGGCATACGTGTTGTCCACAAGGTCTTCCTTGATAACCTCAATTGGAAGGAGTCCCTCTCTGCTTGGAACTTGGCAGCACGGTATATGTGCTTCTCTCTTACCAACCACCACCCGCCATAGTGCTCAGACAGCCTTAACCTCCAACAGCCCCCAGTCACCGTCCCAGCCTCATATTCCCCAGTACAATGACAACTGTCACCACTCCATCCCAGTCACAAAGCTATGAAGTGCCAGAGCCAGAATTCAACTCTATGCTGTCTGAATCCAAAGTTGGAAGTTTTAACCACTGTACTTGACTACTTTTTCCTATGGCACATGATTTGGTATTTATGAATATGTCTTACTTTCAAGACTGGATTATAAGCTCCCCCAAAGCGAGGTCTTCATTTAATTCATCTATATATGATGTAAATCCTTAGTGGAGGGCGAGGCAAGTTTAGATACTCAATAAGTATTTTGATAGATGAATGGGTGAGTGGAGATGGGCATTTCAGCAATGATATATTTTGCAGGAACTGAAAGTTATTTATCATTGGTTTTAGAACACTGGAAGTGGTAGAAGAGCCTTTTTTTTCTAATCATATGTGATGTGGATATAATAATTAAATCTTAGAGAAGAAAACTCAGAAATACAGTGGGTATAAGAAGTGAGGGGTGCCTGGGTGGCTCAGTCGGTTAAATGTTAAATGTCTGACTTCTGCTCAGGTCATGATTTCAGGGTCCCTGGGTTCAAGCCCCTCATCGGGCTCTGTGCTGACAGTTTGGAGCCTGGAGCCTTTCGGATTCTGTGTCTCCCTCTCTGTCTGTCCCTCCTCCACTTGCATTCTGCCCCCCCCCTGCACCCCCCCCCCCGCATCTCTCTCTTGCTCTCACTCTCACTCTCGCTCTCAGTCTCAAAAATAAACATTAAAAAAAAGAGGAGGAAAGATGATGTGAGAATAATATTTGAAACAGAGAATCTGTAGCCTGGATATGTAGCTAATTGAGTTATGTGATTATTTAAGTTAATGTTTTAGAAGAGCAAGTGATGAAATGATAGACTTCTTTTCTCTTCCTTTTTTCCTTCCTTCCTTCCTGTTTCAGGGTAAAAATCCCTTACCTTTCACTCCCTCCCCTCCCCTGCAAAGCTGTTGACCCAATAGTTGGTCAGTAATTCTCAATCTAATTTTCTGGCATGAAATTTACATTGGATGATCCTTATATAAGCATTTCTAGTGGGCAGATCATAATTTCACCCTTCTCTCACTCAGCAAAATACATCAGATAGCTAACAATAAGAGTAATAATATTTTAATTGTTATGTTCAAATTCATGAAAAAAAGCATATTGATGATTTTGGCATTTCAACCATAACCAGTGGGTTGTGATTCTCTGTTCACAGAATGAGGGGGGAGCGCACACTGCATTTCAGAACTCTTGCTATAAGCATTTTAAAGCACAAGCAAGATCTGTTTTATTCCAGGAAGATGCTTGGCAGAGTTAATGGTGGTGCCAGAAAGGTGGGTGCATTTCCATTGGTTGAGACTAAGTTTTAGGGCAATACTTTGGAAGGTCTTTTCCTTCAGAGGTTAGAAACCCATCAAAGGAAGATGTATAAGCTAAAACCTTAAAGACAAATGAAATGTTGCATTGGGTCAAATCAGTACATCATCTAGTCCAGAATTTTGTCCTGATGTGAATGTCAAGGCATGGCTAGTAAGGTTAGATTCTTTGCTCCCCATTATGGATAACAATGAAATTAATTGTGAACATTTTAAGAGCATGGACTGGGCTTTAGAATTCTTGAGTTTCACATTACTACCTACTGTAAGTATACACAGTGGGAATTAACACTTATTAAAAATCCTTCCATGAGATAAGCCCTGTATGGAACCATGGTTTCATGTAATTCTCTCCACAGCCCCGTGAGGCAACCAGTGAGGCAAGGACTTTTATCTACACTGAAGATGAATCAATTGAGGCTCCATAGTGATTCCCTGAATCCCACACCTCATAAGTACATTGGAGAGAAGAAGAGACTGTGTGTCAAGGTAGAGAGGAAGGAATCCAGTTTCTCTGGATGTGCCAGGAGATCCCAGTCTTCTGTAACAAGGAGTTTTTGGTGTGAAGAATAGGTTTTAAAGTGAGGCAGACTGGGATTAGAATCACTTACTACCTATGTGACCTTTCTGAGAACTTATTACAGTGCTTGGCACACACTAAACAGTAAATTCTAACCAAAGTAACAATTGTAATTATTATTACTAACTGGAAGGGCCAGTATGAGATATTGGGTTTGTTTGGTACCAAAGTCTGTATATTTTTGTATTATAATATGTGGGCTCCTGTATACTTGTTAAATGAATGGATTCTCCCTAATTTCTTTTTAATAATTTATTTTAATTGCTTATTATGGTTGTCTTCTCTATGTATTTATCTGCACCTGTTGCCCTGAGAGTAGCAGAGAGCCTCAACTGAGACTAGGCTCGGTGTTGATTTCTGCCACTGCAGACGGTCTCTATTCAGTTTTGCGATGGGTATATTTTATTGATTCCTATAAAGGTTGCCTTTTAAATAACTGGATTCTCGGTTGTCAAAAACTTGAAAGGGGTCTCCTTGCTTACCTTTTTCTTCCATAATCACAGAGACTTGCCAGTCACCATTAAGACATCGTAATGAGTGAGACTGGAGGATCCATTACATACACTCTTACTTCTTTGTTTGTATTTTTGTTCCATGTCAGGAAATTCTGTAGTTATTTATCTCTAAGGGTAGTAAAACTTTGGTGGTATCCCATATAATCTTTCGGGCTTTTAAAACAAATACCAATTGGATTTATAGGCTATAAAGACCCCTGCTTCGATTCTTCTATAAAGCAAATCTAAATTGATACTGGCTGGTCTAGAGCAAGATTTGGTAGCTTGGAGAATAACACTCTTGAGTTATATTCTCTATTTGAGTCTGTCAAAAAACATTTCTCAAACTTGGAGACGATATTTAATATATTTAATTCTTAATTATTGGTGATTGGAATATCTGCTTGGTAGAGAGAGTAAGCATGAGACAATATGGTGTAATGATGAAGAGGAAGGATTTTGGAGGAAGACGGACCTAAGATCTAATCCAGGCTGGGCCACTTTGGGAAATAAAAATAGAATTTATCTCCTATGGTTATCATGAGGATTCAATGAGAAATTCTTGTAACGTGCTTATTTGATGCCTGGCAGAAGGTAGGTTCTCAGTTAGAAGCTATTGTTAATAAAAATCAGAAGAGACTACTGTCTATCAATTATAATTTATACTGGTATTTATTTTATTTTTATTTGTTTTTTAAAATGTCTTTATTTTGAGAGAGAGAGAGGGTGAGCAAGACAGCATGAGTGGGGGGAGGGGCAGAGAGAGAGGAGAGAAAAATCCCGAGCAGGCTCTGTGCTCCGATAGAACAATGTGGGGCTCGATCTCACGAACTATGAGATTGTGAGATCATGATCTGAGCAGAAATCAGGAGTCAAACACTTAACTGACTGAGCCACCCAGTATTCTTTTTAAAATGAACAAAATTATATCTTCAAGATGGGAAGCTAGGCTTTCAGGTAAGTGCTAGGTTAGCTTTGTTATAACCTATCTTCTGCCCTGTGTGAGTTTTTGACCTCGAGAATGTTACCATAGGTAGTGCATCCAACTGTCCTGGCTTTCCTAGGACTATGTGTACATGCAATACTAACTGGTTATTGGAACTAATAAGTACTCAATGCACTTTTAAAAATTTTTGTATAAAAATGATCACAGGATACTAAGCAATGAGCAGAATGTAAAGGAGGGCCTGGAATGGTGCTATTGGGAGACAGTATGGCATAGTGGAAATTATACCATGGGGAGCTGATTAACTCTGATTTGAGGTAAATGCCACTCCTCTTGGCTCTTGGTCTCACATATAGAATGAAGATATTGGATTAGATTATTTACAGTAGTTACATTTTTTAAAAGTTTATTTTGAGAGAGAGAGAGAGGGAGAGAGAGAGAGAGCGTGAGCACAAGCAGGGGAGGGGCAGAGAGGGAGGGAGAGAGAGAATCCCAAGCAGGCTCTTTACCGTCAGCACAGAGCCCAGCATGGGGCTTGATCTCAAATTGTGAGATCATGATTGGAGCTGGAGTCAAGAGTTGGATGCTTAACAGACTGAGCATGCGCCCCCTTAATAATAGTTATCTTAAAACTGTTGTGTAGAACTCTAGGGTTCTGGGATGTGTCTTAGTGGCCAGTAAGGATGGCCATAGGGAAGTTGAACAGGAAAAACTGTCTTCCTTTCCCTCAGTCCAGGATTCACACAGGACCATCCCACTTTGAGTAAATTTATGAATTAAGATTATATTCAGGATTCAGTGTGACTGAATAGGGTTCTATTGCTAAAATAAGTTAAAAAACCCCACTAAACTCATAATTTAGTTCTTTTAGTTCTAAAATGTTACAGATTTATGTGACCCACACTGTGGTTGACAGAACTCATGTGGGCTTCCAGCTGCCCTTTCTGCTACAAATATGTCTTATGACTTTCCTTTGTCTATTGGGCATGGTTGATTTTTACCATTGCTTGGAATGGTAAAGTCAACAGAGTTAAAAAGAATAACAATCCTTGTAAATCCATCAGTTTACTTAGCACGTTGGCTTTACTATCCCATTTGTGTATCACATTGATGAAGGAACTTGACCAAATATTTAATGATTATTGTTATTTCTAGTATTAGATTAAGGCACTAAGAATAGAGATAAGGCACTAAAAATTCTCTGTTTCTCACATTTATTTCTAACAAGCTGTGAAGGCTGAACAGCAGCACCGTCTTGCAGTTCCTTATAGTGGGCCTTTGAAATACCCATGGTGTTTGATCAAGAAGCCCTGTGTTTCCGTTTTTGCTGGAATTCAAGTGCCTGCCCATTGGTGATAAACAGGGTGTTTTTTTCTTTATTTCTTATCACTTCCATCCTTTCATTTTATAAGCCTGAACCAGCAAACTTCTTGACATTTTCTGAAGCCTGTCATGCTGTTTCACTTCCCTGTATTATCATACATACCGTATTTTCTGCTCTGAACTCCCTCTCTCTCTCTCTACTGCTTCATCTGCCTGGAAAGCTCCTCTTCATCCTTCAAATACCTGTCCTATCACCTTGTCCTTGATGGGACCACTACTGAGCTTGTGCACGACAAAGTGCACTATACTTAGTTGGTTATCTGTCTGTCTTTCCTGCTATGCTGTGGCTGTTCGAATGGCTTGAACTGTTACCTATATTCTGAGGACTTGGCATTCAGTATGTGCTGAACAAATCTCTATTGGTAAAAACTTCTTACTGAATATAAAATCCCACAGTGATACATACACAATCTCATTGTCTTAAATACCATGTATATGTTGGCAACCAAATTTATGTCTCCTCTTAAATTCCAGATGCATAGATTCATCTCTTTTTCCTTACATCTACACTCGGATGTCAAATAGACATTCCATACTTAACATGTCTTAAACTTAACATCCTCTGTTGGGATAACCAACTGTCCTAGGTTTTCTGGGACTGGGGAGTTTTATGGGTCACAGGACTTTCAGTGCAAATGTCTCACATAAACCAGAATAGCTGGTCACCCTAACTACCCATGGCTATAACTTTTGCTGTGCCAGCTTGTCTCCTTACAGCACCACTCATGGCCCTTCTTAACTGTTTGTTAATTGCTTAGTGTCATATGGTCATTCTTTTATGAAAAGAAAGTCTATTGAGTACTTATTACTTTCAATAACCAGTTAGTGGTACATTTGCACCTATAAATAGCTGTGTATATTTGACTTTTTAATGCATATGCACACCCTGCCATTTTATCGTCCTCTGTTATAGAAAAAGGGAGGTTTGTCACATCAGAACTTCTACTGAAGTAATATAGTGAAACATTATCAAGCCATATTAAAAAAAGATCGGGATGTTTCCCTAACATTTTATTAAGGCAATCACCATCTCTAGGTGCTGTGGTGGATGGAAGGTAGTGTAACACGCACAGACACTCAACACCCAACTGGCAGCAACTCTATCCTTATCAGAAGTCTTGGAGTCATCCTTAACTCCTTCCTTTCACTCATATCCCATATCCATACACACACAGGCACTCGCCACACAATTGGCACCACTTCCAGTCTTTCCCATCTTTATGGGTGGCAGTTCCATCCTTGCGGTTGCTCAGGTCAAAAACTTTGCAGTTATCCTGAATTCCTCTCCTTTCTCTCATGTCCCACATCCAGTCCTTCAGTAAATCTTTTTGGTTCTGCCTTCAAAACGTAGAATCCATATTGGTTACCCTACTTACAACTGCAGCCAGAAAACTCTATCTCCACCCAATCCCCTTTTCCCATATCCTGCATCCAGCTCTATTCTCATACATTTTGGGGACACTTACTACATACTTATTTATGACATTTATTATTTATTGTTTCTCTTTCCAGGGTAGTCTGTATTCTTTGATATATCCCATGTGTAGAACAGTGTCTGGTATATACTGAGTGCTCAATGCATATTTATTGAATGAATAATAATTCATCTCCAAGTTTTAAAGTCATAATTGAAGTTACTTTTTCTCTACTGTGTATTGAACACTTACTATTTTTCAGCCATTGTTCTAGGTATCTTATATGTAGTCTATCATTTAATCCTCAGTAACTCTCAGAGGTTGCTTTTATCTCACTTCAAGGAGATTAAGTGATAGAGATAGTAAGTGGAGAAGCCAGGCTTTGAACCTAGGTCTGCATGACTTCTGAACATAACGTTCAGCCACAGTCCTGTTGGCTGACACCTCAGCTAGCTTGATCTAACTGGACAGTTCTAGGATTCTTCTTCAGTAAACCACAATCTCTAATGTTGTTGCTCAAATCGTGTTCTAATTAGAGAGGAGATGGTATCACCAACAACATCTGTCTTTGTGAGGAGCTGTGGTTGATGGGAACCAATTAAAATGCCATAGAGCAAAAAGAATGTTTATTTGGGATAAGCTTCAAACTTACTAAAGAGTACTGCTAATGAAAAAATCACAATGAACAATTTTCACAATAGTTTAAAACCCACTGAGCACCACAAGACAAGCAATGAGCTGTCTAGAGAGAAAGTTTGAGCAGTGTAGTGGAAAGAGAAACTATTTAAAAATATGACCATTTAAAAAATTTAGTTTGTCTCTCCTTCTTTTTTCCCATCCAAATAATTAAAGTTCTTGACTTGTTTGAAAATGGCTCAGATTTAATTTCATTTTGTTAAGCACCTCAATTTTTCAGTCCAGGAAAAAAAGGCCATTAGCAATTTGTGTTATCCATTACAACCTCTTTTATAATATGAAATTTATATGGGAAATGCTAATTGGACGTTCATCATCGTAAAGATAATGATTTCTATACTTTTGGTGGTGATAATTAAGATGAAAGATGAAAATGATATGGGGTGAAAGTCAGATGTTTTTTCATTTTCCACTGGTTGGAGACTGGGGAAGGCATTCTGTTCTTTGCCTCAGATGGGTGACAGTGGAGGGCAGAGCTAGGGAGTCAAGGAAGGGTATGTAAATTGGAACTGCCTTGATGTCCAGAAGTTCCTCAGTTATCTAATCCCAGGCGATTAATCCAGTTCCAGATGAAAAAGGTGGGAAATGCTGTGTCTTTCAAAGACAGATGTATCTCAAAAGATCTCTTCCATTCTCGCCACTTTATGGATGAGTTCCACTGAAGTGCTCTCTCATCAATCCTTGTTCTTTCCTATGTGATGGAAATAGATGGTCGAAATTAAGAGTAATAGGTATGACTCCTGTAGGCTTTTCCACTGAGTATTGTTGCATCTTTTGGCTTGCTGATGTACTCAAGATTAACCTTTTGGAATTGACTCCTGATGAACAAAGCATGGTAATGGTGGATAAGAAACCTTGCTTTATTTTCCTATCACATTCCTAAAATGGTTTTAAGTGAAGCAGAAGTCACTGACTTTTCTGTATGTAGAATATTGGAAAGGAATTTAGTTTATTGAAACTTGAGGGAAAGGATACAAGCATCCTTTTAAACAGAGTTCTATTCATATGCTTTTCAACTAAATTGGAAAATATTTATTGGGCATCTAATATCATCTAGACATCAACCTTTTGTAGGTATTATCATACTTATTGTAGGTACTATTCCTATTGGATAATTATATCCACCAAGGAAGCTATGATCAGATTTATTTGAGAGAGAGAAAGAGAGCGTGTGCACGTGCACAAGGGAGGGACAGAAGGAGAGGGAGAGAGAATCCTAGTGTGGAGCCTGACATGGGGCTCAGTCTCACTAGTGTGGTAAATGACCTGAGCCAAAATTCAGAGTCAGACTCTTAACCGACTGAGCCACTCAGGTGCCCTGATCAAAATTCATTTTAAAGATGTATAGCCAAGTGTTGGTCTAATACCCACTTGTGTCACTTGGATTTCCTGAATTCTAGAAATAAACTATCAAGAAGAGATTCTGTGCTTGTATTAATTGTAAGATAAACAGCCCCAAGTGGGTAAATTAATAATCTTCCTTTAGACTCCTTGTCTCCAAAGTGCAGTTTGTTTTGGGATTTTTTTTTAATTTATTAACTCTTCAACAGATAATTGCTGATTACCTACCGTGTATTCTAGGCACTGGGGTATTAATCTGGTTTATGTTTAAAATTTGGTAACAATCACAACTTTTGAAACTCTCTAATATTTTCTTCACCTACTAGAGTCATTTTAACTTGATACCATTTTAATATACAGAGTTTTTGTTTTGTTTTGTTTTTAAGATGCTGTGGACCACCTTGGTCACAGGCTTAGAAAAGTCTTCTCTTAAAAAAGGACTTTGGGAAACTGGTGACAGGTGGACTTTTACAGCTTTTCAGCATTGAATATAATGTTCCTTAGGAGACACCTAAATGGATGAGATCAGTACTTTTATTTGGCCCCACATTCATCTCAGACATGAGCACCAAGAAATGACAGGGGAGGCATATGGAAATTCTTCATGTTGTTTGCCTTGAAGTGGGTTTTTTTTAGTGTCCTTTGATTGAATATTTTCTGTGTTGGCCAATGTGTTAACTTCTTTACCTAAATCAGTAGTTTCCAAACTACTTGCTCTGCTTTCCTTCCTGCCCCTCTGTCCACAGCAGCCAGAAACATCCTCCTAAAGCATACATCAGACCATGTTGTTTCCTGGTTCTTATCCTTGGTCTTATTCAAAATAAAATCCTGGTCCTTGGCTCACTTTCTGACTTCATCTCCCACCATTTGCCCCTTTGTTCATTGTGTTCCAGCAAGTCTAGTCTCAAAAGCACCTAACGCATTCCTGTCTCAGGATATTTACATTTAATATTCTCTTTTCCTGCAACACTATTTCCCCAGATATTTGCAGGGTTCACTCCTTCACTTCATTCATGTCTGTGCTCAAATGTCACCTCCCCAAGGGTAGTTCCCTGGAAACTATAATAGCACTCTTTGTCACTCTTTATTCTAGAACCTAGTCTGCTTTATCTTTCTTTTTGATGCTGATCACTCCCTGGCATTCTGTGACATAATTATTCATTTATGTGTTGATTGTCTGTCTACTCTATTCAAATGGGAGCTCAAAAAGGAGTAAGGCTGTTTCCTTCACTCTTCTGTTCCCAGCACTTCCCCTCTGGCCGACACTAGGCACTAAATCCATGGTGTAGGTGTTATACTGTCCACTTTACAGAAGCAAACCTAAGGTTGGGTGGAGCTAAATGATTTGCTGGCACAATGTGAATGCTGACTTAAAACTCTAGTCTATCTGCAAAGCTGAAGCTTTTATCTTTTGTGCCAGGCCACTTCTTTAAGTACTCCTTAAGGACCAGGGCTAGGTTTTACATTTTCTTGTATTGATAGATGCACATTATTTTCTGAATGGATTAGTGACAGTAGCATATATTTATTGGGCATTTGTTATGTGTCAGATACTCCATTAGGCACTTTATATGTATTATCTCATTTAATCACAGTATGTAAGAGACGGTACAATTATTATCTTTAATTTGTAGATGACAAAACTTAGGCACAGAAAGGCTGAGGAACATAAGTATAAAGTCACATGTGTAAGAAATAAGCTGTTCTTTAAAAAAATATTTATTTATCTATTATTTATTTATTTAGAGAGCATGTGTGTGAATGAGTGGGGGATAGGCAGAGACAGATTGGGAAAGGGAGAATCTTAAGCAGGCTCCACACTGTCATTGCAGAGTTTGACCCTGTCACCATGACCCTGGGATCATGACCTGAACTGAAATCAAGATTCCGATGCTTAACTTCTTGAGCCACCCAGACGCCCCCAGGACTTGTTCTATCCAAGAACAAGTCTCTTTTCTTTTTTTTTTTTTTTTAAACTTTATAGTTTATTGTCAGGTTGGTTTCCATATAACACCCAGTGCTCTTCCCCACAAGTGACCTCCACCAAGACCATC
>CM053575.1:18432009-18461509 GCA_028646485.1 Cryptoprocta ferox
TGAATGGATCAAGAAGATGTGGTTTATATATACAATGGAATACTACATGGCAATGAGAAGGAATGAAATCTGGTCATTTGTAGCAAAGCAGATGGACCTTGAGGGTGTCATGCTAAGAGAAATAAGTCAGGTGGAGAAGGACAGATACCATATGTTTTCACTCATAGATATAACAGGAGAAATCTAACAGAGGACCATGGGGAGGGGAAGGAGGGAAAAAGAGTTAGGGAGAGGGAGAGAAGCTAATCATGAGAGACTCTTGAATACTGAAAACAAACTGAGGGCTGAAAGGGGAGGGGGAAAGGGCAAGGGGGGTGATGGTCATGGAGGAGGGCACTTGTGGGGAAGAGCACTGGGTGTTATGGAAACCAAGTTGACAATAAACTATTTTAAAAAAAACAACAACAGTGCTTTCCCTCAAGGGAAACTATTTTACCAGAGTCTAAACAATCTAAGGGAAGATAAACATCCAACTCTAGCCCCCTTTATCCTTCTGGTCTCACCTAAAGGAGGAAAGGAAACCTACGAAGCACTTGTGAAGATCACAGCCAAGGGACAAAGCTCACTAAAAGACTGAGAGCTAACCACCACTATAGAATCCTTCTCCCCTTACACCTTACCATCATACCAAGAGAGCTCAGAGGTCCTAGATAAAACAAAAAAATACAAAGGGAAGAATAACATATCTCAGATATTATTTAATAAGTTTCTAGGAGGGGCATCTAGGTGGCTCAGTTAGTTAAGCATCTGACTCTTGATTTTGGCTCAGGTCATGATCTCCTAGTTTGTGGGATCGAGCCCTGTGTCAGGCTCTGCGCTGACAGCATGGCGCCTACTTGCAATTCTCTCTGTCCCTGTCTATCTACTCCTCCCCCATCTCTGTTTCTCTCTCTCTCTTTCTCAAAATAAATAAATAACTTAAAAAGGAGTTCTAGGAAAACTGAAAGACAACAAGACAAAAACAAGGACACGAAAGGACAGTTTATCTGTGACACCTGTAGCTATCGCATACAGTAAACATAGCCCAACTCCCAGCCAGATAAACATAAAACCTCACAGTAAAGACCTATTGACCTCAACTCCTTTTACCCACTACCTATGTCCTACTTTTGACATTTACAAAGCATACTAAAAGACAAAAACACAATTTGAAGAGACAGAGCAAGCATCAGAACCAAACTCAGACATTGCAGAGATTACCAGACAGAATTTAAAACAACTATGATTAATATACTAAGGGCTCTAATGGGAAAAAGTGGAAAGCATGCAAGACAGAAAATGTAAGCAGAGAGATGGAATCTCTAAGAATCAAAAGAAAATGTTAGAAATCAAAAACATTGTAAGATAAATGAAATATGCCTTAAAATTTTTTAATGTTTTATCTATTTTTGAGAGAGAGAGAGAGAGAGAGAGAATGAGAATGAGAATGAATGAGCTGAGGAAGGGCAGAGAGAGAGGGAGACAGAGAATCTGAAACAAGATCCAGGCTCTGAGCTGTCAGTACAGAGCCCAATGTGGGGCTCAAACTTGAGAACCACGAGATCAAGACCTGAGCCGAAGTTGGTCGCTTAACAGACTGAACCACATCCAGGCACCCTGAAGTATGCCTTTAACAGGCTTATCAATAGACTGGGCATGGCTAAGGAAAGAATCAGTGAGTTTGAAAAGGCTAATAGAAACTTCTAAAACTGAAAGACAGAAAAAGAATGAAAGATGGAACAGAATATTTGAGAACTATGGGACAATTACAAAAGTTGTAACACATGCATAATGGAAACACCAAAAGAAGAAGAAAGAAAGAGATGTAGAAAGTTTATTCAAAGTATTAGAGAGTGAAGACATTCTTTTTTAATTTCTTCATTTTGGGGGGGGAAAGAGGAAGCACGGTCATCATCTAAGAGGACAGGAAACAAAGTTTAGAGGTGTGCGAAGAAAGTGAAGGAGAGAGGGAAAAGCAGAAGTGGAAGGAAGGAGAAAGAGAGATATATGTGTCACATATAAACAATCCAGAATCAAGATGGCATCAGTGTCTCAACCACAACACTGGAACTCTCTGAATTCTTTGGAAAAATTATTTACAACCTTAAATTTTATATCAAGCCAAATTATAAATTCAGTATGAATAAGTAAAATACCTTCTATGCACTTCTTCTCAAGAACTTTCTAGAATATGTGTTCCATAAAAATGAAGGAGTAGCCCAAGAAAGAGAAAAATACAGGATGAAGGAAGGAGGAGATAGAAAACAGGAGAGAAGAGAATTCCTAGGATAATACTGGACAATGTCTAGGATGACATCTGGGTACTGGCCTAGAGAGGAATCACACTGCAGAAGGACACTGGTTCTAGAAAGGCTGTTTCCAAGGAAAATTAGTGAGAATGATGTTTGACCACATGGCTAATAATTTTATAGTTTTGTTTATAGTTCTGTATAGTTTAGTAAAAAAAAAAATTACCAACAGGTATACAGAAAACCAAGCAAATCGAGGAAACTGTTATCTCCAGTAAAAACAAGAAATTATCCAAGAATGAAAATATAATCATAAAAAATTAACACATAGTTATAATAATGTAAGAAACCAATATAAACTTAACTGAAAATTATTGTATTATGATATGGAGGTTCAGGGAGGATAAGTATTATGTGGAACAGAACAGGATGTAAGAGATTAAATCTCCATCTTCCTAGTAAAAAGGTTTTACATAATATTTAAAATGGAGAAATCAAGAAATAGTTGTATAAGCTTGTTGTTTTAAAATACACATGTATAAATTGATCAAACAATGAAAAGCTAAAGTATTGATTTCAACTGAAAGGGCTTGCAGATAAAGAGAGAAACATATAGATTGCTCATTCTCAAAAGTGACATCAAATCATTTTATTTTATTTTTTTTAATGTTTATTTAATTTTGAGAGAGAGAGAGAGACAGAGCGTGAGTGGGGGAGGGGCAGAGAGGGAGGGAGACACAGAATCGGAAGCAGCTCCAGGCTCTGAGCTGTCAGCACAGAGCCCGACGCGGGGCTTGAACTCACGAACTGTGAGATCATGACCTGAGCTGAAGTCTGGCACTTAACCAATTGAGCCACCCAGGCGCCCCCATTTGATTTTAAAATATGTACAATTTTGATATAAATAGACAATAGAGAATAGAGATGATAGATAGATAGATAGATGCCAAATGAGTAAGAATGTTTGACTTTATTGATGTAGCAAAGAAGTCAAATAGAATAGAACCCAAATGTTCCCACTAAATTTAGCTAAAAGGAGTTCATTTGGTGACAGGGACCAGAGCACTTCCAGAAGGATGGTAGAGATAGAAACAAAAACTGAAATTAAGTGAGGAAAGAATAGAAAGGAAGGAGACAGAAAAAACAAATTTGTTAAACTTAATTAGAAACTGCATTTCTCAAAAAAGAAATATAGTTGTGCCAAGGAGAGAGAAGAGTAAAAGAGGGCAACACAGGTCAAGAATGAAAGACACTTGAGAATATTAACAGACCAAAAAAGAGTCAGTATAAAAGAAAGAGATCCAGTGGTGAGACAGTATGAAAATGTTGGGGGAACATAGTGCTTGGGAATGGTGGGAGGTAATTGCTGGAGCAAGATCTCAAAGGAGATTGGGGATCAGAAGTTTAGGTCAGGAGTCAGTCTTGGCCATAAACAAAAGAACATATGGTGCATCCTCTGAGACTGGAAGGGTGGATACAGAAGGTGGATAAACGGGTTGAGTGATCTGGGATGTGTTGTGGAATGAACTGTGTCCCAATATTGAAGCCTTAACTCCCAGACCATACAAAGTGGGTGCCTTCTTAGTGACTTAGAAGACAATGCAACCTAAGAACCAAAGGAGATGGCAGAGGCAGATGGCTAAGCTTGAAAATACGGGTAAAAGTTGGAAAAAAGTTGCTGTTTAGGATTGTTTCATTTGGGGTTTGTCTCCTCTCAAAGAGAAATGCACTGGGGACAGATGACATAGTGAATAGATTTATAGTCAAGATTAACGGTTCTCAACCAGGGGCAATTGTGACCCTACAGGAGACATTTGGTGATGCCTGGGAACATTTTTGTCACACCTTGGGGAGAGAAGATGCTATGGGTACCTAATGAAGTAGATACCATAGACACTAAGCATTCTATGATATACAGGACAGACCTGACAACACAGAATTATCCAGCCCAGAATATCAGCAGTGTGGAGGTTACAAAACTGTTCTGGATGGGTAAGAATCAGATTCCTAACACAACAGGTTCTTATACATGGGTTTGCAAATTTATAAAGTCAAACGTGTATCAGGAAGAACCACAGAGAAACCTAAACAATTTTATCTAGAGATTCAGGTTCTAATCAATGCCAGCCTTGGCCAGGTCATCCTTTTCAAACGGGCAGCATAGTGAAAAAAAGCATGGACTTTGAAGTCAAATAAAACTGAGTTCAAACCCTGACCTTGCCACTTTATAGCTCTGTGATCTTAAAGGTGTCACTGCACATCAATGAGTCTCACAAAGTTGAAGGGAAATGCCTTGAGTTAATATGTGGATAAAATAAGATATTGTACGTAAAATAACTGCCACAAAGTAATAATAGCTCTCTTTTTTAATGCCAACTATGCGCCAGGCATTCCTCTAAATGCTTTACTGGGGCACCTGGGTGCCTCAGTCAGTCAAGCATCAGACTTTAGCTCAAGTCATGATCTTGCAGTTTGTGAGTTTGAGCCACATGTCAGGCTCGGAGCTGACAGCTCAGAGTCTGGAGCCTGCTTCAGATTCTGTGTCTCCCAATTTCTCTGCCCCTCCCTGGCTCATGTGCTCGCTGCTCGCTCACTCGCTCTCTCTATCTCTCTCTCTCTTAAAAATAAATAAACATCAAAAATAAAAATAAAAAAAGAATACTGTACCTTTAAATGCCTTATAAGAATTAACATGTTTAACTCTCACAACAACGTTGTATGGTAAATGCTATTATTATATCCATTTTACAGAATAACATAGAACTAGAGCTGTCCTCCAGAACCAATCCTCATATAACACATAAAAATATGTATTAAGCATTCATTATATATTTGAGCTTAACCTAGACCATAAATACAGCTCAGTTTCTACCTTCTCTTCTACAAAAAGTCACACAGAACACTTACCAGCTTTCAAAAATTTTTTTAAAAAATGTCTAAATGGGAAGTTTCCACTTTCAGCCCGACCCAAAGGGATAACCTCTGAATGAGACTTATATATAAGATTTATCCTACAATTGCCAATTTCACTATTGCATTCATAGGCTTCCAGAGAGGGGTGTCCTACAAATGTGCTTCTTTGACCTCCCTCCTCAAAGCTTTGGATGAATGTTACCACTATTCAGCAAAATCCCTCTAAATCAAGACACCATAAAAGATAGGCAGCTGAGAAGGCAATGCTCCTACCCACAATTTGTTCACAATCCTAAGGGAAAGCAAAGACTGAGACAATTTGCTAATTTCGGCCTTAGGTGAAAAGTTTAATTATAGAGAAATAGACCAAGTACTATAAGAGAAGAGAAAAAGTAAGTGAAAGAATGGAAGATTCTGAACACAGAGACTGGCAGCAGAAAAGAGGCACAATGGAATGAGAAGTGGGGAACAAAGTCAACAAAAATCCACCCTTTGAGACAGAAACCATCCAAAGTCAACATATAGTAATGAAATAGGCCATCTGGGGGGAAAGAAAAACAAGTGTGAGAAATGATCATGGTCCAGCTGCTATACCAGATATAAAGGACAGAGAACACGGTCTTTTGCCCTCAAGAAGTTTACAAATCAGAGGGGAAAATAGATGAGGGTATCATAATGCAATGCAGAATATGCCATAGTTGAGGTAAGCATAGGATGCTATGTGGTCCTTAGGCAGGCAGTTAATCCCAGCCTGGAGGGGTCAAGGAGAGGGGCAGAGAGACCTTCTGGACACAGTGACCACTTCTTCTGCCTCTTGAAGGATGCGTAGAAGTCAGCCAGTCACAAGGCCTCAGAGAAAGAGCAGAAGGTCTTTCTAGTCAGAGCAAACCCTGAAGGATTTGAGCCAGAGGAGCCTCCTAATTAGATTCGTATTTTAGAAAACCAAGTCTGGCCATGGTATAAAGAATGAATCAGAGGCATAAAATAGACGGGAGCAGTGACAAGACTGTGGTGGGCACAAGGCATGTGAACTAACATAATGTCAGGGAGGATGCAACATAAGTATTTGAGTGGTGTTAAGAAATCATAATCAACTCTAAATCTCTATTTAAATAAAAATTAATAGCTAACACTTTTTACTGAGTGGTTGCTTTATGCTGGGCCCTGTTTCAAGAGCTTTCTGGGTATTGTGTTTGTCACTCAGAACAACCACATGAAGAGCAGATGAGTGCACTGAAGTACATGTGGAGTGGAAAACCTGGAACTCAGTCTGGCGTATTTGATCCAGAGCCTACATGCATAACTACTACCCATACTTCCAGGGTTTGAACTAGAAGTGTGTCTAGAAGTCTTAACAGCATACCGTGTCCAGTTTAATGGGACAGATGGTAACTACACTTGTGGTAAGCATGGCATAATGTATAAACTTGTCAAATCACTAAGCTGTTTACTTGAAACTGATGGCACGTTGTTTGTCAACTATACTTGAGTCTTTTAAATTAAAAAAAAATTAAAACAGGCTGTGGGATTTGCCCCTGGGATAAGGAACATGGAGAAGGGGTAAAAGAGGCCAAGCTGCAGCCAGGGACTCCATGTCAGGGAATTGTACTATAGGTGGAGGAGGAGAAGGGGAGTGACAGCACCCTTGGAGATCTCTAAGAACTCAGACACATGGCCCATAAGAGATCCAGCATTTGGATGCTGCCTCTCTGAGATATCATAAGCCACTCAGCCAGCAGAGCTGCAAGAACCCCCCAAGAAAGGAGATCAGAAGTGTCCACTTAAATGAATAAGTACGTGTCCCCTTCTGGTGCTTCTTCCTTGTCTCATCAACTGGCAGAGATGAGCCAGGACAGGGGGAGGGCACTGAATAAGTAGACTTCACCCCACCCTTCAGCATTTAGGGGTCCACCTCAATTCTGTCCAGAGAGGAAGAGGGCATGGGATTTAAATCAAGACTGAGACCAGTGATTTGAATGCACCATCATCTATTGCCTAGTTATATTTAAACCTTAAATGACTGGAAACGTATGGAATCTGCCGAAGATAGTGTTGAGGGTGTTAAAATGACAGACAATTCAACAGAGCCAAGTGGGAGGCACAATGATTAGAATACATCAAAGCATCTTATGTTTATAACCCAATGCTTGGAGACTCCTTAAGAAACTAATGACAGTCTCAAAAATAATAACAACAATAACAACAACAACATGTCTGGAAATGCAGAGGGGGAAGCCACATTTTTATCCCTGTGCAACCACAGAGACCTTGTACCCAGTGAAGCCTGATCAGTCAGCAAGCCAAGTCCTCTTTCTTTTGAGTCAAATTCAGTGAAACATGCAGGAGTGGGATGAAGATACCAAGGAAAAAACAGAAGGTTGTCGTTAAGGGAAAGGACACCAACTGAGATAGGACATGGAGGAGGTCAACCTGAGGTGGAGGGAACCCACTAGAAAAGGCCAAACCTGATACAGCAGAAAAGTCAGCCACACAAGAAGATGGTTCTGATAAGCTGTTGAATAAAAATATGTAATTACAAGGCAAGAAAGGAGTGTGATTTCAAGTATCATCAGAGGAGAAACTGTTTACTTATTTGTTTTTGTTTTTTAGATGCTCTAAATTTTTTAATGATAAAAAACACATAACATTAAATTTACCATCCTCTTTTTTCATGTTCAATGGTGTTAAATGTAGTATTTACATTGTACAACATATTTCTAGAACTTTTTCATCTAGCAAACCTGAAACTCTATACTCATTAAATACTAATTCCCGTCATATCCCCACCCTTGACAACCACATTTTATAATTTTTTACTACTTTATATATTTCATCATAGTGGAACCATACAGTATTTGTTCTTTTGTGATTGGATTATTTCATTTAATTCCCTCAAGTTTCATCCATGCCATAGCATGTGACAAGAATCCCTTCTTTTTTAGAGCTGCATAATATTCCATTGTGTATATATACCATGTTTTCTTTATCCCTTCATTTGTCATCAGGCATTTGGATTGTTTCCACCTTTTGGCTATTGTGAGTAGTGTTGCAATAAACATGGGGTTAGAAACAGAGACTGGTGTTTTGATAATGCAAAAGAGGAAAGAAAATAATTCAAGGTTAAAGTTTGTGATGTGATGAAGCTTGTTCTCAAAGGAATAGTGGTTCCAGAAGCTACAATGGAAAAGTTAGGAAATTTCAGACAGATGGCATGAAGACCTGGATTCATATGAAATTGAAACAAGACACCAAACTGCCCTGTCTACCTGTCTCTACTTGGAAGACTGAAATTTATACTGAGACTGATAGAACCAATTTCCAAAACCCTCCCCTCAAAAAAATTACACTTGTTTAATTCCTTCTGAAGGTCCCAATATATTTCTCCAAGTACTAATTAGCCCATTTACAACAATGCCCCAAGCCTAGAAGTCTTCTTGTCCTCTCTCAATTTTCAATGCACACTGTAAATTTTAGCATCCCAACCCCTGAGCACCCTCTGCTTTGACACAATTTATGGAGCCAACATTGAGGAGTTTCATCTGTATTAGAAATGGCCTTGAGGGAAAGGAAAAGATGAAAAGAAAGGCACAAATTGTGGGAAAACACCGCAACTTACAATCTATTTAAGTATATTTCCATTGATAAAGAAGAGAGTACTAAAGCACATGATTCATAAATTTGACCCTGTTCAAAAGTCCATGAGAACATATTTCATGTATTCCTTTGTCTTCAAGAATAACTGTAACTCTTCAATCTCAGATCAAAAAGAACTTGATATAAATCAGGTAACCAACAGCTCTAGAGGTGAGTGAAGTTTGTGGTCACCTTCTCTCTTCCATCATCAAGCAGTAGCATCAGATTGTGCAGATCATCATCATAACTAACACACAACACATGTGGCAAACACTGTCGCTATTCACTTGTTTTCTTCAAAACCCTATGAGCTGGATTCTATTATCATTCCTTTATTACAGATGCAACATCTAATGCACAGACATGAATTACTTACCCAAGATCATGTTTCTATTAAGTGTCAGAAGCGTAATTCAAACACAAGTAGTCTGGTTTAGAGTATATGCTCTCAACCATCACACTATAAGAACAGAAATAATGAACACCCACTCTCCAACAGGATATAAATACCACTTGGATGCAAGAGATTTGCATCAAAATGGTAATTCAAAAGCGATGATAACACTGAGATCACTACTATCAATCAGGTTCAAATGGAAACTGCCCATGCCCTCCTCCAACCAGTAGGCAGTGATTTCTGAATTTATGAAGCCTGAAACAGGGAGAGGGAGATAATGCAAGGGAGACCGCTTTTAGCAATAGAATAGGTGTTAGTATAACTATACTTCAAAGTATTTTGGCTAAACCATAACATATGCTGAAACTGACAATAAAAGACAAAAAAAGTATGATCTTAATGTACCATAACAAGTGCATAGGTATTTATTTTAGTTCATTTCTCCAGCTGTCTTATTATAAAGACCCTGAACTAGTTTAAAAAAAAAAAAAAGAAGAAAGCTGTTTACTCCCTTTTGATGCTCTACATGTGCTAGGAGAATGGTATCCAGTCCCTAACAGTGCCCAAAAAGAAGAAATAAATCAAAGAACTCTACAATGGGATGACAGAGAGTAACTCTTTTGGGAAAATAAAGGAAGCTTCATTTTTAATGAAGTCAAGAAGCCCTGTAGGGGGAGCTCTCACACATTACCACATGCTTAAAGGAGCACACCTCCCATGCTCCCACAGGAAGAAGCCTATTTTACACACCCCAGCAAGAGGAAGAATTTCTCTTTGACCAGCACCAGCCCAGCCAATGAGAACTCAGCCAAACAGACCTTCCCTGCTTCCTCCTTTTCCCCTATAAAAGCAACCCCCCCCCCCCGTTCTCTGGACTTGCCCATGATTTGCTATAGTTGACTTATCCCAAACTGCAATTCCTCTGTTACTCCCCAATACAGTAGCCTCCCATTATCTGCAGTTTAGCTTTCCACAATTTCACAGTTACACATGAACAACCACAGTCCAAAGTATTAAGTGGAAAATTCCAAAAATAAACAATTGATAAGTTTTTTAATTGCATATTGTTCTGCACAGTGTGATGAAATTTTGTGCCATCCCACCCCAGATGTGAATCATCCCTTGGTCCAGTGTATCCATGCTGTATATGCTACCTGCCCATTAGTCATTTAGATGTCTCATAGATGTCTATTCCACTATCATAATGCTTGTGTTCAAGTAATCTTTATTTTACTTAATAATGATCCCACGGCACAAGAGTAACGATGCTCATAATTCAGATATGCCAAAGAGAAACTGCAAAGTGTTTCCTTTAAGTGAAAAGGTGAAAGTTCTCAACTGAGTAAGAAAGGGGAGAAAAAAATCATATGAAGTTACTAAGATCTACAGTAACTTTTATTATAGTAGGTTGTTATAATTGTTCTCTATTATTATTAGCTATTCTTGCTAATCTCTTACTGTACCTAATTTATAAATTAAACTTTATCATAGCTATGTATGTTTAGAAAAAGCATACCATATACTGTAAAGAGGATAATATATACCTCATAGCTATGCACATATACAAAGCATAGAACATATACAGCATGGCATATACTGTATCTACAGTTTCAGGCATCCATTTGGATGCCTTGGAACATAACCCCAGCAGATAATGGGGGACCACTGTAAACTCATTTTGCTGATAAAATAACTGGCTCTTTTGCTTTTTAAGGCCAACACTTTCCTCTACCAACCCAGGTTTCTTTATTTTCTTTCCCTGGTTAACTTCCCAAGGATGAGAGCTAACTTTTGTCCAGAATCCTCTCTCCAGCCTCATCCTCTATAACTGAGCATTTGAACATGTGTGTTGTATGAAGCCTTAATGGAATCATTTAATTATAATCTATATCATGTACCAGGTCTATCCTAATTTATGGTAACTCATGAAAGCAGTTGAAGAACAGAGTTTCTATTACAGATACAAAATCCAGTTGTGCTGCCTTCCAGCACATACTAATTCATATGTGAATTCATATGTCCAAAACTTGAGTGAATAGTGTTCATATTCTAAAGCTGTTAAGGACTAGAAATTTAAATTCTCTGTGGAAATTATGCTTTGGGAGAGCTACCTTGATGGAATAGGATAAGTATCAGGCTCTCAAGTAGAAGAAATCCTATTTTACCATAAGCACCACCTTCCCCATGCTTGAAGTTTCCAATGGCATTAGCAGTGACCAACAAGCTACTCACGGTTAGCGGAGAGAGTGCTAGGTGGACAGAGAACAAAGCGCTGCAGAAGTAAATGCTATGGAGGAAACATCATAGCAGCAGCATAGGACATCTTTTTGTACCCTAAATTAACAGCAGGCCAACTCTAGGAGAAATGCAACAGCCTCATACTGAGAATAGGAGATGAACAGGCCAAATGGTACACCAGCACAAATCCCTAAATGTCACAATATTCCAATAAGTGAAGAAGAGAAAGAACAAATTTACACCTCCAAGCCTGTAATTTTCTCTATTCAAAACACAAACATGACCCTATTAATCCAAATCAAACCAACAACTTATAGCATTTTTTTCAATTTGAAAGATTAATATTCAAGCAAGCAACTTAATTTCTAACCCTGACTTCAAAACTCTAAGAACTCATCTCTGCAGGGTTCAAGAATTCTTGGTCCTTTGAGGCAGGAAACACAATGCAGGACAGTTTGTGATTCATAAGTGACCTCACTGCATCATCAATTCTCCACAGTGGCTGATCAAACCTAATTTCTCCTTCCAGACTTAACACCCAGGAACAAAGGCATTTGAACTCAGGAGCTGTCCCCCATGCAAGTGCTGATTCAGTTCTCCATCTTTCATTTCCCTTATTCTATATAATGTGAATCTCTCATTCATATAAACATTCAACTCCTACTATGTGTTAAATGCTATGTGATTTCTAGAAATAAATAAAATGTTACATTTGTTCAGTCACACATTCTCATTAGGTCTTCCTGGCATGTACTTGAGATTATGAAGACAAAGTTCATATAAACTCATTCAAGTCTCACTCTTACAACACTGAACTCATTAACTGAGTGCCTTAACTAAAGAAAATAGTCAAAGGCCATACCAATCACACCATCACTGCTATGGCAATATCTATAAATATCAAGAAAATGATACACAGTTAACTTTTAATTATCCACACTAATGAAGGGGAACAGTGGCATGGTTAATCCAAAATAGTTTACAATCCAATAATAATTTCTATTAGGATTTGGAATTCATTATGTGCCTTTCTTCCCAGAAGATTTACCTTCTGATTATGTTTTCCATGATGAATATTCAAGTGAGAAACTTAATTTCTGTCTTATAGTTTTAAAATTTATAAGCCGCAAGCCTCCACGCCAGGCTTACAGAACTAAAATATAAAGTCCTTCATTAAAGTTTATGATACTGCTATAACTCCATATAATCCCATCCTGAACTTTCCATACATGATGAGTTATCACAAGTATCACATGTAGGTCCTAATGTCAAGCTTTCCCAAGAAATAAATGCACAGGGATTTAGCTCACAATTTCTGGCTCTTCCTCTCTCATTTGACTTAGTCTGTTTGGGCTGCTATGACAAAATAACACATGGACTGAGTAACAACAAACATTTATTTCTCATAGTTCTGAAAGCTCTCAAACCCAAGATTAAAGCACTAGCATGGTCACATTTTGATGGGAGCTCTCTTCCAAGTTCATAGTCAATGCCTTCTCACTGTGCCCTCACATGGGAAAGGAGCTGGCAGTCTCTGTGGGGCTCTTGGATAAAGCATTAATCTCACTCATGAGGGCTCCACCCTCATGACCATGAGATGCTGATGACTAAGCATCTCCCAAAGGCCCCACTTTCTAATATCATCATCTTCGTGTATTCAGATTTCAACATATGAATATTTGAAAGACACAGACATTCAGAACATAGAATCATCCTATTTAACTGTATATTATTCATCCATGTATTGGTTCAAATATTTTCATACATGCATTCATGAGCTGTTCCTGTAATAATATTGAGTAACAAACCACCTTGAAGCCCAATGACTTAAAGCAACAAGCATTTATTTCTTGTTCACAGACCTTCAAGTTGGCTGAACTCAGGTTAAACCTTTGATTTTGGCTCAACTCTGCTCCATGTGTATCCCAATTGCCTTGGACCAGTGGCTCTAGTGGATTATAAGAGCACAAAGAGACAAGCCAAGTCATCCATGCACATTTAAAACCTCTGTTCGCATCATGTCTGTTCACGTTCCACTGGCTAGGGAAGAAATATTGCCAAGCTCAAAGTTAGTGGGGGGGAAAAAAAGTACAATTCACCCAAGAAGGAAAAAATGAAGGTAAAATTCCTACTGAGAAACACTCCAATCCATCACTTAATATGCATTAGACTCTCCAGAAGGCTCTGGAAATCTGAGGCTGAATAAGTCATGATTCCTGTCCTCAAGGAACTCATATTTCAGGGGAAAAAGTACTAAAAGGACAATGTTAAAACTGCTAAGTAAAGATACATCCAAAATACTGTGTAGGAGGGAGGACAAACGAGGGAGTCTAATGCTTCCTGAGCTGAAGGAATAAGCAAAGGCTTTACATGTGAGTGTCTGAAGTGAAACCTGATGACACAAAGGAGTTTCCAAGGAAAAAGGTAAAGTAAGGATGAAGAGTGGAGTAAATGGTCTCTTCAAAAAATGACAGGTCATACAGTATGACTAGAACCCAGTATACATAAGATGGCTGAGGAAAAAAAAATCAGTCCTATTAATCTAAGTTCAGGTTCTGAAAAGCCTTATGGAACATATGAACAAGTTCAGAATTCATCTTATTGGCAGAGAGGAAACAGAAGAGCAAGAAATATCTGTGAGGTCACCAGCACTTGATTTTTAAGACACTCAGCAGCAGAGTGGAGGAGAGACTGGCAGGCAAGGGGCATTCTGGAGGCACAGAGGTCAGTGAAGGGGCCATGGAGGTAGTTGAGGCAGAATTATCAGGACTTTAACCAAGACAGCATGAGAACCATGGGAGAAAAGAGTCGATTCAAAACACTTTAGGTGTAGAATCAGAAAGCAATTAGATGAGAGAATGGGAGAAGAGCAGGAGATCTGGAAGTACTGGTTTCCAAGCTTACACAACTAGTTAAAAGGTTAAGCCATTCTTTCTGCTTTGCAAGGCACTCTTTTCATCTCTCCCCCCAGACAATGAATTCTGCCTCTTAGCCTAATTGAAAGTCCTGGGGCATCAGAACAGAAGAGGGGTTGAGGCAAAGGAAGACTTGTTTGATGAGAAAAGATTGATATATCCCTTTCCATAATCAGTGGAACACAGGTGAATAGATTAAGCTGGTTCTTTATCGAGTGCCTTTAATCACCTAACTCAAATCAATACTCCTTTAGAGGAACATAAATTAATTCTCCAAACAAACAGCTCATGCCTGTGAAGAAATGCCTGCAGTGTTTACACACTCCAGCTCCCCTGATTGGGGTCAGGAGTGGTGAGGAAAGAAAGGCAACTACAAACCCAGAGGCAGAACCTGTGCTTGGAAGCGCACAGGATCCAGGAGCAAAAACTCCTAACTCTACTGACACTTCATCTATTATCTCATCTGAATTGTCGCTGGTGGAGGAACCCACAGGTGATACAGCCTTATAGGTCATGAGCACATAGACGCTGCTTAGGATGGCTCTGCTATTTCTCCACTCTGAGCCCTTCTCGTCTATCTTCCCACATCCACTAGGCTGGAGGGAGAAGTAGTGAGAGAGGAGGAGTTTGAAATAGCTCCAAGAACTCCAACCCCCCAACAGATCCTAAGTGAAAAGACCAGAGATGGACCTGTGTTTAAAGTCTGGTTTACCAGCTGTGTGACCTTGGACAAGCCTCCTAACCCCTCAGAGTTACAACAGTACGTCTGTGAATGAAATGAATACCTCCTTCTGGGTTTAAAGTATAAGACTAGGATACGATAACCCCAAAGGTCTACAACCTCAGATGCACTCAAAAAATGTTAGAATACTTTCTTCCTCATCCAATACTTTGCTAAACTGGGGCTGATTTGCTTGAAGGACTGTCAAATAAAATTGCTTACAAAACTGCCCCAAGTTGAAAGTCTGCCGAAACCACGTGGCTTGTGCACTAAGATGCATATTAGCATGATGGTGATTTCCCATCTTCAGTCTTTCTCCTGCTATCTCCCCTGATGGGAGGAGCCAGACCAGAATTCTGAAAGATCAGCCATCCAGGCTACGAGCAAGGCCAAGGTTAATGCAAGCCTTTTTAAATGATCCCAGTTGTTGTTCTAAATAACGGTAGCCATTATTGGTATTATTAATAAAGGCTATTCTGCCAAACTGGTGTGTGTGTGCTGCTTAAATGTGAGGCAAAGAGGTCAAGACATGAAGGATAAGACTGTATTTCTTTCTTCAGAATAACCTCAGGGCAATTTCTAAGAGATTCGACCAACAAAGGAAACAGGCATACAGCTCCATCCTGTTTCTGGTCCTTTCCTCCAGATCAGACATCATTTCTGCAGCCGACAATAGTCCACCAGTTTGAGAAATAATATGCAAATTCCCTAACTACATGGCCAATAATTTTACAGGTCTTCCCTGGAGTGGTAAATGATTTCCTAGGTCTCTAACTTACTCAACAGGGAGTCTAGGAATCTCAACTTCAGGATTGTCATAGAAACCATTAGCGTCACTAAATTAACCAGCCCTCAAAATTAGCTATGAAAAAGTTTATGTTGATCTCACTTAGCCATGTGAGAACAGAAGTACTTTCCTTTATGATTAACCTTTACAGAGCCCTCTTAGGCTACTCATACTTCTCAGCTGATAAGAGATTACTGAGAAATAACTAAAATATCCCTAGAACCACAGAGTCTTTGTGCCATTATTTCCCCTAAATAATCAAGTTACATATACCTTCAACTGTACCTCTTATAAAGTTATTCAGGGTAACAATATGTAGACACCAAAATGTAAAATAACATTCCCTATCCTTTAGAGAAACTCTCTATTTAATAGATAAAATTATTATCACTTCTGTATCATGCTAATATTAACAAAATGCTTTTCATATATATTATTTCATTAAAATGCTCACAACTATGAGAGATGGATAGTATCTTTATCCCCAATTTGCAAGTAAGGACACTAAGACAATAAGTAAACAACGTGCCAAACGTTTGGCTAGTAAGAACCCAGATGAAAGGGCAATTCATTCTGCAAAGATAGAGGGAACATGTGAGAGATCAGGAAGACCTACAGAGAATGATGATATTTTGGATTTTCAAAGACTGGCAAGTCTGATGCATCAACAACTAATTTATAAAACATCTACTATGAGCTGAGCACTATGCTTGAGACTGGGACACACAAATGCAAGGCATATGTCATCCCTGCCCTCAAGTGACTTACGTTCTAGTAGATAAGGCATGCAAGGGTCATTTCAAATTCCACCTGTGATCTGTGGGTAAAGTAGAGCTGAAACCCCCAGTGGGCATTGCATGCCTCTATTTTAGCAACCAACAGTTTCTTCCTCGTCCAGTGATGCCCCATTAAATACATATGTCACAGCAAAGGAATAACCACTCCAAATTTATACCATGAGCCTAGCTCTCAAATCCAGCCTCTTGCAGTTTGGTGAAAAAGAACAAAGAAAACAGAAAGTTGGGCCCATCCCTGGGTATCAGGTATCCTCTCTAACAACTGTCTGCCTAGGCACTCCTGGGCTCCAGGGTTTGTGGGCCAATCTCTTACTGGTTACAGTGGAAAAAGCATAAGAGTTATCGTAAAGATAGCCACTTGTAACCAGTCTTTATGGACCTGTTCAAGGTTATGACCTTGTTCTGGGGAGAACATGGGGGGCCCTTAGATGAACAAGTTTTTTGGAGGGAATGACAAACAGAAGTAGTACAGAGCATGGATCTGAGGGACAAACTGCAATGGTTTAAATCCTAGCTCTGACACTTAATTATAAGACCTTGAGCAGGTTACTTAATCTCTTGACTCAGTATTGCTCATCAGTAAAATGAGAATGGTTAATAATAGCACCTAACCTCTTAGGATGTTCTAAGGATTAAAATAGTTTACTAATATATGCCAAATGCTTAGAATAATGCCTGGCACATAAGTGCCATTTAAGTATTAGGTACTTTTATATGTCATGACTGAGGGTTATAGAGAAACTCAATCACCCTGACCTGCTTCAAAAGCATGTCATACAACCAGTTAAATTAATTACGTTGGACTCTTCAGATAATTGCTTCTAATACACAATTCAAATCTCTCCAGGGTCACCTGGGTGGCTCAGTCCGTTAAGCATCTGACTTCAGCTCAGGTCATGATCTCACGGCTTTTGAGTCTGAGCCCCACATCGGGCTCTGTGCTGACAGCTCAGAGTCTGGAGCCTGTTTCAGATTCTGTGTCTCCCTCTCTCAGTGCCCTTCCCCCACTCACACTCTGTCTCTCTCTCTCAAAAATAAATAAACATTAAAAAATTTTTTTAATTAAAAAAAAAAAGATCACTCCAAAGCAAGTTATTTACCTTCTTTAAACGTACAAAAGCATAAACATGACAGCTTCCCAGTGGGCATAACAGTTTTTAGAGTATCATCTGGTATTATCTCACAATTTGCTCTCTGAAACCTACCCTGACTATATGCAGATGGACCAGATGGACACTCAGACACGCACACTCACTCACTCACTCACACAAAACAGTGTCTGTCGTGTTGGGTCTCTTGTATCTGATAAACCCAGGTTCAAATCCCTTACCATTTACTAACCAAATGATGGCAAGAAAAATACTTAAATGTACAGACCTCACTATCCTCATCCAAAAATGGGAACAAGGCAACCTATCTTAAATGAAATGAGCTCCTGTCTATCTGCATGTGTCAAGGCCTGTCAAGAGGGAGCACTCTACAAATGGCAGCTAAAATACCCACAGAGCATTACTCACCTGGAAAGGGGCCTCACAGAAATGATGCAATTTTTCTTTCCAATGAGGCTATTGATTCCCTTTAAGGAGATTCTCAGCAGGATAAATGACCCTTCATTATTTCCCTGGCAGGCTCCTGGCATTTCGGGGTTCCAAACAAATCTGACTTACCACATCTGTGAATCCCAAAGCTCTACAGACATTGCTTCATAATGGCAAAAAATTATCACATCGATAAAAAATTGACCATTGTTCAGAACTGAATTCCTCCAAAAGAACACTACCTGGGGCATTCTGGAATGGGGAAGGCAGGGCCGATTAGGATCTACCATCTTTACCCAGAGGGTTCTTAAGGGCAAAGCATACCTGGTACACTCAGAATATAACACCAGAGAGTAGAAAAGAGCAACTGATTTTCTGTCTCCAGTCATCCCCAACATTGGTTCTGAAGGGATGCCTTAAAATTCATATTTAATTATGTCTCTTTCCCCTAAGATACTCCAGTGACTCCCCATTTCCCATAAACTAAAACCCACCCTTACCTACTCTCCACCTCTTCAGCCTAATCTCTTGCCATTCTTCCCCTACATCCTCAAGCTACATTCAAGTCCCGCCAAACTTCACTGTCAACTCCTCACGTTCCTCTTAGACTCAGCACATTTTACACATCATCTTTTTGAGCCAATCATTTTAATGCCAGCCATTTTGAGTGCAATTCGACAGACTTGGTGATGATTACATTTTTTGCTCACCTTTCAGTCATGACAAGGCAACAACCAAACCAGCAAAAGATTTTTATGGTGACCACGTTTTCCATGCCCTGCATTAGGCCATAACCAATTTCCCATCAATTCTGACATCTATGGGAGGCTTATTAATTAACTTTACTAGCACACCAAGTTCTGCATTTGAGAATGCCTGCAGTGTCTAAGATCATTCATTCGAACTGTCTTTATACTACAGCTTACTTTGAAAACAGCATACCAATGAAGGGCAGATAAGCATGAGCTGAAAATTCTAGGCAAGATGAAAAGAATGATCTGGTTGGTTAACTGCGGTATTGTAAGGAAAGAACATGCTATAGGGGGCATGTATTGTATCCATATCTTGCCACATCCGAGAGGCAGTCTAGGACAACGTGAACAGTGTAAGCCAGGGAGACAATCTGCCTCAGTGTGAGTCGTCACTCTGTCACTTATGAGGTGTAGAACTGGGGCATTTCTTCGTGCCTCAATTTCCTCCTTTTTAAAATGGAGATAATAACAGGACCCAACTCAACAGGATCTTGAAAGGCTTAATGGAATCAATAACTGTAAATATATATGATAATAGGACCTAACACATAATAAACACTATTTAAATGTTTGTTAAGTAAAACAAAGATGACATTACATGGTTATATTGCTGATGGCAGCTGTCAAAGCTGAAATTTCAGAGGTTTCCTTAGGGTAACAAAGTAGGTATTCTTTACTGTTGCCTTCCCCCCCCAAAAAAAATCCCAATTTATTATCTGTACTAAACATAGAAATTGGTACCATTAGCCATCACCAAACATTCCTGACAAAGGTCAGGAATCTTAGTTTTCTCAAGAAGAAAAACTACACGAAACTCTATTATAAAGTGTCAAAATACTGCATCAAATTATCCTGTTTTCTCCCAGTTACACTCCATTCCTCTGAGAGCAAATTTCAACCAGGAAATATTAATATCACCATGGAGCACCTTTCATAACTGGAACTAACATGCCTTTTCATCCTAAGTGATCTATTTATGTGGGAATTACTAACCACCAACAACAGTGAAAAAACACACAGCAAAACTACATGGCAGTATCACAGAAAGAATTTTCTAAAAGCTATAGTTAGAACAAGGGAAAAGAGACTAAGACTGCTACTACTGACTCTACTACTAAGTCTGCTCCATTGTACACGGGCACGCTAAGATATGCAAGAAGTGAAAGGGCTCCCAGTCCTGCCCAGGCCTTCCTGGACACAGGAGGGGAGGTACAGCTGACTGCTCACCTGGAATGATAATGAGGGGAGAAGCATGCACATGTTTCCTGGTTTGAAACCTCAAGAAGTGAAAGGGCTCCCAGTCCTGCCCAGGCCTTCCTGGACACAGGAGGGGAGGTACAGCTGACTGCTCACCTGGAATGATAATGAGGGGAGAAGCATGCACATGTTTCCTGGTTTGAAACCTACTGTTCCAACAATGACCATCTGTGAGAACTTGGGTAACATATTTGCCTTTGAGTCTCAGTTTTTCCAACAGTAAAATGGAGATCATACCTTACTGAGCTGGATTGGCTGACATGACACCACAGAGACTTTATGTGGAACCTGATACACAGAAGATGCCCAATTCTCTAGCTCTCCTTTTCTATTCAACATAAGCAATAAATCTTCCCAGAATCAGTGGAAGGAAATTAGATCAGTTATAGGGCCCTTATCATCAAATGGAAACTATATATTGAATATTCTTCCTATAGTCCATGGATTCTCAAGTTTTTCCGAACACATGCTAGGAAGCGTTCTTGTTGCAAGTGGCAGAAACAAACCTTTAAACACTTAAGAAACCTATTCCAAGGGTTAGTTGGGAAGCTCTGAGGTCTAGGCCTGAAAATCAAGTGGGAATCAGGGATGCTACAGAGCTTGGCAGCACAATTCCCTGGCAAGAGTCACACAACAGTCACAAGTTTGGCAGCACAATTCCCTGGCAAGAGTCACACAACAGTCACAAGTTTGGCAGCACAATTCCCTGGCAAGAGTCACACAACAGTCACAAGCTGGTGCACAGGACACTCCTGTAACTACACGGGATCTTCCCATCTCCCTCCATCCATAGGTCCCTCACTCAGGGCTCAGTGTCCCCAGATCTAACAGCTTCTGGAGTACGCACCCGCCCCTGGCTATCCTGGGACGTGCACACAGGAAAAATCTGACCTCCCTCCTTTGCTTCCAAAGACAAGAGGACAGGCAATGTCAGGAATAACCCTCTAACAAACAAAATGGGGAATTCCCCAGAAGAGAGATGGAGGTACTAATAGAAGAGAGGGCTAGAAGCTGGAAAGGCAAAAAAGTGACACATCACACACCATGAGAAAAAAAGTAGGTAAGTGACCTGCATCATTCTCCCCAGTTTTGAAGCAGGCACCAATGTGCCTCCATCCATTCATTCAACAGATATGTGTTGATTATCTACAATTTCCATTCACTGAGGATACAATAATCAAGGGTTCACCAATGATTTTTGCTATAAAAAAGATAAATAAAAACAAATAATTGTCATAGTTGGTATTACCTGCAAGTAAGCACATGTCAGAGAACCTAATTCAGTCTTGGAAGAAAGATAGGCAAGATGATCTCAAAGCAAAAACACAATGTAAAAAATAAATCTACCTCTCTGCCCAACATCTATACTCAGTGGATATCAGGTCTATCCTTTGAGTCTCATTTCATTTAATGCCAAACAACCCCACCTCTCTCCTACCCCAGGCCAACAAGAGTTAAACCAGCTTGATATACCCTTTTAATAAGAGGAATGATGAGGTCCAGCCATGAGCTAAATTCTGAAGCAAGCTCTTCCCCACTGCTTTCTCTGTCTTTGCTGCACCCTCTCATATCCCAGCCACCTAACTAGATCCTAAAACTCCAAACCCTCACTTGTACCCACACTTGATATGATCCAAAAGTCCAGCATCAGCACTTAGAAATAAGAACTCAGAAATATACAGAATTAGCTTATGAGAGTTATATTATAAAATTAAGCCTTCATGGGGGTGGCTATCATTCTCCATCTATAGAGAAAATTTTACATAAATAACAAAAGCATTTTCTAAAATCAGGCACCTGAGTGGAGCTCTCTGCTAGATTTCTACCACTCACTCCCCTGCCCCCAATTTATTCTGCCTTTCTCTACCTAACCCGATTTCCTGCCAGAAGAAATTCTATCCATAAGGTCCCTTAATGAATCAATTAACAAGAGATCAGAGGGCAGCAGGAGAGTCAGGTCAAGGTATTTATTATCCTGGCTTTTTCTCTCTGCCAGATTTGCCACCCCTTTACTGAAGACCACAGCCCCTACCAAGAAGCCCAGGACTCTTTAGCTTCTGGGAACCCCCCCCTTCAATTGTCCCTTCAGTCCTAAGAGTGATCAGGAATTCCTAGTAGGTAGCCTCAGTGTATTGAAATATCTCTTGTTTATTTCTCTAAATCAAGGTTGTCAACTTTAGTACTATTAACATTTGGGGCATGTAATTGTTGTGGGAGGCTATCCTGTGCATTATAGGATGTTCAGCAGTATCCTCAGCCTTTGCCCAACAGATGCCAGTACCACCCTACCCCCAAGCTATGACAGCCAAAAGTGTATTCAGACATTTCCAAATGCCTCCCGGAGGACAAAATCACTCCCAGTTGGGGACAACTGATCTAAAGCTTTCTACACTTTTGTTAATAGTCCCTTCACCAAACTTTTCTCAAATAACCTAATTCAAGTATACCATCTCTTTATTACCCAGACTCTGAATGACATAAGAAGTCTGTGTGCAAAACCGGGCAAAATTACCACATTAAAGCTTATTTAACCCACTGTAATGTAAATTCCATAAAGGAAGCATATTGTCTATTTTGTTTATTACTACACCCCTCTCTACCAAGAACAGTGTTGGATCTTAGTATGTACTCAATGAATATTTCTCAAATAAATTTAAGCTATGGTATTGACAATAATAGCACATCAGAAGAAATACAAAAGTTTCCACAGAAGACAAGTAAGCACATACAAAAAGAAAAATTATACAGAGGTTCAGCAAGTACAACACAGAGGAGTGGAAGCCTTAACCGATGGCTTCAAGTATTGTGGCCCCTGTGTTAAGACAACTCTCATTGCAGAATATTCCCTTGACATGCTCCATCTCTGGGACTATTCATAAGAATTTATCAATTACTTGTACTTGGATCCCAAACTTATCAAAACAACCTTTAATATAAGCTCCATGAGAGCTGAGATACAACCTGCTCAGTTCACCACTGTATACCCAGTACCTTGCTCAGTATTCTGCAAATATTTGTCAAGACAGAGCATCAATGAATGGACCATCTAATAATAATGTAGCTTACATTGGGAAAAAGAAAGATCTGGTCTTATGACCATCAAGGACATCAAGAATCTTCCTGAATTTCTTAATGTGTATTAATAAGTTAAAGTTATAGGATTTGTCTTCCATGACTTTTAGTTATACTGATTATCCACACAGAGGCTGCTCACTCCCGACTCAAAGAAGAGCAGATGAGAACAGCAGAAAGTCAAATTATGGAATATAGAACCTTAATTGAGGCTTGCAGTAAAACTGTATGGTTTCTTTGAGAGTACATTCCAGTTAAAAAAAGAAACAAATAAGCACCAACTTTCTTACATAGCCAGCCAAGGCTTAAAGATTTAAATATATCAGAAATTAATGTAACACGTGGCTCTTGTTCCCTATTTTAAAAGTGCATTTTTTTTTTACCTTTTGCTGCATAAAAAGTTACCCCCCTAAATAGCAGCTAAGACAACACACATTTATTATTTCACAGTTCACATGAGCCAGGAACCTAGACACAACATAGCTAGACTTCTACTTTAGAGTCTCTTATATGCTGCAATTAAGATGCCCAATGAACTATAGCAATCTCAAGGTTCCACTGGGGAATGACCCGCTTCCAAAATCATTCACATGGCAGCTGGCAGGGTTCAGTTCCTTGAGAGCTATTGGCCAAAGGACACCCTCAGTTCCTTGCCATGTGGATTTCTCCAGCATGGCAGCTTGCTTTCTGGAAAGCTGCAAGACAAAAGGCAATAGGGTCTGCTAACAAGATGAAAGCCACAGTCTTTTGTAATCTAATGACAGAAATGTTCTCATCACCTTTGCCATATATTATTGGTTAAGTAAGTCACTGTATCAATTCTATAGTCACAGGAGAGTATTAAAGAAGGAAGTGAGGACCGGGAGGTGGGGATCACTGGAGGTTATCTTAAGAAATCTGTCTACCACAACATCAACCACCAATAGAAACAAGGTCCTTTTTACGGATTCAGTGAAATCTAGAGAGTTTACAGAGGTGTCTTGGATGGAAAATGAGAATAAAGTAGAACCCCAGAAAAGTACTGGGGTCATGGAAGCTACATTTTGTCAAATCCATTATCATCTAGAATATTGAAGCAAAATCATTTAGAACCTCAAACCAGCAGAGGATAGAAGGAACCAGAATTCCTTTATCATCTGTTACTTGGCAGATTTAAAATCTTCTTTCAATCCTTGCTTCACTATTATAAACTGGGTATTATTACCCCCAGTTTATAGGTAAGGGAATTGATGAACAATAAGGTTACATTCCTGTTCTGAAATCATACTGCAGCTAAATAACAGTTCTAAGTAACAGACATTAGAATCATACCAAAAAGTACTTAAGTCTACACTCCCCACCCCCACCCCCATTTATCTGCCTGGTGGCTATTTGAAAGTAACTTCTTTGTATTGTTAACTGCTGTGTCCTGACTGCCCAGTAGATGCTTGGTGTTTCAATGAATTAATCAACTTCAGTTTTATCTTTCAAATGGGCTTAAAAATGGCACCTATCTCAAGGGTTGATGCAAGGATTATATGAATATCCAAACACTTAGCACAGGGCCGAGTTCTCTTTGGGAGCTCAAAGGATGACAGTTTCTATTATGATGCTGTTTTCCCTGATTCTGATCTTAACCCCAAATACTGCATCCAATCTAAATACAGTGTTACCTATATGATACCATAAACTTCCAGCTTCCCAGTGCCCACTTTATCCAGTCTCTTCCTGGTGAAACCCTCATACCAAGACTCAATTCTTAATTCCATGTTTATTAAAACAGACACCATTTGCTCCAAGAAAACTGTTCCCCACTCATTTTGCACAGACACCACATCCTCTGCTCCAGGAAAACTGGACCCTGTCCATTCCCATAGAGACACTATGGTTCCACATCTTCTACACCAGAAAAACTGGACTCCCCTCTTTCCACAAAACTAATGTATGGTTTTCACATCCTCTGTACCAGGAAAACTGGTCTCTACCCTTTCCTGCCTAGGCATCACATGATTCCACATTCTCTGTTCAGGACACTGGACCCTACTTCTTCCTGTCCAGGCAGGAAGGTTCCACATCCTCTACATAAAAAGAATTAAAAAAAACCTGGGTCCCATCCTTCCTGTGTGGGTACCACATGGTTCCCATATCCTCTGCTCTATGAAAACTGGGCACCATCTTTTCCTACATGGATACCATATGGTTCCCACAATTGCATCACTGCTGACATTTGTGCCTTGTTAGGTTATACAGAAACAAACCAACCTAAATTCAAGTCCTCGCAGGTCCCTTATCCTCTCTGGGCTTTGGATGCAATAGTTGTACAAAGTAATTCTTAGCAAATGGCCCAATGAAACACACTGAACAATTAGAGTGTCCTTGGAGGAAGCCAGCAGAGATGGTTGCCCTGCTTCACTGGTACCTTGCTTTGGGCTGAGCAGGAGCTTAACCTCCGGAATAACACTGCCATCTTTTTGCTTTATTTGGCCTTGTTGTTTCTCCATTTGGGAGCCAAATTATAGCCTCATAAAACAGCAGGAGTGCCAGAGAAATAGCTTAAATACAGTAACTATTAAAACCTCAAACTGCTGTGCTAATTAAATTGCCTTATTGCAACAAATTTTGTAATACAAGGCACGTAAAAATGCCAGTCTCCCTTTCTGGCAAGAGGAAAACACCCCTTCTAGTCATGCCCATGTTTGACTCCAAGGCAGACCTCGGCCCAGGGGGAAAGTGTATGCTGGAATCGGCTGGCTGGAGGTCTCTGCTCCAGGGAGGCTTCTTCAGTTCAGTCAGTGAAGGTTACTTGGGGTCAGTGGACAATATAGAAAAACAAACAGGAGCCACCAAACAATTGCTGACTGGATCCAAGAGTTCACCAGAGAAGCTGAGAGGGTTTTGTGCAAGCAACTGGTCAGTAATGACTGACCACCTGGTGTCTACCATGGAGTATGGTAAGTCCCCCATGCATGAAAAAGGACACTGGTGTCCAGTCCTTACATGACAGAGAGAGACAGGCCAAATGAAAAGGATATAAATGTAAATTTATAGAGCACCAGGGCTAAAGCAAAAGTTCTGGAGCCAGAATGCCTGAATTGAACCCTAGTCTACCAATTACCAGCTGGATGACCTTGAATAAGTTACTTATTAACCTCTCTACGCTTCATATGTAAGACAAGGCTAATAACAATAGTATTTTAAAAAGTTGGGTGAGGATTAAATGAGTTAATATAAAGAACTGCTTAACACAGGGTCCAGCACCAGTCTATCTGCACAAAAGTTGGGAAGTATTACTACAATCAGTATCCCTAAACAGTGTAAAAAATAAGGATCAGGAGACTAGAGTTCTGGTCCTGACTCTACCTCTAAACTGAGGCCCTTTTCCTTCTGTGTCTATCTGTCTGTCTGTCTATCTATCTATTTATAAACTAAGGAAATAAGGAAGAGTTGAATTATCTCCAAAATTCCTTCCAGCACTAAAATATGATGATCTATTTGACTTGTACTGGGTTATGCATGATATATTTCAGTACAGTATGGGACAGAGCAGGGCATCAAAGGGAAGACATTAATTCAAGTCTGCAATGAGCACCTAATGGATGCCAGGCATTGTGCTAGGCACTAAGTATTTTCCAGGGTCAATAAAAGGACAGTGGATCAAGTCCAAGTATATCAAAACATAAGTCTCTGGCTGTGTGGACCTGGCACTCTTCCCTCTGCCTTTCCTGACTCTCAGAGTCCAGCAAACATTCCCAGTCTCTTAGTCAGGGTCACAGCAAAAGAGAGACAGCATATCAAATAAGATAACTGAAGGAGGGTTTACTAACGGGACAATGTACAAAGAGTGTAGGGAAACCAAAGAGGCCACCCCATTTTAAAATGTATCCAGGATCTTGTTTTTATTCAGTTGTGGGGAGACCAAGAGACCCAATGACTGCCACTGAAAAGCTAATTTGTGACTCACAATTCCCAAGAGGAAGGGGCATGCCAGCTCATGGGGGAGCCACATGGGAAGCACTAGAGTCAGTCAGGACACAGAGAGCAGAAGGAAGGCATGGGTAAGAGTCTTTACTGTGGTTTCTTCAGGAAGGAACAGGTGACACAGGGCAAGCAGGCTCAGCAGCCTTAGGATTAGATGGTTTGAGTAATTTTGGTGGGCTCTGGACTGTAGAAGTAGGTCCTAGTTGCCTGGTACCTGGTCCTGGGATATTTGGAGCAGATGGATAGTGTCTCTGACTATAGGAGTCTTATAAAAGATGGTGCTGGAGGTAAGGACTCAGTAATGGTGGGTTTGCTCATCAAAGCCATGGCCCATGCAAGTCTTTTATGATCTCTAAGAATTAGCTAATTCTAAGAAGGGCAGTCCCACCCTTTCCTCGGATCTACAAGGTCCCAAGTTGTCAAAGCGTCAGAAATACGATTGGCAGAAAACATGATTCATAAACACCCGTGGGCCTGAAGGGACAAGAAAGGAAGTAATTACTGAGCCCAAAAACAGAGTTGCAGGGAGAGGAACACTTTGAAAGGAGTTGCGGCCCAGGCAAAGGATGGAGTCAGCCCATAGTAATCCAGTGTAAAAGGTCCCCAGCAAGGGAAATAAATACCCAACCACTCTCCTCCCCTCTTATGATTTCTGGTCAGGGCTCCCTGTCAGCAAAACCCAGCTGAAAGTCAAATGGCGAGGGAAACCACTGATGTGTTCCACACAGGTCTGCCTGCCCAGGCAGAGTGCAGGATGGAGAAGGGAGGGGGGAGCAAAACTAGAGGGGAAAGAGCAGACCTCACATGGGAAGAACACATCCACATCAGGACTGGAACCCCAGTAGAAAAACCTGGAGCTGCTTCTGCTTCAGAGAGAACCTGCAAATGGACTGCTAATAAAAAAAAAAGAAAGAAAGAAAGAAAGAAAGAAAGAAAGAAAGAAAGAAAACAAAATAAAAACCCTAGGTTAAAGGCTGCCTAGATATGGAACATCCAAAGATGAAAGAAGGAATTTATTTCTTCATTCCAACCTTTGGCCTCTTTCTTCTTCTCACTTCAGATGTGGAACGCCGTGGGGTGGGACAGGTATGACTTCATTCATCTCCTCCAGACAGGAACCTTCTGTAAATGCATTCTCCAGGCACTCCAGGATATTTAAAAGCCTACTGTGTTCCAAGAGATGCTGACCTCACCTTTGTTGCCAGGAAAACTGAAGCAGACTCTAGTGCCTGAATACCCTTGTCACTACTGTCGCCAGATGATCCAGGAGGAAGCAGTGGACTGATGCTGATGCCTATGGTTGGAGCAGGGTGAACAGCACTCACCTGCCATTAAGAAAGCCAGATCTGTTCCAGCAGCTTAGATCCATGCCTGCAGGACACACCCACCGCAGGTTGTTGAAGAAAAGTGAATAGTACTATTCAAAAATCATTAAGTGAGGGGCACCTGGGTGGCTCAGTCAGTTAAGCATCAGACTTCAGCTCAGGTCATGATCCCACAATTCGTGAGTTCGAGCCCTGAGTTGGGCTCTGTGCAGATAGCTCAGAGTCTGGAGCCTGCTTTCAATTCTCTGCCTCCTTCTCTCTCTGCTCCTCCCCCATTGATGCTCTCTCTGTCTTTCGATAATAAATAAATGTTTAAAAAAAGGTTTTTTTTTAACTTATTAAGTGAGCCTACTCTGTGCTTCGTTCTGAGAATGTGAGGCTGAAACATACACAGCCCCTACACTTTAAGGATTTGCAAAATATTAAAAGGAGACAGATATAAACCAATGATAATGATGCACTGCATAAAATTAATTGTAGAACTCTATGCCGGGTCCTCTGCTGTGGATGAGGGAAGGCAGCAGGGGGCAGACCAGCCTAGACCATGAGAGTAACAGTTTTTTCTTGGGAGGAGGCAAAAACATCTTACCCTTTTTATGTGGAAAGTTCAGACCGACATACAGTATGTAAACAGATATACAATTCTGTGAAACTAAAATCTCCTAGGAAGTGAGACAATTGGGAAAGAAAACACCTAAAAAGGATTCTAAGCAGGTGATAATGTCAAAAAGTTAAGAAACTTGTTCTTGGAGTGGGCAAGATGGCAGAGAAGCAGGGAGCTCTGTGATCCGCGCACGCCCGTATGGATTGAACTGAGAAGGACTGAAGGGATAAAACTTGGATTTGCAAGTGGGGGAAAGAAGAAACAGACGCCAGAAAGAAGACAGCCTCAAAGATGCCTGAGTGAGTGACTGTGATCTGGGAAATTAGGGGACGGGCGGGTCCCGGTGGTAAAGGGGAAAGGAGCCCC
>CM053575.1:18462009-18522831 GCA_028646485.1 Cryptoprocta ferox
TCGTTCATATTTATGGAGGGCTGCTGTATGACCCAGTATGTGATCTGTCTTGGAGAATGTGCCATGCACATGCAAGAAGATGGTGAATTCCCTAGCTTCAGGATACAGAGTTCTAAATATATCTATTAATTCCATCTCTTCCAATGTGTCATTCAGGTCCATTGTTTCTTTAGTGATTTTCTGTCTGGTTGATCTATCCATTGCTGTAGTGGAGTATTAAAATACCCCGTGATAAGCACATTCTTATCAATAAGATTGTTTCTGTTTGTGATTGTTTTATGTATTTGGGTGCTCCCAAATTCGGCCCATAGATGTTTATAATTGTGAGCTCTTCCTGATGGAGAGACCCTGTAATTATTATATAATGTCATTTTTCATCTTTTGTTACTGCCTCTACTTTAAAGTCCAGTTTGCCTGATATAAGTATGGCTACTCCAGCTTTCTTTTGACTCACATGATAGATATTTCTCCATCCCCTTACTTTCAATCTAAAGGTGTCTTCAAGTCTAAAATGAGTCTCTTGTAGACAGCAAATAGATGGATTTTGTTTTTTTATCCATTCTGCTACCCTGTGTCGTTTGATTGGAGCATTTAGTCCATTTACATTCAGTGTTATTATTGAAAAATGTGGATTTGGATTCATTGTGTTCTCTGTAGGGTTCATGTTTGTAGTGGTGTCTGGTACCTTGTATTTCTTGCAATATTTTCCTCATAGAGTCCCTCTTAGGATTTCTTGTAGGGCTGGTTTGGTGGTGACGAATTCTCTCAATTTTTGTTTATTTGGGAACACCTTTATCTCTCCTTCTATTTTGAATGACAAGCTCGATGGATAAAGGATTCTTGGCTGCATATTTTTTCTGTTCATCACATTGAAGATTTCCTGCTATTCCTTTCTGGCCTGCCAAGTTTTGTTAGATAGGTCTGTAACCACTCTGATAGGTTTCCCTTTGTATGTTAGGGCCCTTTTATCCCTAGGTGCTTTCAGAATTCTCTCTTTATCTTTATATTTTGCCAGTTTCACTATGATGTGTTGTGCCGAAGGTCGATTCAAGTTACGTCTTAGGGGAGTTCTCTGTGCCTCTTGGATGTCAGTGGCTATTTCCTTCCCCAAATTGTGGAAGTTCTCGGCTATAATTTGATCAAGCATCCCTTCAGGACCTTTTTCTCTTTCTTCTTCTTCAGTAATTCTGATGATACAGATATTGTTCTGTTTGAATGTATCACTGAGGTCTTGAATTCTCCTTTTGTGCTCCTGGATCAATTTCTCTCTCTTTTTCTCGGCTTCCTCTTTTGCTATAACTGTGTCTTCTAATTCACCTATTCTCCTCTCTGCCTCTTCAATCTGTGCCGTTGCTGCCCTCATTTTATTATGCACCTCATTTATAGCCTTTTTTAACTTGTCACAGCTATTTTGAAGGTCCCTAGTCTTTGTATCAATAGCTTCTCTTATGCTGTTTTTCAAGCACAGAGATTAATTTTTTGACAATTGTTCTAAATTCTTGTTCAGTTATGTTGCTTATATCTGTTTTGAGCAGTTGTGGCTGTGACTTCTTCCTGGAATTTCTTTAGAGGAGAGTTCTTTCGTTTTGTCACTTTGGCTAGCTTTCTGTCTCTTGTCAGTCTTAAAAGCTCGTTATGCACTGTGCACCTGTTAGTATTGCTCTATTAAAGGAAGCTCATTGATTGTCCAGGGCCTTTTGTTTTAGGAAGTGTTCTTTTAATGGTGTCTCTCGGTTTCTCTTCTTCTGCCTTTGATTATTTTATTTCCCTACTTAGTGATATTTGGGACTCTCCACCATGTGTACTTTGGCTTGTTTCTTGAGGTAGCCCTGAAAAGGAAAACAGACAGACAAACACATAGGGAACAAAGGCACACAAATCACAGACAAATCAAATAAACAAGCAAACCAAAAGGGGAAAGAAAAAAAGAGAAGAAAGGAAAGGAAAAGAAAAGAAAAAAAGAAGGGCCGGGGGGACAGAAACAACAAAAGACAAAGGACAGTCTGAGAGCGGAAAAACCTGTGGAGGGGAGAGATAAGAATCAGATAAGGGAAAATATATCTTGATGGCAAGAATTGATCTAATCATGGCAGTGTATCAATGTTGGTCTTTCCCAGACTCCAGGGGGGAAAGGAGAAAAGAAGGAAAAAAGAAAAGAAAAAAAGAAAGAAAAATAAAGGAAAAAAAGAAAAGGGAAAAAAAGCTCTCCAGTGCGGATGGGTGTGGCTTGGTGTAGGTAGGTTAGGTCTCAGGGGCTGCTCTCTGAGACCCCGCCTTGGTGGTTGTGGGGAGAAGAATAGTGGCGCCCCAAGCCCTTCTCAGACCACACATTGCAAGCCACTCCTTTGAGTCCAATCTTCCTGTGCCTCGGGCAGGCCAAGTTGTTTTTTCCAAACCCCGCCTCATTTACAAATCCTAGTCCATGCACTTTAATGCTACCGCCCGAGATGAGATGTGATGTGATGTACTCCTGCAGGCAGGCAGCTTTCTAGCCAGGATTGAGTAGGGGGAGTCAAGGAGCTGTTTCTCCTGGCGCCGCCTGGGATCAGGGCGCCACCTGGGATCAGTGCGCCACCTGGGATTGACGCTGGTGAGCCCAAGGATAAATAAGCCTGTTAAGGGGGATGAATTTCTCTCCCCACACCCAGCATTTGTATATGGGATGATAGTATCTCTCTTTGTCCCGGCCGAGGTTTTTCTCTTCCCTAGAGACCACTCTATGAGCGTTTTTAGTCTCTCTTTTTCTTCCCCTCCGCTCTCCGCTGCTCTGTGCCGTGGGGGCCGCACAGCCTTCGGCAGCCCTGCACCTCCACTCTGAGCACTCTCCCCGGCTCTGTGTTGGGCTGGGGCTCCCTCACCTCTGAGTCTCTGCCCCTGCCAGTTTTATTTCCCCAGTTCGCACTCACTCAGGCACCTATGAGGCTGTCATCTATGCGGACTCTGTGTGTTTTCCTCCCCCTCTTGCAGATCAGAGTATTGTGGCTTCAGTCCTTCTCAGTTTGATAGTTGCGGGCGGAGATTACAGAGCTCCCTACTTCTCTGCCATCTTGCCCCTCCCCAGGGAAACACTGTTAAGAACAGAATGTTCTGAGCATATTACAAAATAGTTACTTCGCTGCACTCCACTGCTGCCAGAAGCAGAGAACCTAGTAGGACTCCTATAGATATATCACATGAATGTATGGGGACCCCATAAATTTGGACTCCCTTTGGATTTTTGAACTCAATGTTGTCCACACAGTGTCCAGCATTATGTTACTTAAGATTTGTTTTTATTTTATTTATTTTTGAGAGAGAGAGAGAGAGAGAGAGAGAGTGTGTGTGTGTGTGTGTGTGTGTGGGTGGTGCAGAGAGAGGAAGTGAGAGCATCCCAAGCAGGCCCCATGCCCAGTGCATGGCCTGACACAAGGCTTGATCTCATGAATGGTGAGATCATGACCTGAGCCAAAACCAAGATTTGGTCACTTAACCAATTAAATTACTTAGAATTAAAAATTTCCTACCTTGTTTCTGGTTCCAGGAGTGATTTCCCTTTTTTTTTTAACCTTTGATTATTTTATTTTATTTTATCCCAACAAGTGCCTTCCTCCATGCCCATCACCCCCCCTTCCCCTCTCCCCCACCCCCATCAGCCCTCAGTTTGTTCTCAGTATTCCAGAGTCTCTCATGGTTTGCCTCCAGGAGTGATTTCCGATCCTGGATTTCTGCTCTGGTAAACTGTGATTCTCTATATCCACCTTTATGGCTCCCCAGTTTTGGGGACCGTGGTTTGTCCTGTGACTTCAGCTCTCTGATGGATCCAAGAAGAGTTGTTGATTTTTGTTTTTTTCATCTTTTTTCTTGTCATGAGGAGTGATGGCTTCTATGCTCCTTACATGCTGGACTGGACACCACAAGTCCCTGCATGTGTACCACAAATGCTATGCCTTCTCTTTTGCTTCTGGAACTGTCTCTGTTCCTAACTCAGCAAAACTCTCCTTTTGTGCCTTGGATCTCCTCCCCTTCCAGCTCCCACAGCCTGTTAGTCAAACAAGTGTCCCCTATCTCTTGTGCATTAAGTTTCCTTTCCTCAGTCATTCTCAGCATTCAGAAATGGTGTAAGAGTTCATACCTTCATAAAACCACTAAGAAAGGCATGCCCCGCCCCATAAGCTCAATTGATCACACATCCTAATTCAGCTCCCACCCCATTTGTGTCCTCTTTTTTTACCCAGAATTCTCTGAAATACTTATCCATGCTCATGGTCTCCAACTCCTCCTCACCCAGGCTTTTGTCTTCCTCACTTACTGCTAAAATGCTTTTGTCAAGTGCTGTGGTGACTTTCATATTGTTATACTCCATGCTCAGTTTTCATTCTTCACCTTATAAATCTTACCTATCAGCAGTATTTTGTAAGTATTTATCTCTATTTGCCTCAGTATGTGTCTTCCCTTTGCTTATGAGAGCCCATACTTGTTTGTTTTCTTCCTAACTCACCTTTGGTTTTCTTTTTGTTTGTTTGTTTGTTTGTTTTTTAGGTCTGATTTTTAGATTTCTCCTTACCTTCCTGACCTTTACATTCTTGAGTGCCTCAGGGTTCAGTCCTTAGATGTCTTCTTAATCTACACTTATTCCCTGTATGATCTCATGAGGCCTTCTGGTATTAAATATCCATTTATATGCTGATTATTTCTGTGTCAGAGACAAGATAGCTGCTCTTCATCTAGGGGGCACAATTAGATTGCATTTTGTAGCTGCCTTTACATTTAGATATGACCATTTGACTGAGGAGTGTGAGAAGTGACATACGCCATTTCCAGGCCTGGCCCATAAACATCTCCACACCTGTTCTTCGATGCTTTCCCCACATCTGCTGGCTGGATGCACACGGCTCCAAGTATGGAGCCACAAAATGTGCGGAGCATGAATCTCTGAAGAATCAGGTGAAGGCTGCCCATCAATCAAGAACAAAATTTGGACTTTGTGTGAAGCCACTGAGATTTGGAGACAGCTATTACAGTAGCTTGCATTACTTTAAGTATGATAGAAATAGGTATCTGGAATGGGTTCTGCCATAATAGAAACCTAAATTATGTGGCATTCCTTAATGGTTGGATGGTAGACAGCAAGGAAGCTGATGTCAGAGGCATGAATGATAGTGTCTGTGTAATGGAGAGAAAAATACATGGTTAAAACATTCTCTGTGATAATCTGGGAAGCAGACTTATTAGTAAAGAACTTGTAGCTCTAGGGGAAAGACAGACTAGAACTGTGGAAGTGTTTGTTGGTTGTTATTTGCTGTGTTCGATAAGGTGCTGGCCGAAAAAGGTGAGTTCCAGAAAGAGCCATCTGGTTTATAAGCAGAATAAAAGGTATAGAAAGAATTGAGAAATTCAGTTGGAAGATACAACTATTTCTAGGTCCCAAATGCTAACAGATGAAATTAAACAATGCTTTGAGGGACCTAAGCCCATTATGATTGAGCCTTGTAGCAATGATCTGATTAAGAAAGTAACTTTTCTCCCCAAACCTGTTATCCCTGCTGGTTTCAAGTTAGCTGTCGTTTACTAGAGGTGAAGAAGCAAGAGGCAAGGAAGCCAAGTCAGAGGTAAGCCTCAGCTTGAAGGGGGAAGTTTTGGTGTCATGACTGACCAGGGTACAAACAGGTAGCAAAAAGAATTGTTGCCTGGTAAATTATGAGGAAACTGTATTGCCGAGTAACTGTAAGCCCAGATAAAAGCACTTGCAATTAGTCAAGTTTTTAACACAGTCTTTGGGAACTCAAAATGGTACCAGCAAGAAGTGGGCTGAGAATGTTGAATAGCCACACAAAAGAGTATAGTCCACAGCACGAGATTCCGATCTCAACACAGACAATAATGAAGAAGACAGTTCTTCCCAGAGAGCACAATCAGAGCATAGTCAAGGAATTTTCTTACTTCCATGGGAGAGGTCTTCATTGTGCCCATTCGGCAGTCTTTCAGTGACTGCAGTATTTCTTGTAGTCTTCCCTTTTTAAAAAATGTTTATTTATTTTGAGATAGAGAGCAAGCGAGCTTGAGCAAAGGAGGGGCAGAAAGAGAAGGAGACAGAGAATCTCAAGCAGCCTCTGTGCTGCCAGCGCATAGCCTAATGTGGGGCTTGAACCCATGAACTATGAGACCATGACCTGAACTGAAACCAAGAGTCGAACACTTAACTGACTGAGCCACCCAGGTGCCCCTCATAGTCTTACCTTTTTGAGTGGGAGATTTAACTGTAGTTATCTTGTCCTTATTCCTCCAGAATAGGGTGTGCAGAAAGGCAGTTGACTTATTTTTTTTGCTCATAGATGGATGAATTATGAGACACCACATCCAGATTCAAGGTTGAGGACTGTACATACTTGGAGTGTCAGGTTTTGAGCTGGATGATTCAAGGTTGAGGACTGCACATACTTGGAGTGTCAGGATTTGAGCTGGATATAGGGAATGAGTAGAACCTGTATCCTTTGGGAACGAGGTACATGTGAATATGTAGAAGAAAATGAAATGGATGTTTGGTTCTCGGGAGAATTCCCTGTCGCAATGACCAGCAAGCTGTTCACTAAAAGCATGCCCTTTTCTTCAGCACATAGCTACACTACTATCTCACCTTGCTTGCAATTAGCTGTGGCTATGTAAACATAAGTTGTCTGCATCCTTTCCTGACCTGGCCCATAGAAACGTCTTTCATATGATTGCCCATTTTTTCCCCACCCCCTGAATGCAGAAGACTCTGAGACAGAGCAGAGCCATAGATGGAAGAGGTCTAGGTCCTTAAGTAACCATCAGCAAGACCATCCACCATGTGTATCAGGAATGCACATTTGTTTCAGTTTCATACATGACAAATAAACTATTTTAATCTACTGAAAGTTTGGGGTTCATCTGTTAGAACAGGCTTCATTCTTCTAATATTACTCTCCAAAGTATATAGAGAGCCCAGTCCTCCCTCCCTGGAGATATTCAATCATCTGACATCTCCACTGGATGTCTAATAGATATTTCTAAATTAACATTTCTCCAAATGTTATCTAAAACCTGCTCTTTCCAGTCTTTCACATCATCATGAATAGCATTTCTTTTTATTAGTTGTCCAAGCCAGAAAGCATACATTCATTCTTGACTACTCTCTTTCTCTCACACACTGCATCTGACCCATCCACAAATACTGTCAGGTTTAGTTTCAAGATATGCCTATGACCCAACCACTCCTCATGATCCCTGCTGTCACATCTGGTCCCACGATACTCCAATTCTGCATGTGGCTTATTCCATAGGCTCCTGACAGGTCTCTGCTTTGAGTTTTGCTTCGCTTATCATCTCTTCACAGTACTGCAGCAAGAGTAGATTGTTTAAAGAGTAAATCAGATTTATAATACCTTTGCTCTGATTGCTGCCCCGCACATGTAGAGTAAAATTCAAAGTCCTAAGTTGCTATTGAATCTGCCCCGACTGAGTTCACTGATCTCACCCTTCCCACTCTCCTCACTCATTGTATTGGGACCATACTGGCTTCCATGCTTTACATCAAGCATGCCAAGAACACTTCTATCTCAGGGCCTTTGCACTTGCTATTCTTCTGCCTTTATATCTCTTTATATCTGTAAAGTTCATTCTCAAATTTCCTTCTGATCTGCATTTTCAATCCATTTTATGAATAAGTCCTATACATAATAGGCCCTTGATAAATGTCTGTTTAATAAATGAATAAATAGGTGGCCTATTTTATCTCTTGGGATATTTTAGGATATCTTCTGATATTCTGAAATTTCACATTGATATATTTTAGTGTGGTTATTTTTTTTAATTTTTAAGAAGTTTATTTATTTTGAGAGACTGTGAGAGTGAGAGAGAGAGAGAAAGAGAGAAGAGGGGCAGAGAGAGAGGGAGAGAGAAGGAGGCTACATACTGTCAGTACAGAGTCTGATGCGGGGCTTGAACTCATGAACTATGAGGTCATGACCTGAGCTGAAATCGGGAGTTGGATGCCCAACTGGCTGAGCCACCCAACGCCCCCCACCCCCCCTTTTATTTATTTATTTATTTATTTATTTATTTATTTTATGTATTTATTTATGTTTTAGTATAGTTGACACATGATTTTAAGTTATTTTCAGGTGTAGTACAACATAGTGATTTGACAAGTCTATATGTTATGCTTTGCTCACCACAAGTGTAGTTATCATCTGTCTCAATACATCACTATTACAATAACATTGCATATGCTGTGACTTTTGTTCCCATGACTTATTCATTCCATAGCTGGAAGCCTGTATCTCCTACTCCCCTTCACACACATTTTGCCCAACCCCCACCTCCCTCTCCTTTGGCAACCATCAGTTTGTTCTCTGTATTTATAGGTCTGATCCTGCTTTTTGTCTGTTTATTCATTTTTTTAAGATTCCACTCATGACTGAAATCATACAGTATTTGTCTTCCTCAATCTGACTTATTTCACTTAGCATAATGACTTCTAGGTCCATCCATGTTGTCCCAAATGGCACAATCTCATCCTTTTTTTATGGCTACATAATATTTTATAAACAACCCCCCCACACACACACACACACATATTCCTTATACACCTTTTACTGATGGACACTTAGGTTGCTTCCATATCTGGGTTATTGTAAATAATGCTGCAATAAACATAGTGGTGCATCTGTCTTTTTACATTAGTGTTTTCATTTTGTTTGGTTAAGTACCCAGTAGTGGAATTACTGGATCATGTGGTTTTTTATTTTTAATTTTTTGAGGAACCACCGTACCCTTTTCCACAGTGGCTACACCAATCTACATTTCCACCAATAGTGCATGAGGGTTCCTTTTTCTCTACATCCTCACCAACACTTGTTGTTTCTTGTGTTTTTAATTTTAGCCATTCTAACTGGTATAAAGTGTCATCTCATTGTGGTTTTGATTGGAATTTCCCTGATGATGAGTGATGTTGAGCATCTTTTCATATGTTGGTTAGCCATCTGGATGTTTTCTTTGGAAAAATGTCTATTCATGTCCTCTCCCCATTTTTATTGGGATTGTTTGTTTTTTTGGTGTTGAGTTGTATAAAGTCTTTATATAGTTTGGGAGTTAACTCCTTATTGGATGTATCATTTACAGATATTTTCTATTTAGTAGGTTGTCTTTTTGTTTTATTGATGGTTTCCTTTTTTTGTGAAAATACTTTTTATTTTGATGAAGTCTCAATCATTTATTTTTGCTTTGTTTCCCTTGCTCGGGAGATAGATCTAGAAAAAATGTTGCTAAGACTGATGTCAAAAATTACTTCCTGTGTTCTGTTGTAGGATTTTTATAGTTTCAGGTCTCACATTTAGATCTTTAATCCATTTAATCCGTTTATTTTTGTGTATGGTGTAAGAAAGTGATCCAGGTTCATTCTTTTGCATGTTGCTGTCCAGTTTTCTCAATCCCATTTAAGAGACTGCCTTTTCCTCACTGTATATATATATGTATACATTGGGATGGAGGGACAGAGAGAGAAGGGAACCGAGGATCTGAAGTGGGCTCTGTGCTGACAGCAGAGAGCTCAATGCGGGAATCAAACTCATGAACCACAAGATTATGACCTGCTCTGAAGTCCGACGCTTAACCGACTGAGTCACCCTGGTGCCCCAATCCATTGTATTATCTTGTCTCCTTTGTCATAGATTAATTGATCACATAATTGTGGGTTTATTTCTGGGCTCTTTATTCTGTCCCATTCATCTGTGTGTCTATTTTTGTGCTAGTTCCATACTGTTTTGATTACTGTAGCTTTGTAGTGTATCTTGAAGTCTGGGATTGTGATACCTCCAGCTTTGACCTTCTTTGTCAAGATTTCTTTGATTATTCAGAGTCTGATATTTATGATTTATGATATTTATGGTTCCATAAATATTTTAGAATTATTCGAGTTTTGTGAAAAATGATGTTGGTATCTTGATAGGAATTGAATTGAATCTGTAGATTGGGTAGTTTGGACATTTTAACAATATTAATTCTTCTAGTCTGTGAGCATGGAATATCTTTCCAGTTGTTTGTGTCATCTTCAATTTCTTTCATCAGTGTTTTATAGTTTTCAGAGTACAGGTCTTTTATCGCTTTGGTTAAGTTTCTTCCTAGGTATGTAATTTTTTTGGTACAATTGTACAATTGTAAATGGTGTTTTCTTAATATCTCTCCTACTTTGTTATTAGTATATAGAAATGCTACCAATTTCTAGGTATTAATTTTGTATCCTGCAACTGTACTGACTTGATTTGTTATTTCTAGAAGTTTTTTGGTTGAGGCTTTAGGATTTTCTACCTTCAGTATCATGCTGTCTGGAAATAGTGATTGTTTAACTTCTTTACTGATATGGATGCCTCATTTCTTTTTCTTGTCTGATTGCTAGGAGATCCAATAGTATGGTTATTCTTTATTTTTTTGTGTTGGGCACTTGTTGGAACCTCTCATTCTAGAAGCTCATGTCCTCCAGTTTTGAAAGTTTCCTTGCATTATTTCCTTGGTAAGCTCTCTTGTGTTTTCTTAGTTCTCTGTGAGTAGAACATTTTAGTCAGGGAAACTTCATTTCACCTTCTAATCCTATCTATTGAATACATCTTAAAATTTCTGGTATGCATACCATTTTCAGTCACCATTTCTGTTTTATTAATTTTCTTTTACCAAATACATATTTAATCACAGGTGCAGTGTCTTTTTTGATCTTCTGAATATATCATTTTAAAGCTTTACTGCATTACCTCTGTTTATTCCAAGATCCACTTTTTAAAACACTGTTTATTTAGACTCTGTTTCTTTCCTCAAATGTGTGCTGATTATTCACTGCACATATCTTTCTAAAAAAGTTTTTTAATGTTTTATTTATTTTTGAGAGAGAGACAGCAAGAGCAGAGGAGGGTCAGAGAGAGAGGGAGACACAGAATCTGAAGACAGGCTCCAGGCTCTGAGCTAGCTGTCAGCACAGAGCCCGATGCAGGGCTCGAACCCATGAACCGTGAGATCGTGACCTGAGCCGAAGTCAGATGCTTAACTGACTGAGCCATCCAGGCACCCCTTGACTGCACATTTGATTTATGGAGAAGTGTTTGGAAGCTCTTGTGGATGGTAGAGCCTCGATGAAGTTCAATAAGGTGATAACTTGGGATTTTAATTGGTCCATCTCTAACAGTCAATACATATAATTCTTTTCTCCTGTGGAGGTCAGTTTTCCACGGAGGAAGAGTCTGCTGTCTTCTACTTTGAGATGTGGGAGTATGTTTATAGAGGGTAGAGGTGAGGAGGGCTGCTAGCATTCTGGGAACCACGAAGGGGAGGAAGATAGGAGTCTCCTGGTTCAATACCAAAGTTCTCCTGATTCCTTCTCCTTTAAAATGAGATGCCTTGCTCCCACTTTCACTGGGACCTGCTCTCCCTCAGACCAGAACGTCTCTTGTTTAACGTCCAGTAGAGGCTTAAAGCCCAATATTGGGTTGGGGTGGGGCAGGGCAGGCACCAGCTGTGGGGCATCAGTTTAACTTTTCAAACAACTTTCAATTTTCAGCCCAATCCTACTGCATCTATAAGAGTTCTTGCTCTTCGGTTCCTGAGTATGCTACAGGAATAGATGCTTTTTTTCTGTATTTTTTGACTCCCACCCCAAAAGCTTTGTAAACCTATGCTTTAGTTTTCTCCAGTCTGCTAAGTTCATAACACTTAGCTATCTCCTTAGTAATTTCCAAAACTTTATCAAAATGTCCAGTCTGCTGATATCTCATATCTTCTGTATTCTTTGTGTGTTTATAAACCAAAAACATTTTTTATGGTATTTGCTTTTGTTTTAGTTTTTTGAGGGGAAAGTGCTAAATATATATATTGAATTTGCTTTGTTTTTCCACAAATCCATTTTTCTTCCTGAAACTTTCAACCTCCCTGGTTTCTACTCTGTCACTCTTGCCTGATTATCTTCCTCAAGCTCTGACTCCACCTCCTCTCTGCTTTTCATGGGCTTCTCTTAACTTGCTCTCTCCTTCAACAGTGGTCTTTCCCAGCCCCCCTCACGGTTTCCACTTCCATTCTTGTGTAACACATTTTGATAAAGTGACCTGCATATTGCCTCATGGTTTTAATAACCCCTGTAGGCAAATAGCTCACACTTCTGTATCTCCTACCCTTAGCTCACTCCCCAGTCCCACATCCAACAGCTAGTTGTCATCTGGATTTATCCACTGAATTGTCCCGTAGACATCTTTTCAAACTCAATAAGCATGAAGTAGAACACAGTTTCTATTCTCCTTCTCACACCAACTCATTTTTCTATATTTTCACTGATAGTCACAGGAGTCACAAATGGGGGAGTCCTCTTAATCTCCTACTTCTTTTTCACTCCATAGATCCAGATAATCATGAAATCCTGCCAGTTTTCCCTCCCACCTATTTTTCTGAATCCATCGCTCCCCTTTGTCTCCATGATAACTGCTCTCATAACCTCCTTTCTGCTCTGCTGCCTCAGCTTCCTAACTGCCACCTGCTTCTGTCTTTTCCCTCTTAAATTCTTCCGCTGCTCAGGTACCAGAGTGACCTATCCAAGGCATAAATCTCATCAGATAGCTCCCATGCTAAATCCCCTTCAATTGCTCCCCTGTGTGGAATAAAATCGATGTTCCTTGGCATGGTATACAAGGCCTTTGATGACCTGGCCCTAGCTTGTCTCTCATGCTTCATCTCATTTTACTCCTGGCCTCACGTGTTTAGTCTTGTAATACAGACTGCCAATTTCCCCTCTCCCCTTATGTTTCTTGCTTCTGCACTTTTGCTCCTGTGATTTCCTCTCCATTCTTACTTTTTTTCACTTTGACTAAAAAGGATCTTACACATTATTCAAGATATAACTCATGATGTATATTCTTCCCCAGGAAGCAGCTTCTAATTTCTCTGGTTCTGTGAAGTGTCCCTTCTCTGTGCTCCTATATACCCACATATACATACCAGCATTCTAGCATTTAACATCTATATCATTGAAACAAATATATATATTTGTATATATTAATATATGGATATTAATATATATATAGTAGCTTATGTCAGTGACTCTCATGGACTGCAAGTTCCCAGAGAAGGAATTTTTCCTTGTTTTTGGGACCTGGCATGTAGTTAGTGTTCAATAATTAGAGATTGAATGGAAATGAACCTGCTTACAAATTACTTCATAGCGACTTGGAATCAGCAAGAGCTCAGAACCCAGGAAATGTGTGGCAGGAAGTGCTGGCGTTATGGTTAGAATGGGAGCAGATTGTGATACAAAGGTGATCCTTTGGCCTGGATTTCTCTTGCTATTTTGAATGTTTCATGTGGTGAATGTCAGCGAAGGGTATTTCCTGATCTGCAGGTGTTGAATGGCAGGAAAGAGAAAGCTGGAGACAGTTTTCATTCATAGTTAATGAGTTGAATGCGCAAGGAAGAGCCGGATGTGACTTGGTAAGGTTTTATACTGTCAAGTGATTTAGAAGAGGGTTGGTGAAAGGTGGGTCCTACACATACCTAGCAGGTGGGGCTGGCTTGCTGGAGAGGTGGGCAGGGTTGAAATAAATGAAAAGTGACATTTATTTTCACCTTCCTTACACATCAAAGTTGTCCTGGTCTGTTCCCAAATGTCTCTGGGCCACGTCCAGTTTGCAGATGGCAGTGGACATCCTAATGTTGCATGTAGGCTCTTGAAGACAAGTGCTCATAAATAGCTCCTGTGCCCTGGGAGGTGTGCCAAAACACATTCCTGTGATGACTGCGGAGATGCTTGCTAAAAAGCAAACATCACATTAGCGGCCTTCTGAGTTCTTGTGCAAATGGAGTGTGAAATTGTGGCTCGATGCTCAAAAGCTATACCTTTTTGTCTCCCTGATGATGATTAAGAGAAGCCCGGCTTGATTTGATGGGAGGGTGTGCATGGGTGGAAGTGGGGGGAGTCAGATAGGCAGTGAAAGAATGGCCGGTGAGAGGGAAGGAGAGGAGCACTCACACCCTCTTTCAACCAAGTGCTTCATTTGACCTTCAGGAAATTGGAATAGAGATCACATGACTTAACGTTTGCCTGGAAATTAACTGCCTCTGTTTGTTCCAGACCTTGGGATTGATAAAAGAGCCAAGGGATTCTGACCACAGAATTATAATAAAGGGAAATGTCTCAAGCAATTATTAAATATTTAAAGAACCATCTCAACACTAACTTGTCAGATGGGATGAATGAAATTGAAATGATTTTTAAACATTATTTCCAGTGGCATGGATAGAAATTCAGGGATAAAAATTACTCTGTGTCATAAAGAAAATATTTTCAGTTTGTTTTTGTGACACTGGTATTTCTGTTTCACCTTTCATTCCAAATATTAATTAAGGAACAGTGTGCCCAGGAGGTGGATCAAATGAGGGATCCAGAAGGACATGGTCAAGGTTTTCTTCTTTTTCCTTTGCAGTATTATTAAACCAAGGTGTTCAGAGGACAAGGGGACATTAATCCCCAGTGCAGTTGAAATATTCTCTATCAAAACAGAGGGAAGCAAGAGCTTTGTGTACAGTTTTTTTTTTTCTTGTCTAGATTGGGCAATGTGCAATGAATAGGTGGTACAGAAAAATTATTTATAAGAGATTCTATAGAGGGTTTTCTTCACTGGATATATATAGTGAATATTGCGAATTATCTACCCAATCCTCTTTCCTCCTTTCTTTTGGTCAACAGATCACCTCTGTTCAAGTATCCACCTCTGCTATCGAGTATCAGTTTTTACCTACTCCTAGAAATTTGATTGTGAGAACTAAAAATACCCAGCTAAGCAATTGTATTTTTCAGCCTCTCTTTTAAAAAAATTGAAATATATTTAACATGTAACATTGTACAAATTCGACGTATATAACATGTTGATTTGATACATTTATATGTTATAATATGTTTGCCATTGTAGCAATAGTTAGCAATTTCTATCAGGTCACATAATTATTTCTTTTGTGCAGGAATAATTAAGATCTAGTTTTTTTTGTTTGGTGAGTATAATACAATATTGTTGTCCATATTCACTCTTCTGTGCCTTAGATCTCCAGGATTTATTTGTCTAATAGTTGCAAGTTTGTACCCTTAAATGATATATCTTCTATTCCACAATCCCAGCGTCTGCTAAACATCATTTTACTCTGTTGTTACCAGTTAACTTGTTAAAATTTCACATATAAGTGTTTCATATCATACAGTGTTTTCTGTCTGACTTGTCTCACTTAGCATGATGTCCTCAAGGTTTATCCATGTTGTCACAAATGGTAGGACTTCCTTTTTCACAGCTGAATAATCTGTGTGTGTGTGTGTGTGTGTGTGTGTGTGTATGTGTATGTGTTACATCTTCTTTGTCCATTCATCTACCAACAGACACTTAGGTTGTTTCCATATTTTGACTATTATGAATAATGGTACAGTAAATGTGAGAGTGTATATATCTCGTTGTTACCTTGTTTTCATTATCTTTGGGTGTATACCCAGAGATGGAATTGCTGGATCATATGGTAGTTATATTTTTAATTTTTTGAGGAACATCCACATTGTTTTCATAGTGCCTGAACTAATTTATATTCCCACCAGCAGTGTACAGTGGTTGCCTTTTTTCTCCATTGACACCAATACTTCTCTTGTCTTCTTGATGATAGCCATTCTAATAGATGTGAAGTGATACCTTACTGTGGTTTTCATTTGATGTGAAGATTAGTGATGTTGAGTATCCTTTCATGTACCTGTTGGCCATTTGGATGTCTTTTTTGGAAAAGTGTCTATTTAGTTCCTCTGCCCTTTTTTAAATTGGATTTTTTTTTTTGAGTCGTATGAGTTCTTTATATATTTTGGATGTTAACCCCTTATCTGATATATGGTTTGCAATATTTCCTCCCATTCTGGAGATTGCCTTCATTCACCTGATTGTTCCTTTTGCCATGCAGTAGCTTTTAAATTTAATGTAGTATCAATTTGTTATGTTTTTGTTGTTGTTGTTATTGTTTTGCTTTTGTTTCATCTGGCCATAAGATGAAAGGGGAATTTGATATGTAGGATTCTAGAAAAGCTCTTAAAAGGGGAGCAAGGTTACTTGGCCTTTCCGCCCCCCCCCCCTTTGCATTCCTCATCTATAAGATAGATATGATGTCTGGAGCTACAGCAATCATTTTGTGACAGAGGGTCAGGTAAGGACTGAATGACATGCAAAAATGTCTTTTGGGCATTGTATTCATCCTGGATTTTTTTCTGGACTTCTTGTAAGATGAAAGAGTAATGGGCCCCACTTTAGGTGACTGTAATTTGGGGATTATGTTACACAAAACCAAGCCCAGTCCCTAAGAGATACTCTACTTCTCAGAACATATCTCCAGCTCTAGCTCATTGGTAAACTGATTAGTCTAAGCCATAAGAAATACCACTGCCCCGAGTGATTGGTTTAGGTATGATCTTAGGATGGCAGCTGATGAAATTTGACCAGGGAGATGTAAGGAGGACTATGCTTTTGTCTGGAGAGAAAAGCTGCCCCACTCCTAAAATAAAGCATATCAGAAGGGATGGTATCTTCTTTTGTTAGACACTGTCTAGGTCAAGAATTTGATGCGTGGAACCACTTTAACCATCTTGCAATGGGGAGCTAGACTGGGGATAAAGCTGCTGCAGTGAGGATGGTATGGCTGATATTTGGAAAGAACCAGATTTTTGATAACATCATTGAACTGTGAAATCAGCCAATCCTGGAATTGCCCATCTTTGGATTTGTTGTTGTTGTTTAAAACAGAAGTTGGAGAACTTTTTCTGTAAAGGGCCACATAGTATACACTTGAGGCTTTGGAGCACAGTCACTGTAGTGACCATAGGCAATACATAAACAAACAAGCATGTGTCTATTACAGTAAAACTTCATTACAAAAACAGGTGGCTGGCTGTGTGTATCACTCAGACGGTAATGTGCTGAACCCTGGTTTAGACAATGAGTTGAGGTTTTCTGCTTCTTAATTGATATACATCTTACTTGATACAGAGTTGGAGGTTGGAATGCATAATATCTAAGGCCTCTTCCAACTCAGAGATTGGATGATTTGGAGAATGACACAAGAAGAGTCCAGAAAAGAGAGAAACAAGTTAAAAGCAGAAATGATAAAAGACACTCCAAGAGCTAGAGGTAAAGCAGTTTGAAACTGTCTCAGTTGAATAGGGAAGAAGGAAATATCTAGCCCTTAGCAGAAAGTGTCTAGAAGAAGAAAGTCCCGGAGAATGCAGATGCATTTAATTTTTAAAATTTTCATCATTTTTAGCACATAAATAAAAAATCAGAAATATGTTTAAGAAAAAATGTGCTTATTATTCCACTACCCAGATATAAATCTTGGTACAAAGATGTAAATATAAAGACTTTTTCTTTTTTTTAAAAAAAGGGAGAGTTGTAGTATACATGTTGCTCATAGTTTATCTTTTCCATCTTAACCCCATGGATTCCGAAACAAATTATAAGAATTATAAATTTATACGACCATCATTTTGTAGGTTTCTTAGTAGCTCATTGTTGTGAAAGTAGCAGCTTATTGAACGGGTTCCTTATTATTCTTTCATTTTGGTCATCTCTCCCCTCCCCCATGCAGTCTTTTGCTCTTATATAATAATCTTGAGATATTCTTTCTGTGGTTAGGAAGTTCTGTCCCATTTTCTTCCTAAATCCTTGTTTCAGATGAGGCCTTTGCTTCTTCCCTGAGAATGTCAAGCAGCTGGTAAAGGACAATTTAAAAATGTTTTAGCTTAGCAATCAGACACATCATCTTCTTTGCCACTCTGAGTGAAATCCTAATGAGGTCATTTGTCCAGATGTGAAACTCCTGAGTCTTTGGGGATTTCGGCAATGCTTTCTGCTGTTATGTTTCATCTTTCGGCTGTTCTTCTCCGTGTTATATATAATCCTTAAATCGTCAGGTAGAGCTGACTATTGATCGGGAGTAGTAATATAACCGGCCCCAGATCTGTCTCCCTGCTCCCTCCCACCCTATACCTGCCACCCCCTGCATCTGAAGATGTCTGAATCATTCTCAGGAGTAATTCAGCTTATACTGTTTTAAGTGGTATTTTCTAATCAGTTTGTATCTGTCAGTTCGTGAGTACCTCTGTTTACTGGACCAGATGTCCTTTAATAACTGTGTCCTTTCTAACTGGAGGATACATGGGTGCCTGGGTGGCTGGGCCTGTTAAGTGTTCGACTTTGGCTCAGGTCATGATCTCAATGTTAGTGAGTTCAAGCCTTGCATTGGGCTCTGTGCTGACAGCTCAGAGCCTGGAGCCTGCTTTGGATTCTGTGTCTCCCTCTCTCTCTGCCCCTCCCCTGCTTGCGCTCTGTCTCTCAAAAATAGAAATAATTTTTTTTTAAAGAAAAGACTATACATATTCATCATAAAAGAATTACAAAATGCTGTTGATCAGCAATAAAAAGTAACAACACTTCAGTTCCTAATACCCAAAAATAACCACTGTTGAAACCTGGAAACATAACTTTTTAGGTAGATAGAAATATAGATAGATGATAGATAAATAGAGAAAGATACAGAGAGACAGCAGACACACTGATATGAGGTTAATGTGTTTGTTAACAAAAATGGAGTCATGCTTCACGTGTCACCTTATTTATAATCTAAATTTTTCACTTTATATATAGCAGATTCATGTCAATAAAGATTACTCTTTCTCTGACTTATTTTGCTTAGCATAATAAACTCTAGTTCCACCCACGTTGTTCCAAATGGCAAGATTTCATTCCTTTTGATGGATGAGTAATATTCCATTGTATATGTATGCCACATCTTCTTTATTCCATTAAGGTATTCTTTTGAATGGAAGAATGAAATCTTGTCATTTGCAACTAAGTGGGTGGAACTAGAGGGTATTATGCTAAGTGAAATTAGTCAAAGAAAGACAAATATCATATGACTTCACTCATATGAGGACTTTGAGATACAAAGCAGATCAACATAAGGGAAGGGAAGCAAAAATAATGTAAAAACAGGGAGGGAGGCAAAACATAAGAGACTGTTAAATATGGAGAACAAACAGAGGGCTGCTGGAGGGGTTGTGGGAGGTGAGAGGGGCTAAATGGGTAAGGGGCATTAAGGAATATACTCCAGAATATATTGTTGCACTATATGCTAACTAGCTTAGATATAAATTAAAAAAAAGAAACACACACACACAAAAGATATTCTTTGGAATGAAGACTATTCCTTTCATTGAGAGCATCATTCACGTGAGACATTTTGCATATCATTCTTTCTTCATAATTTTTCTTGTAGTTCTTGAGGACAAGAGTCTGTGTCTTGACTACATGGTGGTCAGTGGCCTCTTAATTTTTAATTTTTTGTTTTTGCTTTAAATGAATTAATGAATAAAACTTTTAATAGTTTATTTGAGTGTCACAGAGGCTGAAATAAGTCAGTGAAAAGACATCAATGAAGGGCATCCAATGGGACACTATGTATGATCCTTAAATCTTGCACCTGGGAGAGGGGAAAGCAGGAGAGAAAAGAGGCAGTGGACCCCTTCCCCCAGTATCATATATGAAGGGAAAGTAATCACCAATGTGGCTGAGAATAATCAAAATGTAGTTACACTTCAGATGCTTTGAGATTTATGCAGAGATACGGAGATGGAAATGTGGTTTTGAGCCTGGTGCTTTCCTGAAGGATTCATGACTCTAGGGGATGAGAGGATGAAAGGGACAGCCTTCCAGGAAAATGGCAAGATGGAGATATTGGGAAAATGGAAATGGTTCAAGGGAACTTTACAAAAATCCTTTGTCCTGAGTCATGAGTGAGAAAAAGGTTTCTGGTAGAACTCAAGGATGTCACTGACTCAAGGTTTAGTTACATATGAAGGAAGCATGGAGAAATGAGAGAGAAAAGGCTTCCTTTGTCACCAGAAGTATAGCATGGGTTGGTAACTAAAAAGGATTGCAACCCACTAACTAACTTGGATATAAATTAAACAAAATTAATAAAAAATAAATAAACATTAAAATAAAAAAATTATTAAAAAAAAAAGGATTGCAATCCCACTGTGTAGAAGATTACTGTGAGCCACTGGAGGAAGGGCGACCTCTCACCTTCCTGCAATCCTTTCTCCAGATATCAAGTATTAGTGTTGTCACCAATTTAAAAGCGTCTGCTAAACCCTCACAAATTTAAGAAAACTCCAGACCCCTTCTATTGGCCTACCTACAAAGCTTTGTGTGATGTGTCACCACCCCATTGCTTGCCTTTTTTGGTTCCTTACACACCAGTTACAAGGCACTTCTTTCTGTTTTAGAATGCCAAGCCTGTCCCTACTTTGAGGCATTGCACTGGCTGGAAAACCAGCCAAAAATCTCTGCCCTAGATCTTGGTATGTTTGCCTCTGCCTTGTTTTTTAAGTCACAGCTTAATGTCTCCTCCTCAGAGGTAAGAAAAGAGACACAGTCTGTCTTATTTAATATCTAGAATAATCCCCAGGACACGGTGGATGGTCAGTAATATTTTTGGAATGAATGAAGAAATCTAGCTTAAGATCTCCATATACTTATTTGGGGGACACTTTCATGTCCCCTTGGGCTGAAGTAGGTATCATTAGTTTACTTCCAGTGGCACCTCTGTCTTTGAATATAAGAAAGACTGAAAACGATGAGAGACACAATGTCTTTTACTTGCCAGGAACTATTTGTTGAATGAGTGAGTGAGTAAGTGAATGAGTGCATGAATGTAAGTGAATGAATGAATGAATGAATGCTGTGCTACAGACATGGTAGATCCTGAGGCATAGCCCCTGGGCTAGAATATCCCATCTTGGTGGGCAGGAAGGGAAACAGAGAAATTCAAAGTGACATACAAATTTCATTTGAGTCTTGTCTTGAGTCACATTGAAAAAAATAAATGACAGAAACAAAAATAAGGCTGAAAGGTCTATGAGAAAGTAATTGAGGTAACTTCCAGGACTGGAAATCTGGAATGTTGATTTTAGAAGACTGTCAGCTTAGACTTCCCCCAGTCTCTGACTTCTATTAAATATGAAGACCATCATTCCTATTCAGCCTCCTTGGAGATCTGATTAAATATAAAATTTTTGGCCGAGGGAAAAAAAGAGTATAGAACCTCAAGAGATCTCAAATGGGATATATTTGGAATATGAGAAGGGAGAAAAATGAGAAAATATTCCCCTTTGGTGAAATGGTTCTCTTTTCTACCTTTGCATTTCTGTATTTCTGGAGGTTTAAGATTTAGCTGCTACTAAGCATATTAATGGCCCAGGGAAGCCAGGGGTTCACTTTTTTATGACAGTAACTTTTGAATTTCACTAGATAGTTTCCACAGAATGAAATTCCTATTATTAAATTTCTATGAGAAGTTAAGGGAACTGGGGGCTTACTTACATGTTAGAGAGGAAAATGCCCCACGCGCTCTGCCCTCTTTCAGATAACTGGTATTCTTCTTGGAAACCTAAGACCAGATAATTTCAGTTCAGCAGGTGTTTATTGAGATATGGGGTGATATAGTACACTATTTATTAAAAATTTTCTATGGAACAGTAGTCCCATGAGATGCTGCATGAACAAAGGATTCTTTAAAATAGTTTGGGGAAAGCCACTTAATCCCAGTATATTCTTGGAGATGTACACTTCACATTAGCATGGAAAAGGCTCTGAGAAGATCTGTAGTAAAGAAAACTTAAGGTTCTTGAACTATTTTGACTCTGCAACCTTTGTGCACACGTATGTGTGTGTGAATGCTACCAACGCTTGTGGGAAATAGATGGTAGAGGCAATATGAACATTGGAGTCAGACAGACCTGGGTTCAGATTTAACTCTTTCTACCCATTGCTCTGTGCAACTTAGAGCAACTGGTATAACTGAATTCTGTTTTCTCTTTGTAAATTGGCTGTAACACTTTGCCCAAAGAAGATTATTGTGAATATTAGGTGAGGCAATACATATTCTACCCTCTAATTCAGAGCATGGAATATAAGTTTTGAATAGGATTGCTGACCAAATGGGTGAATAATTATTGTACAAGAATACCATGGTACATATGTGTGGGATACAAAACTGAATAAAGTAATGTGCCTTATGTCAAAGAGGCTCAGTATATATCAGATATTTACAAAACATTTATAGATTTCAGAGCCAAAACCATGCCGGGTGCTTGGGGTACAACATTATATGAGTTAGAGATGACCCTCAGCCCCTTGGAGCTTACTGGTTGGCTCTCCGTGGCATTTGTGTTCTCATAGCCTAATTCACCCTAGAACTTGTCTTCCAACCTCATGCCTAGCTGCCTTCAGCTTGACATTAAGAAATAACATTTTTTCCCTCATATAATCTCTTCAGGTATAGGTTCTGGAGGGAGATGTTTTGCTGCTGGAGTGGCTCTCCAAGTACTCCTTGTGAATTGAATCCATAAGAACGGAAGCACATTTCATGATGACAATCAAGTGCTTATGAACTTGGTGGGGAGAGGAATTGAATGGCAGTGGGGACAGTACTTAGTGTACTGTGTCCTGTGAACTATAAATTAGACATTAAACTTTGGTTTCCCCTCAGTCTGGTAAAAAGAGAATCACTCTTCCTAAATTTTGGGGAGAGCATTTATAACTGTAATTTCCAAGGATAATTTCTAGGAATGCTTAGTTATTGGTAGAAAAATGATTTCAGGATATAAAGGTTATGAAGATTATGAAAATAATAGTTAACTGTCCTTCTTTGTACATCTTCCCTAGATTTGTTTGAGTGCTAGCATTTGCTTTTATGTGGAGAATAATTGCAAATGCTCAGAATCCTCAGTAAAATATTTGAGAAGATTTTCAAGTTTTTCAAATGGTTTGAAAGAGGGAATATGACTTTTTATTCCTTATGAAACCTTCCTAGTTCCTTTATGTGTATGTTTAAAAAACAGGGATGTTTTATGAATCATTTGGAATAGAGAGAGTGTTTCCCTGAGCCCCAGGCATGCAGCAGTCAGTAACTTCTACCTGTGCACAATCTTTGAAGGCAGAAAGATTTCACTCAGCAGACTTCAGGGGCCTTGCAGGTAAAAGGAGGGACATGCCAGCTATGTGACTGCTGAGGGACAATTTCCTGTCCCAGTAAGTGACCTTGAAATGCTATTCAAAGTGCCTATGAGGGATATGTGGCTCATTTTGGTTGGAGAACATGTGGGCTTGGAAATGAACTGCCCTCTTGGGTTGAGCCTGCCTTCTTGAATGGGGCACTAATACATTTTAATGGTATTGCCCACACTTGGGTTAGTTGATAAGGAGCAGCTGTTGCGTAGCTGTTTGCAGTCTTTTTGTCTTGCAAAATTATGTACTTTTTTCAGGCCTGGGGAAAGCATGTGGTTGAAAAAACGGAGTGAAGTGGGACTGAGGTGAGGAATCAGATCATCTGTATTTAAATGTGGCCTCTTACTGGGTCTTCCCTCTGAGCCAGGGACAGTGCCAAATGCTTTCTATTAATTTTCTCATTTAATCTACACAGCAGCTCTATGACAGATATAGGATTTCCTCCCAGTTTTAGATTATCTCCCATTTACTGAGGTTAGAGAGGTGAAGTGAATTGTCCAAAGTCACAGAGCTACTAAGAAATGGAATCAGAGTTTGAATCCAGGTCTCTTTGCATTGAAACACTATTTTCCTTTTAATATGTATTGTATACCTATAGATATTCACTACTACCATTAATTACCACAACTACCAAAACCAACGACTCACATTTACTGGCCTCTTACTGTGTGCAAGACACTGGGCTGGATTTTCATATTTAATCCTCTGAACCACTTTGAGGTATTAATCTGATACCATCCCTTTTTTAGAGGTGCAGAAAATGAGGTACAGAGGGACTAAGTAAGGTAATTCAAGTCACACATCTAGAGTGTGGTGGGAGCAAGCTTTGGGGCCTGGCAGTTTGACTCTTGGCTCTGTCCTCAGCCACTACAGTACTTCCTGTGTAAGTAGTATCAGTGTGCCCATGCACCCTGTAGATGTGGCTTGAAGAGGGGAAGTTGGGGACATGTGTTAATTTCCTTGGGCTGCCATAACAAAGTTCCACAGACTGGGTGGCTTCAATAACAGAAATTTATTGTCTCAGTTCTGGAGATTCCCAGTCCAAAGTCAAATTGTTGGCAGAGTTGGTTCCTTCTAAGGGCTGTGAGGGGAGGATCTGTTCCAGACTTCCTTCCTTGGCTTGTAAAATGTCTGTCTTCATGTTCACATGGTGTTCTTCCTGTATGCATGTCTGTCTCCAAATTCCACTTCTTTCTAAGTTACCTGTCATATTGGAGTAGGGACCACCCTAATGACCCCATTTTAATGGGATTACCTCTATAAAGGCTCATAACAGGGCAGGTCCAGAGTTGTAAGAAAGTTCTAATATTTCTTAAAGTTCAAGTGATTAGAGAAGGGGAAGAGAGCTGGAGGAGTCTCAGAAGCCCTGCTGATGGGCAGAGATTGGGCTCATGGAAAGGCAGTTAGGATTTCTGTCTAGGAGAGAGCCTATCTGGCTCTGAAATATCTCTACTGCTCAGGAACCCATGGAGACATGGCAGAAATGCGTGACTATCCCCAATATAAAATGTGCGTGCTATGCTCTGCATGTCTCCTAAAGATACAGTGTGGGAATCTGTGAGAATACTCCCAACACAGGGTATGGGTTTTTTATGAAAAGTCAATAATAAGTCTGAAGTTTAGTAATACATAGTTATAAAGGATGTATGAGAAATACATGCTCTATAATTATATTGAGAAAACAATAAATAAGGTATGAAACAAGCTTTCACTGAGAATTTGATTAGGTTTTCCAGGGTTGTGTAACTTTGAATTACTGTAAATATCACTCACATACTCAATTCATTCATCCATCCATCCATCCATCCATCCTTCAAGCATTCTAAGAGTATATATTCTGAGTCCTGTGGTAACAGCTGGGAGAATAGTGAGATCATTGTTACTATTTCTGTCTTTAAGGCAAGCATATATTAAACAATAGCAACCTCAAAGGAGAAAATTCACTATTTTGAAAATATACTGCCCACTAATTTACATGACAACAACCCCTAGATATGCAGAAAAACCTTCAGGGGGCATGAATAAATAACACCATTTCTGAGGCCTAATTTGTATTAATTACTCTGTACCTATTGAGACAATACTTGATGAAAAATTTAAGACCTAGACTGAGACCTGTTTTGAACTGAAAGAATGTTGGTTCTGTTCTTCCCTGAGAGTTCTTTCCAAAAGGTAAGGGCTGTGTCTATCCTCTTCTCTTCTTTGGCTCTCTCTCTCCCCCCTCCCCACTTCCCCTATCCTGTCTCAGGATCAACAGCGTTCATCTCAGAGTTTGACACAAATGTTCCACAGTCTTCTTTCCACATGCAGCTCTGAAGGCTCCCCCAAAAATCCTGAAGGGGTTGTCAGTGGATCAGTTTATTGATCAGTAGAGGGCTCAGAATGGAAGCTGACTGCCAGAGCTATTCTCTGGATGTGATGTCAAGAGACAAATAAGTGAATGGATGGCAGAAGGACGTAGAGGCTGTTTGATGATGTAGCAGGGGCTGAAACATCATAGGGAACATCTGCAAGAGGGCACTGAGAAAAGCTGGGGTCAAAGAGGAACTGGGGACATTCCATTGGAGGGAAGGAAACCTTTGTCCCAATATGGGAGGGTGTTGGGCTTTTCATAGAACTCCCTGGGCATTAGGGCTAGAGATCTTTAACTCCCAGTACATCCAGTTTCTCCTAAGCATGTGGATTCAACCTTCCCAAAGTGGGATCTAATTCTCTGGTGGCATACTTCTTGTCTCTCTATCCTTAGCCACATTTCCCCCACCACCACTTTGCTTTCATATATGTTTAAATTACCACCAGCTAGTGGAGCCAAAGATCCACATATAAATCCTTGAAGGAAAGTGACACTTCTTTTTCTTCCAGAGCTACAACACAGAATGAGAACTTACAAAGGGTCGCAGAGGATTTTGCATGTGAACATTGCAGATTTTGGTTAACTCTGTATCTGCTAAATACAAAGAATATGCTATACCTGAAAACATTGTGGTCTATTTTTATTTAATACATTTTTCTATTTTGATCTTTTGAAAATAAACTTCAATGGCAAGGCTGGGTTTCATTTCTTTGGAAGGCAGGATTTAACCCTCCTTAGGGAGTTGTTTGAATGACAACTGTTCAGCAGTCGTATGTGGTGTGGGCTTCTAGGAAAGAGTAACAGTTTTGTCTTCTCTTTCTTCACAGGCTATTCTCTTAAGAAAAGTGACTTGACACTTTGTGTGCTGTGGAGGAGCAATTGTCCACAAACATAGGTTTATAGGGAAGAGTTCTCATCTGTAATTTCTCACTCTTCTCAAAACCCCATTTCAGCAGGAAGGCTGAAGTTTCTCCATTTTGCTCCTGCCATGATTGAACCTGGATGGCATTACAGGACCTAGGGGCTGTTTGATGATGTAGCAGGGGCTAAAACATCATGGGGGTGGGGGTGGGAGAGGGGGAGCTGGACTCTTCTTCTGGCATTTGCCCAGTGTGGCCTAGTTTGGGGTCAGGGATGATGGTGTGCAGAACCCAGGAGCTGTCTTGCTGGGACACAATTTGAACCCAGATACTTCTGAGCCTCCCACTTGAACTGATAGCCTGCTCAAATACTGGTTAAGTGGTCTGGCTTTTTTTGTGATGCTTGTACACTTGTGATGCATAACTGTTCCCCATCTTGATATCACTACATGCAATGGGGGGTCTTAATGAGCTTGGATCCTAGTTTCTGGGGATCAGTTCTTGACACTCTCAAGTATGGAGTTGATGCCCCCAGAATGTCCTATATTTTCTCTGTCACTATGTTCATAATTCATGTTGAGAAGTTAAAATTTCATTCTTAAAAATGGAACTCATCCACTTATTGAGTCACTAAACAAGTCCTTATTTTTGACTACTATGTGCCAGGCAATGTGCAAAAGACTGAAAATTCAGTGGTGGACAAAATATTCAAACAAAAAGGAAGTATATAGGGTAAAAGGGAAAGTACTCTTTTAAATCTTCCATCTCTACCTCAAGTCTCCTCTGAAGAAACCAACTTTTAATAATTTATAGCATGGGTTAGCAGACTGCAACCTGAGGACCAAATCTAGCCTGCCTCCTGCTTTTGTAAATAAAGTTTTATAGGAACCCAGACATGCTCATTTGAGTATTAAAGCTCTGTGTTTGCTTTCACTCTATAGCCACAGTTAAGTAGTTGCTATAGCAACTGTATGGCCCACAAAGCTGCAAATATTCACAGGATAGCCCTTTACAAAAAAAGTTTGCTCACCAGTGATTTATAGGATATGTGACTCGAACTCTTCTTGTTGTATTTTATATGTGCATATATATTGATGTTTTGGTTTGTGCATTTTTTTACAACAATATTATGTTATATGTATTATTCTTTAGTCTGCCCTTTACCCTCAATTGCTTGCATAAATTGTCCTCAAACAGAGAACTGTTCACTATTTCTAGTTCAGCCCTTGGCATGGTCTCAGGTACAAAGGTGATACTTCATAAGTATTTGTGGAATGACTGAATGAAAAGATATTTTAAATAAAGTTCTAAAGTTATAAATTGTTTACTTAAAAAATAATTCAGAGCATACTCAAATTATCCATATTATTACATTATTACATTATTGTAATGGATACATTACAAATTATCCATATTATTACATTATTACATAATGTTATTATAACATTATTATATTATCCATATTATAATATATTATATATGATAAATATATATTATATCCATAATATAATGTTATCTATTTTATAATCTCCTTCCTTATATTCCATTGTGATTTCTTGGGTGAGAGAGAAAAAGGAACAACATCCATCTGTCTCTGGAGACTTGTGTAAGGACATAAGACTTAAAGGTGTAAGCCACCTGTGGAATAGGTTGAAATGGAAGCCTGGTTGACAGCTGGCCTTCTAGGAAACAAAAGGCTTTCCATATAGCTCAGTAAGCTCTTTGCTGAAGTGGATACTGGCAGCCTTCTTCATTTGTTCATATTGTATTTCATGTTTTGAGTACATGGATTGTATTGGTCCAATGCCCATAGCATTATAACATGTAGATACATTGCTCAAAAGGTAACTCTCTTACTAATATTTTGTAGCTTGTGTTTTTATTGAGGGATAGTCTCAGCTAGGCAGTATGAGTCATGTATTTAGCTATTTATGGGGATCTTTATTTTCACTAAAGGTGGGAAGGTCTGCTTTCTTATCAAGTATGTTATTTTGCATAATTTTGGCAAATCCTCTCCTTGCATATCAAGGAGACAGTTTTAGGTGGCTTTATTCTATTTGAATTACTTTCTTTTCTTTTTGTGCCCTTCCCTGTCATGCCTCAAATCTTCCTTGTCTAACCTTGGCAAAGCATGAGGTGAAAGTAGAGCAGGTGTGTTGCCAGGTGAGGGGTGAGATGTGTGGGCACATGGGAGCCTAGCTGCTGAAGCCTTTCCCGAATTTCTGTGTGGGAGGAAAATGTGTGCGTCTTCTACCATCTGGCCATACTTGATGTTGATCTTTCTTTCTCTGAGGCATGTATTTGATTTGGGGGCACAAAGTGGACCTCAGGGAGGAAAGTGTGATTCCAGGCAGATTTCTCCTTAACACCTGGGACCTGGAGTGGGATCATGGCTACTTGGTGAAGCCAGACTCTTCTGCCCTCTCTCTGCCCCTGCCCCCCTCCCCCCGCCAGTCTGTGAGCACTCTTGGGTGGGCACAGCATGAAATGAATGATGATAGTTACAGGTATAGGGACCCTTTCAAATTATCTCAGGAAAAACTGTCTATTACGAGGATACTGCTGAACTAGATTCAAAACTGGGAAGGTGGGAGAGGTGAAGGTAGTTCTAGAGATCAGTAACTTCTCTCTCTGTATCCAGTTACCTTCCTCTCCTTGTCCATATCTTCAGCTTGCCATGTTCATCATACTTTCCTTACCAGCCTGTCTCATTTTCAGCTTTATAAACCTGTTTTCCACCCTCCACACTGACCAATACAACATATTCTCATTGACAGCAGCAATTCTTACATATTGGAATCTCTGGAGGTCTGTAAGAATAGGTTGAGAAAATCCCTGAGTTTGTTCTGATGAATTCCTTTTAGGAAGAGCACACCTTCCTGGTTGAGAACCATTACTTTCCATATTGGCTTTTTAACTTCTTTCATAGAAATTCATGAATTTTTTCTCCTTTATTCCTCAAACCTTAATGTGCCTATGAGTCACTTCACAATGTTGTTAAAATGCTGATTCTGATTTGTGAACTATTAACAAACTATTGTGTTTGTGGCAAGTTTCGAGGTGATGCCATTGCTGCCGATTGGTGGACCACACTTTGAGTAGCAAAGCTTTAGAGCCATGTTGCTAAGACTAGTGTGTATCAGAATTATCTGGGGAGCTTATTCACATGAAGATTGCTGGGCACTGCCACCGGGGTCTCTAATCCACTAGGCCTGGAGTGGGGCCTGAGAATTTGTGTTTCTAACAAGTTTCCAAGAGATGCTGATGCTTCTTTGGGATCACACTTTGAGAACCATGGCACTAAAACCATGGTGTTCACCCTTGGCTTCATATTAGGATCAATAGGAGACCTTTGCAAAATATATATATCTAGTTCCCCTCCTCACCATCCTGGTTTAACTAGTCTGTGATGGACCCTGGCACATGTGTGTTTGAGAAGGTCACTAGGTAATTCCACTTTGCAGCCTGGCCAGAGAAAACCTAGAGAATTTAATTGACCAACTCTGTGAATTTGCTGCTGTAGATCAAGTTCTTGTCTGTGGTCTGTGGTCTAAACATCTGTAACCAGGAGGGGTTCATATGGGTTACTTGTAGTCGCTTAGGCTAAAAAAAGCTGTGAGTGGGCCAGCTGCTGTTAGAAGAAGCCATAGCAGGAAGATGGTTGATGTTTGTAGCTCTCTGAAAATAACAATAACAATACCTCATTCAGGGGGTTCTCATAGAGGGTTCAATGTAGCTGCTGTAGGCTTGGTACAGAGTAGATGTTTAAGCATTGGTAATAAGCACTGGTAGTAAGCACTGGTAATTAAGCACCTCTGGTCCCAGGAGTGTAGTGGTTGCTATTCTTAAACCTTGGGGTTTATGAGAGATACCTGAAGTGTGCCACCATCATTTTTTATGGCACTGGTAGCAGAACAAATATTTGCACTGTCTGACACCCCTAGTCTTTGCACTCATGAGTTACCTGACTTGATTCTGTCACTGGCCTGTGAGTCTCTTGGTTCTAGGGGGTCATACATCACTCTTCCAAGCATCCTGGCCACCATGACCCCTCGGTTAGTTTCAGCACATGGTAATAATGAAAAGACACAGGCAGTGCTGCCAGGTAAATTGGGAAAGATGGAGCTAGTGCTTGTGCAGTGCCAACGTGGGCTCAGCCCCCACCTCAGCTTGAAGGAGAGGATCTTTCAGGATTTGCTTGCATCCCTGAAGCATTGCTCAGTAATATCTAGACAGTTCCTGTTGGAACTGAGAAGACCTCTATAAGCAACTTAATACAATCACCTCATTTTACAGATAGAAATGTTGAGGCCCAGTGAGTGAAGAAACAGTTATCTCTGGGTGTTGAATTATACTGATTATCCAGTGACATAATATTAAATGGAACCAGCAGTGTAATTACAGGGGACAAAAAACTTGCAAGTTTTTCTTCTTCTTTAATTTATAACTGTGGAGAGCTCTGCAAGGCAGGATACCAGTAGTTTTTACTTGTGCCAGGCATTGTGCTAAGCACTTTATATCCATTACCTTATTTCATTGTCACAGTAACCTTAGAGGTTGGTGCTTTTATTAACCACAGTTCATGAATAAGTAAAGTGAGGCTAAGAGAAGCTATAATTTACCCAAGATCATCCTGATAGCATCAGAGCCCAAGAAATCTGATTGCAGAGTCCATGTTCTTCACCAATGCACCTGCTCCTGTGCTTTGAATGAGACTGTGTAGAGTGTGCCCCGCAAAAGAGGCTAGATGTGTGAAAAGTGGGCAAAATCCAGCCTTTCATTTCTGGCATAGCTTGGTTTTATTGTACCTGGGTGGACAAGGATCATAAAATCCTAACAGTACCAAGACAAGATGGGATCTGTGACTGCCTAAGCCAGAGAGTGAAAGGAACAGTCTCCTTGCACATGTTCTCTCATTCCACCTCTCTCTTGGTTGGATGCAGCCAGTCGTGGTGTTGTGTTTGGGAAAAGGTAAAATAGGATAGAGCTGCTTGGTGAGTTATCGTAATTTTAGAGCTCATAAAATATTTGTGAAAGCTTTTCTCAGAGTCGGACTTGAAATATTTCTTAACTCCCATGGCCTGAATCACACCATGGGGCCAATAATATTTCTTGGAAGAAATAATATTTCTTCCAACCCAAGTGTCTTTGTCTTAATTTGTCTTAATTGATGCTACCCTAGGATCCTGAAGGGCACGAGTGAAGAGAATCTGGTTGGCTGTTAACGTGACATAATTTCAATTACTTATCAGAATCCCTGCCATTTCCTGTGGTCACTTAATAACAAATGAACTTTGTAGCATCTGTCTTCATAATAGTGCAAATTAAATTGGAATGTTGCTGGTGGGAAAAAAAATCAGCTAGAGGGAGTCACTTGGAAGGAACACAATGAGAGGAGAAAGACTGCAAATATTCTAGCCGACATAAGTAAAATAGTCCTCCCTGTTTGGATAAATTTGGGAGTTTAAATAGAATGCAGAAAGATTTAGCCTTCAAATTGGACCTGGAGCCACACAACAGATTTATCATTTCTCCTTTTGATTTAGAGGGAAGGAGAGGAAAATGGATGCATTCTCTCCTCTTGGTGGTTAGCTGGCTTCCAGGAGAGTGTGCAGAAAGGATTTCCAGTCCCAGGAGCCCCGGGAAGCTGCTTTCAATAGCTTTTATGGTCTCAGTGCTTGAGACTTTAATTTATTTGACATTTGGTTGTTGAAGATGATTTATTTTCATTATCTCAGGCACTTGAGAGGGAAAATTTAGAGACTAGGAAATGAGAAAGAAGTTCTTTAGGTCCTGGCTACTCAAAGTGTGGTCTCTGGGCCAGCACATCACCCAGGAGTACTCTCCAGTCCCCACTCAGAACTACTGAATCAGAATCTGTCCCTTTGAGAAGCATTGCTTTAGGATGTCTTCTGCTGGTCTTCGGGATGCTCAAGAAGGGTTGTAGGTTGTGCTGGTCTAATATTCAGGCCGGTGTAACTTCTGCACACTATACCCAGCACAGCACCTGGCATCCGTCTCCTTATCATTGCCATGTCATCAATTAGCAACACTGATAACTGGGTGTTTCCTGTGTGCCCAAGCATAGTTAAAAGTGCTTTGCAAATGCCATCTCATTTTTTCTTCAGAAAAACTGAAGAAAAACACCATTGTTATATCTGTTGTATAGATGGGGAAATGGAGATAAGAGAGATCGAGCACTTTTTTTTTTTCCTCTGTGGAATTGAAATTGAATTGCTTAGAGGAGGCAGTGTGAGAGTAATGGAAAGAGCTTGGTCTTTGAGGTTGGATAGACACTAGTTAATGTTGATTTGTTCTGAATATTAGCAAAGGAACCTTGGGGATATTATTAAATTCCTTTAGGTCATTATGAGGGTAAAGTACAATAACATGTAGACTGGCTAGCAGAATTCCTAGAACATAGTGTTCAATAAATAGTTTTCTTCTTCTTTTTCAATATTTCCTCCCTGCTCTTTTTCCCTTTCCTTCCCTTCCCTTCCTTCATCCTGTGGTACCTTCCTGCTAGCTAACCTTGGTCCATCATTTAAGTCCTAAGCACATCTTCCTATAAAGCCCTATGTATGTGTTTGGGACGGAGGTTTTGTAATACATGTATCTTCTTCAATGTACAGCTTGGGAAGGACTAAATATAAAGCCTTAAATCAGTTGTCAGTAGCTTTATAAGCATCCATGATTTAAATGCCTACGTTAGATGATTCCTTGGGTCCAAGTCTATGCTGTGCAAGTTTATCTGCTGATCTGATTTGGAAGCAAGTGCCTTCAGGTAAGTGTGTGAAAAGGTGCATATTCATTACTTTACCTGGAATCTGGCTGAGTTAGAATCCATTCTCATGAACTGCTATCTCCATGACCTGAGGCCATTCCTCAGTGAAACAGAGCAGTGGTTAAGTGCACAGACTCTGGGGCCAAATTCTGGATCTGATTCTTGGTTCTAATGCTGACTAGCTGTATGAAATGGCAAAGCTGTCTAACCTCTCTGTGCCTTAGTATGTTAATCTGTAGCATAAGGATCATTAAACCCATTTCATAAGCTGTTGTGAGGATGAAATGAGTTGATGACTGTAAAGCTCCTAGAATGGACCTGGCCCATGTTAAAGCCTTATGGAGATGGTAGTTTCCATCATACTTAATCACTTTGAGCCCCCATTTCCTCACCTGTGTAACTAGGATGATACAGTCTCCTATAGGGCCAGAGGCTTAAATGTGGTGGCATAATAGGTCTAGCACAGTTTCTGGCAGGAGGAGGTAGGTGCCCAGCTCATGATTTTTCTCCCACTGAATTAGTGAGACTTGTACAGTATCTATGGTTTTGAAGAGTTGGTCATGTGCTTACGCTCTGCATTTATGTACATAAGTTGGGGATCTCAAGTTGGGAATTTTTCTGAGGTCCAATTTAAATTACTCATTGATTTTTATTATATGAATCTTTAACAAGAAAGACTTCTTATGAGCTGAAAACTACATAATGTAATAATAATAATAATAATAATAATGAAACAGCTGAGATGTTTCCAGAGTTTTCCTTGGAGAACTCACACTCCTCTCTAGGGTTGGCGTTAGGGCAGATGTTGACTGAAATGTCATTTAGATAAGAAGATGCATCCATGGCAACTAATGAGCCTGGAAATAGACTGGGAAGACTCAACTGGCAGCAGGTCAGGTAAAAAAATGACAGAAATGGCATTCTTGAAATGCTCTCCCGCCAATCATTAGCTAAACTTGGCATTCAAATTGTCCTGGGCGAGAGGTGATCATAGTGGATCAGTGCAGCTAATTTCTTTATAGTCCTGGGACTCATCATTACGACATCACTTGTAACCTTGCAAGCCTTCTGAGAAGTGGGAAGGCACAGCATGACATTGTTCTTATTTTATGGATTGGCAGGGATGTTCTTAGGAAATATTGTGAGGTGTGGAATTTGGTGTGTCTCTTGGGGCTCAGCCCTCCATGATTGCCTGCCCTTGCCACCTCTCTCCCTCTCTTTTCTTTTCTGGTTATCAAGGTGAGGCGTTTAGATGATATGTTGTATAGCTTAAGGTGTTATTTCTTACCTTTGAGAATATTGCATTTTACAGTTTCTTAAAGACTAAAAAATATGTAACAAGTAAAGCACAATTTGAGGACCTCCTGGTATGAGTTGCTTCAACATCCATAGAAGAAGCCTGTGTTTTGGATTGGGACAAAGAACCATTTTCCTTATCTTTAGAGCCTGCTGGGGCTTCCACTTGTTGTCTTAGCCTTGAGAAAAGCAGACATGGCTCCACGTGAACTACTCTCTGTCCTTGTTCTCTTGCTCCAGTAGCTCTTGACTTTTAACTTAGTTTGTCCTCTCTGCTCAGTTCACCCTGCCAGTGGCCCATGCAGGCTGCATATAACCAAACAGTTGGGTCTCAAAACTAAGAGATTACCAAACCTAGCTTAAGTTCAATGACCTTAACAAATGCCTGATACTACCTCTTGTTTCAGAACATCTAGATAAGGTCAGTTAGTTAAAAATATACTTTTGTATTTTCCATTTTTAGTAAAATGTAAGTCTACCTTGGGTTTTCCCTTGTTTATTTGGATCTTCACATTTTAGACCTGAAGGTAGTCTAAGCTAATGGTCCCTAAACCCAGACTCTTGGGGAGTTTAAAAAGTCTATTCCTGCACCTTAATCCAGCCCCACTGAGTCAAACTCTTTGATGGTTGGAGCCCAGTAATCCTGGGACTCTGTGTTGGAACAAGAACAACAAAAACTCTGCATGTGATACTCATACAGCCAATTGGCTTCCAGTCCAAGCACCAGCACTTAGGAACCAGTCCAACACTTTTCAGTTTATAAATGTTGAAACTTAGGCCCAGGAAACTTGGCCAGTCACAGAGCAAGGCTGTAAGCAAATTGCCTTCATGACTTGCTTTATGATTATCTTTAGCCTTTCCATCACCGTGACCATGTAGAAAGTGTTGACAGGCTGGCTGTGCTCTAAGTGAGAAGGTGCCAACATGTTTCTTCTTAACCAGCATAGTAGCAGCATTCCCTGAGATTGTTAGTCACTAGCCTCATCCTGTTTTATCAGTAATGGCTTTTAGTTTTATAATGCCCCACTGGGCCTACTTTTTATTTACAGGGCTTTCTATTATGGTTAAAGAATATTCCATTGTTGCTTAATTTCCAAACAAAGTGTGCATAAATAATTTATTGATGCAATGTTGCACTCAGACAATTTTTTGAAATTGCCCTGTGTAACTTTATTAAGTGCAGAACCGGGAATGCTAATTTGTCTGATTGGGAAGTGGGGGGGGGGGGAGGATCTATATATTATTAAACCATTCAGGTGGTAAACAGCATCATCCCCCTTCCCCCAAGTCCTAATCACTGTTTTTAGTCATCAGATTTAAATTGTAAATGAAACAGGGTCGGTGCATTAGAAAAGCACATGCCATGTTTTGTTAACATAATCAGAAAAATGGAGTTGCTACAAACCCTTTCCCCATCTGCCAGTCATTGTATTAAATGCTTCTGTGATTTTATTAGAATTCTCTGTCCCTGCAGATGCCAGTCAGCTGTGAAATTGAAATTGCAAACAGAAATATTACATTTTCATCCATAGTGGAAACTGAGAAAGTCCATTTTTTTTGACAGGAAAAGAAATGGCATGACCTTTTCAACTGGGTCATTCTCTGTTTGGGTTTGAAGGCAGTTTGGGCTCCTGTCCTGAAAGGGAGAAAGGAGCGTGGCTCTGCATTTCTGTTGGCTTTTTCTGGCAATCTGATCAACAAGTATCCTCCACAGTTCACAGAGAGCTTTTGAGTGTTTCTGAATACAACCCGTTTCCTTTTTTCCTTTTCTGAGTGAATGGAGGTTGTGCTGGAGTGGCGTTAGTTCTTGGGAGGTACAGACATTTCAACAAGATATCAGCTCTAACATTTCACAATTCTCTAGAGGGTAGGGAGGATTAGTGATAAATAGTTCTTGCTGAGCTGTTGCAACCCAAGTTGGGCCTGATGTGAACATCAAGAACTATAGTTGGATTGTTTTTGCTTGGAACTCTTTCCTCTCTTCTTTCTGTGGATCATTCCTGACCACTCTTTTTGTCTTTCTTAAATATCACTTTCTCTTGGAAGACTGCCTCCATCAGCCTTATCTACTCACTCAAGACGAGGTTGTTTGCACCTGCTTTGAGATACTATTGCTCTTACCCTGGCTCTACTATGGGTTTTACTAATAGTAAAGACCTGCCTCCCTTCCTAGATTGTAGACTTTCTTAGAGGCAGAGACTCTTCAATCTTGCTCATTACTGCATCTCCAGGCTTAAAATGATACAGGTCTCCAAGAGTTGGATGGGTCAATATTTGTTAAATGAAGGACTGAATGAAAGGTACTTCCAGAAACAGCTTAGGTGAGAGGTATTGGGAAAACAGGCTGATCAGACTGGAATATAGGATGGAATTCCATAGGGTGGAAAATAGAATGGGAACCAGAGAAATTACAGTAATCACACAGTGAGAAAGTCTCCCTGACAGCATTTATAAACTCTGGCCAAGGTTTTGAGGTGGAGGGAGAAAGTTGAGGTGGATCTTTTATCTTCAGTTTCAACTGTAAATATTTTGTGGTTTGGAAAGGAAATGATGATGAAATACTTTTTTAACATAGGTAATGTTGTAGTACTGTGCGTAACAACTTGAGTTGAAGAGACCTGGCCTCGCACTTTTTAAACTCAGCACAGAGCCTAGCTCAGCTTAGTCACTGCGTATTCATGCTGCCATATGTCAGGCCCTGTGTTAGCTTCTTCTCCCACATTATCTCATTTAATCTTCAAAATATTCCTATGGTTTTAGGTACAGTTTTTATCCTCCTTTTGCAGATATGGAAACTGCAGTGTGGAGAGGCCCTCTGAGTTGCCGTAGGTCACATAGCTTATTTGTGATGAAGCTGTGGTTTGAATCTATGCTTGTTGGATTCCAAAGCTCAACAAACTCCTAACCACGATGATGGGCTCCATCTCTACACAGATCAGAATAGGTGTTTGACAAATCTGTGTTTAACTACCTTGAGGAAGGACTATGGGGATATAGGCAGGACTGGCCACTGGATGTGCCAGATGGTTCTTTCAGTGTTGCCTAAAAATGAAGTAACTGGGGGGAGAGGTCCCCCTTCCATTGGAGGGAGTGGCTGTGCCTCCAGTTCATACAAGCTCTCTGGGTGCCTTGGGCCAGGATTGCCGGCACTGTTGTGCGGCTTCCCTTAGCAGCCATGCCCAAGTTCACATTGTTTTCTCTAGACCTGGATGGCTGCTTCCTTGAAAATCCTATAAAAAGAGAAAGCAGCAGGGAAGGGGTCCATTTCCTGGAGCACAGCTGGTGATGCCCAGCTGTTCCTGATGCTGTTCTGTCTGTGGGATGCTGAGGGAATGAGTGGGCCATGTGCATGGTCCTGATGCAGAGTTCCTGCCTGAGAGTTCCAGCCTGCATGGTGTGGTAGTTACATGGTCTTTGTCTATACTCCTTGCTTGCTGGGACCAGAGGGAAGGAGCAAGCATCTCTCGAATTTGAGGCAACAAAATAAAAGCCACAAAAACAGCTCTTTGTGCTGCAGACCCTCCTGCCCTTTTTGTGAGTTTCTATGTATGATGTTGGCCTTCAGTGTTTGTTCTTGGTAGCCACATACATTATTCTGTCCATTTAATTATTATTATTTTAAACAGTTTTAACATTTATGGGACACTATTACCATGTGCCATGCTATGAACTAATTGCAGATACTTGTCATAGCATAACTAGTTCCTTACATTAGCGCTCTGAAATATTATAATCTCTATTCACAGATAGAAAAAACTCATAGCTTAGAGAGGCTTAGTAACTTCCCTAGGATCACATACTAATGTAAGTTATGGAACTGGACAACCACTGAGGTCTATCTGACTCCATAGTCCAGTTCTAAAATCAGTACATCATGCTGCCATTCAATACAATGCTGAAGAATTGGTTGGACCACATTAATGGGCATTGTCTTTGAAGTCATTTCTCTGGTGCAGCTTTGAGATGCACAATAGTTGGGAGGTATATTGATGTAGGCAGGTGGGCAGTTATTTTTGCTGCCAGAACTGCTCCATATCTATGACTACCTCCTCATCAACAAAGTCCATGCACAGCTGAAGGACCCCAGAGGCAATTAAATTTAGTTAGGAGGCAGTACTTCCCCAGTGGATAAAAAAGCAGCACCAGATCATTCTGGTCTCCTCTGTAGAGCTAGCTGGGCACTTAGCTCACCAGTGTTTTTATCCCCTAGGCTATAAGCCCAGTGGCTTACAAAAGCCTCTCTGGCAAAAATCTCTAGGAGGCACCTGCTATTTTTGAATACTGTCTTCCTTTGCTGGCACGGTTCTGGAATTTAATTATGGATCCTGGATTAGTGTAAGGCCATGTTCCATCTGCTACTGTACTTAGCTCCTTTTCCTCTCAAGAGAAGGTGCCGTTTCTCCCTCCCTCCTCCAATTTCTGTTTGGCGTCAGGCTTGTCAAAGGTCTTAACTGCTGTCTAGTGGGTGCCTTTGGGTTGGTGTATCACTTCTGATATCTGCCCAAACTGGCTGCCACCAGCCTTGGGATTTGCCTTCTGCATTTTGCAGAGCCTTACCCCACACACACTTTTTATAAAGTCCACAGCAGACTTGATTATAAGAAAGGTCAGGGTAGACTGGCTTTTGAACACTGACAAAACGCTGCCATTTCTCCTGATCAAAGGCAACCAGAGATCAGCAGCACATTTGAGAAACTGCAAATTGGCATCATGCGTAGTCCCCTGAAGCATTCTTGGAAGTCTGCTTCTACTGTGGCAGCTCGTGCCTCAAAGCCTCAGTCTGTTCAGAAGGATGGCCTGCCTGAAGTTCATAGTCTGGGCTTAGCCCAGCAAAGCTGGGCTGCTTGCTATGAGTTTGCAAGCTCTTAACCCTGTATAACAGGGTAGCTTATTCATGAAGTTGGCATGTTTTGTGAAATCTGGGTTCTGCAAAGGTAGACTGTTCCAGTGGCAGGAAAGGGCTCTTTATAGGATCCTGGAACTGGATGATTTTGTCTAGCAGACTTTTTTTTTTTTTTTTTTTTTTTGTATAGTTGTGATCTATTGGGTTTCTTCAGATGGTGTCCATCTGCAACAGGGAGCCATCAGTGCCTGTGATAGGCCAAAAATTGTCCCACCCCTCCCCTTCCTCCTCCCAAAGATCTCCATTTCAACCCCCTGGAACTTGTGAATTTTACCTTATTTGGAAAGAGAGTCTTGGCAGATGTGACTAAATTAAGGATTTGAAAGAGATCATCCTGGATTATCAGGTAGGCCCTTACTGCCATCACAATTGTTTTTATAAGAGAGAAGGGAAGAGACAAACTTCTGAAGAGGAGGAAAAACTGGCTCCACAGAGGCAGAGATTGGAGTAATGTGGCCACAAGTCAAGGAATGCTTAGAACCAGCAGAAGCCAGAAGAACAGATTGTCCTCTAGAGCCTCCAGAGGAAATGTGCCCATAAACCCCTTGACTTCAGACTCCTGAAACCATTCATTTCTGTTGTTTGAAGCCACCCAGCTTGTAGTTACCTGTTAAAGTAGCCACAAGAAACTGATATATTGCCTTCATCAGTGTCCAACAATTTCTTACTTATATTTCCCTCCTTTCAAAGGAGTTTATGTACCTACTACCCATACTACCTACATGTGTTACAAATTTTTCTCTGTGTGCATGTGTATGAATATCTGCTGACACTCTACAGTTTTAAAAGTCCTTTGAGCAAATCTATGAAGGTTCACAAAGTTTATTTCCTTAGTTTACTCTTGGGGTTAAATGCCTTGCTTTGGAGTCTACCTGGCCCTGAATTGGCAACCTGGCTTAGTATTTAAGAAACAAAGCACGAGAGACTCTTGAATACTGAAAACAAACTGAGGGCGGAAGGGGGAGGGGGAAAGGGGAAGGCGGGTGATGGTCAGGGTGGAGGACACTTGTGAGGAAGAGCACTGGGTGTTATATGGAAACCAACCTGACAATAAGCTATAAAGTTAAAAACAAAGAAATAGTATCCTTTGCTCTTTTCTGAACATGGCTTCCTTAATTGGACTTTGTTCTTAAATGTAATGAAGGAATTGAAACATTATGGAATAGTTAAGAAGAACATTCTCAAATCAGAATGGTTGGGTCTAAACTGTCTCTCCCTTTCTTATTAGCTGTGTGACTTTGAGCAAGGTACTTAACCTCTCTGGGCTTCAGTTTTCTTATCTGTGGAATGGGGATAATAATGTCTACGTTATAGGGTTTTTGTGAAGTTTAAATGACTTAATTCATTTGACTCACTTGCTCCCACAATTCATTTGACTCACTTCTCCCACAGTGGGAGAAGACCCTTAAAAGACGTGGTAATCACTAAGCAGTGTGAAGTTCTTAGTATTTTTATTAGATACAACTGGCACCAGTTGAGGACAAGTAAATGGTAGGCCCCGCTGTATCACAGGTGAGGAAACCAAGCTCAGAAAGGTGAAACAATGCGCCAGTGTTGACACAGCTAGTGAATGGCAGAGCAGGGAGCACCCAGGTCACAAACAAAGGTGTAAATTCCCAGAAGAGAAAATCTTTCTAGACAAAATGTTGAATAGGGTGTGATTTTAAGATAGGTATTCTCTCACTCCCCTAGGTCCCTCAGTTTAGTTGGCATCCCCAGTGTGCCTTTAGATTTCTTGTTCCAGATCTTTCTCATCTACCCACATCTGGCTTGTGTCCCTTCTTCTAGGATCTTATTTTTCCGGGGGGAAGCTATCTGCTCTGAGACTCTCTGGTACTGAGTATGTGGGTAATAGTGTGTTAATATCCGTTCTTTCAGATAAAATACTTTTATTTTGTCAAGAATGTTCAGTTTATCATGTCCAAATATTGTTGGGGTTTGGTGATAAATATCACCCCTTTTTTTTGTGCCCTAGTGTTGATCCAGGGGAGTCAATGATTAGCTTTATTCCCTATAAGTTGTACTGTGGCATGCACATTTAGACCTGTAGGCACATGAGCTTGCTAACATCTCACCTAAGACTACAACATACTTATCTACCTAGTCACTGGCATTGTAGCATACTTGTACAGGGACAATACACTTTTTTAAAATGTCATGGCAGAGAACAGACTAGAAAACATGTTTTTGGCAAGATGCTGATTCCCCAAAGAGAACCCAGAAAGGGCCAAGCCATGCTTTCTGTAACTATAACTTGAGAACATGAATCTAGCTAACTTGTAAATGTCTCTTCCCTCCCTCTTAATTCAGTACAGTTATATTATGATGTTCCATGTAACCTGCCCACATCTATGCCATGTCATGACAGAGATGAGACTAGAATCTGGCGTTCTTGACCTTAGTGCAGTTTCTTTTTACTCCACACTGCCCTGACCTTCCTGCCCACACCCATTTTTATGCTAGAATGAAAATCCACTGACATTACCCTGAAATGATATATTCAAAGATGCCATATAATATTTATAATGCTTATTGGAAATGCACAATGTTTTGCCCAGAGATAGACTTCTGATCATTAGACTGATGTAAACAACTGTCCACTTGGGAGAGGTTTAATTACCAACTCCAGATGTCGGGGAAGCTGGTTCCAGGACTCCAGCAACCTGGCTATCTCTCTGCTAGCAGGTATCTTCCACCTCCCGATCAGCCGTTCACAGTGGACACCTCATATCTCTGCAGTAAGAGCAGATGTTCCAGACACTTGGAAATAAAGAGGAGATGGCCGGCGATCAAATATACAGAGGTTCCTAGACTACGTGATGCTTTGCAGATTTTCTCTCCCTCTTCTCTGGTTTCTGGGAAAGTTTCTGGTTTCTAAATGATCCCCCTTTTCTGTAGTGTTGAAAACATTGCAGTGTTTTGGCACGTTGCTCTGTACAGCCCTATCTTTTGGTAACATACCTGTTTTTCTCATTTTTCTTTCAAAAGGAGTAATTGTGATAAAACCCAGCAAATCTTTCACTCAGTTGCTAGACTCATTAGATGACTATAGCATGGCATAAGTGTTCACTGTTCTATAGGGTTGTTGGCAGAAACAAAATCTGTGATTTAGACTACAGATGCAGCACAGGTGTCACTCATCACCTAAAATATGTTTATATGTACATTTGTGACTACAGAATTGTGACTAGAGGTACCACCTACCTCTACACACACTAGGTAATTGCAGCTCCATAGCTTTAAATACCATCTCTATGTTGACACTTTCCAAATTTATATCTCTAGCTTCAACCTCTTTCTTGAATTTCAAAATCAATTCTCAGTTGCCTACAATGTTGTACATGATTCATAACGTGTTCTTTCTAGTGAGGACTCGGCTTCAGCTTCATAAACCTCTTAGCAGACACACAGACACTCCCTCCCACATGGCTTCATCCATTCAATTCACATGACTGCATGCCACAGTCACTCAATTTCAGCATGTCTCTTTGAAAATGTCAGCTTTTAAAAAGTATTTGCAACTTTTATCATAAAGGATTAATATCTCTAATATAGAAAGAGCTTCTAAAAATAGAGAAAAAATGCCAACAACCCTATAGAAATTGGGATAAAGTTATGAACAGAAAGATAATAACAAAGAAATGCAAATAGCTTTTTACCATATAAAAGATGCTCAGTCTTACCCACAACAAGAGAAATGCAGATTAAAACCTTAAAGAGAGATACAACTGTTGATACTGTTGATACAAACTCTTGGGAAAGCTGTGGGGAAATAGGCGCTTTCATTCATTCATTCATTCATTCATTGCTGCCAGGAACTCAGTATGGTACAACCTCTATGGAGGGGAATTTGGCAATAGTTAGCAGAATCATACAATTATTTATCTTTTGACTTAGCAATTCCATTGTTGGGTGGTCATCAAGACCTGCTGAGGGGATAGATGAGGGTGAGGGATTCAATGGAGCATGGAGGAAGGAGAAGCTGAATATTAATTCTGGCCCCAAGATCAACTGCAGCAATGGGCTATAGTTCATACCTGACCTCCTCCTTCTAAGTTTCTCTTTGGGAAGAGAGTATCATGAGACCATAGAGCAGCTATGTTCCCAAAAGCTGAATGGATAAACAATTCTGTTCATCACAGGGAATGGACTCTTGTTCCTTTATCTTTATTTTTCTTATTTATTACCACCTATTGCTTTATGGAATTATTTATTTATTATTCTCTCCTCTACTACAATGTGTAAGCTTCATGAGAACAGCCTTCCTTCCCACTCTTCCTTGTTTCCCGTATCTATGCTGTTGAGACAGTGCCTGGCTCATAATAGGTGTCAGTAATATTTTTACTGGATGAATTTAAAAAATGAATAAAAAAATGAGCAAGACTAAGACAGACTCTTTATGTTTATTTTTTTCCTGTGGTTCTACATGTTATATGATACTTAGTTGATAAATATTTGTAGAATTGAATATTGTGTATGTGATTTCTCACCATCTGGAGAAAATTTAATATTAATTACAGTTTCATAAGTAAGAGATGAATAAAATATCCATACAACAATGAGTACCTTAACAGATAAGGCCAGAATTGTCTGTATCCACTGGCCCTGATTTCTTCCTAAATATTCTTGAATTTTGATATGTATCATTCTTAGACCCATCTAGTTACATGTTTTTAAACAACATCTCTATCTCTGTATCAGTACAGTAAATAATAATCTGTGCATTCTTACTAAATACTGCAATTGTGAATGCATGTATGCAAATGATGAGTGGTATTAGAAAGTACATATTCTGCAGCTTTCCTTTTTCTTTCAAAATGTATCTATCTTGGTGCTGGTTCTCTGTCACTCCCTGTTAATGGTCTTTATTTAAAAAAAACTGCCCACAGTTTCATAATTTGGATATGGCATAGTTTCATCAACCATATTCTTACTTATGGATAATTAGGTAGTCTCTAATATTTTATAGTACTGCAATGCTTTACTAAATGTTTTTATATACCTTTTTAAAATATGGATATGAGCATTTAAAATTCTAATCAGTATGGCTAAATTGTTCTCCAAGGGGACTGTACAAACTCACACTTCCACATGAAATGTGTGAAGGCACCTGTTTCACCTCATCCTCACGAATGCTTAATATTATCACATTTTAATACTTTTTGCCAATCCAATAGGTGAAAAAAGCATATTTCACCGTTGTTTCAATTTGCATTTCCCTGATCACAAGTAAGGTTAAATCTTTTTTGTATTTCTGTTAGCCATTCATAGTTTCTCTTCTATGAATTATCTGTTTGTATTTTTGCCCACTTTTCTATTGAATTGTTTGTATTATTGATTTCTAGGAGTCATTTGGATAGCCAAGACATTAACTTCCTGTCATGTAATGTATATTATAAATATTTTCTCCCGGTTTATTTTGTACCTGTAAACCGTGTTCATTTTGTGTTTTGTCATACAGAAGTTTTGAAGTTCAGTCTAGTCAGATAATGAATCATTGTTTTTTTTTTTTCTAAAAGTCTTCTTTGTCTTAAAGTTTTCAGCCTCAAGGACAGTATATTCACCCATAATTTCTCTCATTGTTATTATGGATTTTTTTTTATTTAGGTCTTTAATCCACCTGAAGACTGTCTATCAAATTTCCACATGCCATTCACTAAATGATTTCATGTAGCTATTCTTTCACTATTATTGTATATTGCATCCATCTTCTTTTATACAGTAAGCAGACTTCTGATCAGATATGCTCAAATCATTCCTGTCAATAAAGTAACTTTTAAAATGTACAGAGAATGCCGGTGGTTTATTTTCTGTCAGGTGAAGATATTTTATAAAGAATACCCCCACTTCTAATTTCGTTTGCATAAATCTCCATCTACACGTACTACACTTGATTTCTTTTCTTTTAGGTCTGGCTGCAAGTCTGAGAGCCTTTAATAAATATTTACTGAGTTGACATGAGTGTGCTGTTTCAGGCAGTATTTAAATCATCGACTCCTCTGTGTTTCTTTTTTTCTGCTTTCTTCTGCCTAGTTCATATGTCTAATTTCAAAAAGGAAAAAATCAGAAAGCAGGTTTTGCAAGATGATAAAACACAGGGCTTGCCTTTCATGGAAGCAAAGTCATAGACTGTAGAATCTCAGGATCAGCTACTCATTCCCAGTGTCTGCTGATGCCAGGAATTCCTTTAACAGAAGGCAACATGCTACATTGCCCAGCTTGAGGGTCAGTTAAAGTGCATATCAGCCTGAGAGAGCCAGTTGATCAAATCAAGTTCTTACTGAGGTGTTACTGTTCCTTTGCTGAAAACAGATATGATCTAGTTGTGGAAAAGAGGAATGGCAACCTTAAAGAAGGGGAGACCTCGGCAGAGGGGCCAATATCTTGGTTTTCTCATCTTGAAAATAGTGATAATTAGTAAAATCTACTGCACGGGGCAATTGTGAGGACTAAGTCAGATAATGCTTGCCCAGCACTTAGCACGGTGCCTGGGACATAACCAACTATCGAATAAAAGCTAGTTACTATCATTTTTAAGAACTGTAGCAGATATCTTTTGTGGGGTATGTATGTGTGTCCCTCCTACTGGGTAGTTCTAATGAGGCTGACCCAGGTGGGCACAAGTGACCTATGCCTGGTCATAGTACATTATTCCCTTAGACACAGCATTGGGTTAGGGGCCCAAATTAGTTGTAAGAGCACCAGCTGTAGGACTTTAACTGGAACTTTTGGGAAAGAGGCACTCTCTTTGCCTGACATTGGTAATCTGGTAGAATGAAAGCCTGGAGTTGCTGGCTTGCATTTGCTTAAGAAGAGCCTACTTTATAATAAACCAACACAGGAGGAAGCAGAGCTGAAAGACAGATTCCTGCGAGCACTGTGTGAGTCCTAGATCCAGGCATGCCCGAAGCAAGAAGTCTTGGGGCTTCTTTGTAACAGGAGACATGAAATTTCCTCTTTTACTTAAGATAATCTGAGTTGATTTTTGTCACCGTAAATGTTAAGGTTGATGTCCTTTGTTCATGTGAGAGTTCAAGGAAACTGATTTGAAGCAAGCATGGAACATTTAAAATGATGTCTGTATGCAAACTTGCTGACAAATGCAAGCCTTAAGTTTTCCATTTCAGTAAGGGTGGCTTCTGGGCTTCTGGAGGGTTGGTTGAAAAAGAGGATGTTAAATGAAACTTGACTTCTGTGGCTTTCTAACATATGCTTTTAAAACTTAGAATATGAAAATCCTGTTTGTCAGAGAAATCGCAAAGGTAGAAATGGCAGGGGTTTTCTTAAAGTGCAATATTGTGTGGTTTCCAATTAATTCACTACCTACCCACCCACTGTCCATTTGGAAATGCTTTTATTAACATATAGCACCTCAGGACTTCATGAAGGTATCAGGCCTTCAGGGTTTAAAAGTGATTCATGAAAAAAGAAATGAGGGAAAACCTTCATACAAAAAAGGTTAATTTAAAGTAGTCACATAGTAGGTTAGCATGGAACACCCAGTTTGCATTTAGAAAGGAGCTGTCTTAAATGAAGTTAGCTCCTTCCTGTACTCTTAAAAGTATTCCACAGGAAGCTCAGACTTTGAAAGAATATAAATTGAGACCTTGATGTTGCTCCCAAGAATGAATTTTGGGTTAAGGGCAGCTAATTCTAATGACTTTTGTGGTAACAGACCCTAAATAGTCTAGAATACTCTAGAATTCCATTTATGTTTCCACTCTTCATTCTTGTCGGGCTACATGATGATTTCTGTATATCAGATGAGCAGTGTTTTTCCAGGTGTGTATGTGGAGGTGGGGGGAGGAGTGTGTGTGTGGGAGAGAAAGAGAGAGAGAGAGAGAGAGAGAGACTGAAAAATACATTTTCTAGATCTTCCCCTATCTCCTTAGATGGGTAAGAATCATGCCCTCTCTGTTTCTTAATGCTTTGTGCATACCACATCATAAGACCATGTTGTAATTTTCATTGATATTCACCAGATTTCAGTGACTTGTGAGCAAAAGTGCCCCTGGACTCTGTGCTTCATGAAGGTAGGAGCTGTTATATCTGTTCTATTTAACCATGAGTCCCTAGATCTTTATACAGTGTTTGAAGGAGAGTAAGGGTTTGGTAAGCATGAGAGAGATTGTTGATGCTAGGTCTCATCCTCAGCCTTCCAAGTTCTGCCCTGCCTGGAGCCTGGACTTCCTGGTATGCAGGATTCTGGTTAGATTCCATCCACGAGAGGCCCTCATGTGAGATTTGGAAGGTGGAAGAGAAGAGAAGCTGCTGTTCCTCTGCTGGGCAGGTGTGTGGGCACTGGAGATGGCAGGGTGATGTTTTGCCCATGACTTCTGAGCATCCTCTTGAGAGTCACCTACTTTGGTGCTGTAGGTAGCACATGACTACTGGTGATCTCTGCACTTTGGAATTTCCTGAAAGCAGCCTTCCTGACCTTTGTTCCTGCAGTTTTCCAGGTGTCATGCAAGTCCCTATTTTCCTTTTAATAAATGTTCTGAGCATATTCTTTTTACTATTTTTTAGTGTTTATTTATTTTGAGAGAGCATGAGCAGAGGAAGAGAGACAGGAGAGAGAATCCAAAGAAGACTCTACACTGTCAGCTTGGAGCCCAATGTGGGGCTTGCTCTCACAAAGCATGAGATCATGATCTGAACTAAAATGAAGAGTTGGATGCTTAACTGACTGAGCAAGTCTCTATTTTTCTATAGTAATGCTCTTTCTACTCTAAATAGCTATAGTGATTGTTCTTTGCCAGATTAAACTCTGATTGATAAAATAAGATGACTGTTGACTACCTGACCTTAAAATTTGTGGCATGTAATTTAATCTTCTGATATGAATTATTCACATTGGAAAATGCATCTAGTACTAGCTAGTGAATGCAACTCATGGACAGGCCAGCATCTACATCTTATACTGGCTTTGTTGTAAGCTGATGGTGGTTTCTCACAAAGAGATGAAACTTTTTTTCTTGGTCCCCAATTGAAAAGCAATAGCCCCTGCCTAAAAATGAAAGTCAAAGGAATATAAAGTTGTAAGAAAATGAGAGTTATGTATTGTGTAGTTTTGACTGTACAGCAGTCTCAAAATCTGAGTGGCTTATAACAATAAACATTTGTTTTTTTGTTCATGGGTCTGCAGGTTAGCTATAACTCTGCTGGGCTCAGCTGGGAATTGGCTGGGCTTGGCTCCAAGTTGTGAGTTAGGTTCAGGTTGATTCCACATGTTTCTTCATTCTCCTTGTACTAGCAGCTCTCCTAGGCAGGTTCTTTTCATGACAAATCATAGGAACACTGCAGGGCAAAGCAAAACAGGACATTTGAGCTGCTGTTCACATCATGTTTCCTAACATTTGTTTGCTAAAGTGTGTCATATGACCAACCACACCATCAATAAAACAGGGTAGTTTACTCTCCCCACAGTTGGAGGTGTTACATAGGTTCCTGGCCAAAACGAGAGCTTTTGGGATAAATTATAGTAGAATGCTCAGTGAGGTCATGGCTTCAATCTGTAATGTGGACTGAATCACCCAGTGCTTCATAGAGAAAAAAGGACAAGTAACTCTTGAAACTATTTCTAGGTAGAAAATACTTGTCAAGTGAGATATAACACTGCAGTGAAAGTGGTATGTGAGGAGAATCACAGAAAAATCCTCAGTAAAAATGTGATTTGGAAGGAATCCAGAAGGCAGTGACCTCCTCATCTCTGTATTCTTAGTGCCTAGACCACAGTATATATTAGCTAACTATTTGTTGGGAAATGAATTACTGAAGTAATGGTACTGGTTGACCAGTAGGCTGTGTTAAGAAGCATTCTGATGCCAGGTAGAGGATTATGATTGATTAGTGATGTCTGCCTAGAGAGAGGTATAGAGGATGGCTCTGTATTTACCATTTCTCCATTACTCTACTTTCCTTTAGTTCAGCTGGATCTCTTTTAGAAAGATTCTATATCTCTATGATTGAAGTTCCCTGAAGGGAAGGATTCAAATTCATCTGAGTCATCCACAGTACTTAACATAAAATTTCTCAATGTTATGAGTGGTTCGGCCTATGCTTTTTGAAGTTAGATAGATCAGGATTCAGCTCCCAAGCAGACACTTGTGGGACCCATCTATATACTCTTAGTACTTTCCCTTTCCTTGCACCTTGTAGGATGCTGTATTAAATGAGATAATGCATACCAAGCTCTTAGCACAGTGCCTGGCACGTCAAAAGGGTTGCTATTATTATTAACTGTCACCCCAAATCAGGACAATGTATTCCTGGGAACTAAGAACAGGCTCACTTAATCACTATGGTAACGTTTTCTGGCCTTCTCTCTGTTTCTTGTTCCTTTTCTCCCTCTCCTCCCACTTGGAGTTGGCTGGAGACAACAGAAGTGGAGCAATTTTCTCTCAAGTAATCAAACATGCCAATTAGAAAGGGAAGACTGCCAGATCCCAAGAGCTGGGTGGCAATTTGTAAGCACCAGTTGTATCAAGGCACATGTGATGTCACTAGAAGCCTGGCATCTCAGAGAGGGCCAGTTTGATGTGTTAACCAATTCATATGCATGAACGCCTGGCCTGCTGAGTCTGGTTATCCTCTGTAGACACTCAAGGAGAGCAAAGCACAGAAAGCTAAGTGCCTACCATGCTGATTTTAGCCAAATGTTTGCAGAGTGTTGTTTCCATTAATGGGAAGCCAATTGTGGCAGGAGGGGAATTACTCAGGAATCCTCTTGGTATAAAATATGATGCTGGGCAGAGTGAAGGACTCGAGCCTGATAGACCAGGATTCTAATTATTGCTGCACCAGTTAATAGCTATGTAGCATTGGTTAATTTTCTGAACTACACTGAGATTTGTTACGTCACTTATGAAATGGAGACAACATTGTCTCTCATAAGGTTCTCGTAAGAATCACATTACTTTCATTCTTACTACGCTCCAGTTCCTCACAGAATTTAAAAGAAAATCTTAGTCACTTATTTTGGATTAAGTATTTTTCTGTGACTGGCTGCTTCCTGCCTTTCTGACATCATTACCCACCACTTTTCCCTTGTCCATCATGATCTGAACACCCTACTCTTTGTTTTTTCCTTCCTGCAGCATGCCAAACTTCTTCCAGTTTATCATGGCCTTTCCCTCTGCCTGGGATGTTCTTGTCCCAAATTTTGGCATGCCACTTTCTTGTCAGACATGTGTCAGTTTTGTTCACCATCACCACCGTCATTATCATCACCACCATTATTGTTACCCACATTTATTAAGCATTTATCAAGTGCCCAGAACTATTCTTTAGCATTGTATATATGTTAACTTATTTAATCTTCACATCAACCTTATGAGGTGGGCTACATCATTACCCCCCCCCCCTTTTACAAATGAGGAAACTCAGGCACCAGAGGGTTTAGTAACTTGCCCAAGTTACTCACCCAACTGACACAGAGCTGAAATGTGAATCTAAACAAATACCAGAAGCTAGTATTTAATCATTGTGTCTCTTTGGCCACACAAACTGAAGGAGCCATATAGTCACCTTCTCTTACATTACCCAGTTTCAATTCTTTATGTAGCAATCATCTCTGATATTTTTTCTTACTTAATTAGCTTGGTTTGTTTATTATGTATCTATGTAACCATGAAATGAAGAGACTGTTGACTTCTGTATTCCCAGTAGCTTGAAAAACACCTGACACTTAACATGTGTTCAATAAATAGTGGTTGAATGAATGAACAAATGAATGAATGTTATAAATTGAATACCAGTTCTCAACCTGGAAAATAATAGGCTTTTAATACATGTTACTTTGTCTTATCTCCATGGCCTCCATAATGGTTGAAATGAGTCCATATTGACTATCATGTGGCTCCCAATTTTCAGTACCCTTGTTGTCCTCATTCTTTTTTCTGTGGCTTATATGGATTCTTTATGGGTATAGGCCGTGACCTTCAGCCATTGAATGCTCTCTTGGGTCCCCTTTCTCCCACCCTCAAAATCAGTAGTTTTAATGTTTAATATGTCTTTAGATTTAGACTCTGGAAGAATCTCAAGTAGTTCTCAATCAGGACAAGCTCAGAGATACTCAACGCATTTCGACAAGTTCAAACTCCTCTGCCTGAATTTTAGCACCCTGTATAAAGTGACATGAATCAGAAAATAGCATTTTGTTTTCTTTTGTACTTCAAGTGTAGAGGGTTGAATTAAGCATGATCCTCATTTCATGGAATATCATTGTCATTGATCCATCCAAGCCCTCTCTCATTTTTAATTTATTCAACTTCTCTTATCTCTTTTTCCCACTCTAATTTCTTTCCCTCCTCACAGACAACCATTCTTATGTTTTTAATGTATACACTTTTGTAGGTGATGCTGTAAAATGTGCTTTCTTGCTTTATATTTTTGTATTATTTATGTAAATGGTAAATGATACATTGTCTGTTTCTGCCTTATTTTTATTACCCCCCTTTGTCTGCATTATGTTATAATGGAACTCTGTGCATCTAGTCCATTGCTTCTAACTGCTATAGGGTTCAGCAGTATGCACCCACCAAATTCTAGAGACTCCTAGGGATCGTCATTTGTGGCCCAGGGTCTCCTCACAGTGTACTGGGTGATCAGAGATTCCTTCATCTTGTCCTTGAAAGAGGTATATTGCTCTTTTGTCCTCTGTATCCTTCTTTTCTCTCCATCCCATCCCAATTCAGCTTTATCAATCCTTAGTACTAGTACTTTAATTTTCAGCACCTAGACTATAGGTTGAAACTAAATATTGATAGTATACTCATATATGTATTTATTCAACAAATATTTATTAATTGCATCCTATGTGCCAGGGCACTATTCTAGGAAATGGAAATTTAGCAGCAAACAGGATAGTCCAGTTTCCTTTCTCATAGAGCTCAGATTTTACAGGGGAGAGACAGACAAAATGTACAGATAGATAAGCAATATATTTTCAGAGAACACCCCTTCAAGAGATGGATTGGATTTGAGCTCCAAATGACAAGAAGGTGTCAGTCATGCAAATATCTGGTATCTGAGGGGATCTGGAAGCTGGAACATTAAGTGCAAATGCCACATGGTGGGTATAAGCATGATCTACTCAAGAAGCAGCAGGAAGAATAGTGTGGTTAGAGGAGAATGGGTAGGAGAGAGAATGGAAAGAGGTGAGGCTGGGGAGGCTAGGCTGGGTAAGACAAGACATGGTGAGAGGATGGATTTTATTATAAGTTTAATGGGAAACCTATGGAAGATTTTAAGCATGTATTATAGAATTTGCAATGTGTAGGTGATATCCTTGTTCCTTCTTATCTTAGTCTTGGAGGTAGGAAGGGTTCTAGGGAAGGGTTCTAGTTTGATTTTTGTATGGGTACTGAGGGCTTTCTTACTCTAGGCCATCCTTCCCCTAGTAGAGTTGACTGGCATGAGCACTGAACTATAAGTGCCCTGTGTCACTGTGTCATAACAATGGGGTTGGGAGAACTCTACCATGCTATGTGTCATTCACAATTAATGGTCCTGGGTCAAGCTGTCTCATATACTTTTGAATTAAGGGCCAGCCTCAAAAGCCCCCCAGAGTACACTGAAGACAAAGGCTATTGCCCTGGAACCCTGAAGGTTCTCTCATCATTGGGGTGCACCACCAGGCTGTCATCAGAAGATGATGAGGCCTGCCTGAACAAGATGATTCAGGTGGGGATGCACAGAAATCTGTAGTTCATATTGTCATTATCTCAGCAAGATACCATTGTTAGTTAAGCTGTTTCAAATCACTAGACAATCCGCTCAATATTCTAATTTTTTTTTAAAATTTATTTATTTTTGAGAGACAGAGAGAGACAGATCATGAGCAGGGGAGGGACAGAGAGAGACACACACATAGAATCGGAAGCAGGCTCCAGGCTCTGAGCTAGCTGTCAGCACAGAGCCTGATGCGAGGCTCGAACTCATGAACTGTGAGATCATGACCTGAGCCAAAGTTGGACGTTCAACTGACTGAGCCACCCAGGCGCCCCTCCACTCAATATTCTCAGTACTTCCTTTTGGGGATGACACCCTACTCCTACACCTGGTTTGAGCCTTAGCATTCACCTTTAAGATGATGTCTACAAGTTGTTCAGATGTGGTGGATTTCCCCCCCAGACACTCCCCATCAGTGTCCTCCTTCCAGCCTGTTTCCCCGCTTTCAGCTGTCCCATACCAGCGACTTAGGCCCCACACCTCCCCGTGGTCAGCCTTGGAGTAGCCAATCCTCTCATTTGTTTCTCTGCATCATCAAGCTTAAGTGGTTAATGGCTCATAAACAAGGAATGAGCTCTCAGTGTACATTTGAAGGAGTCCATGGTGAGTAATCCTTTGTGTTGTGAATAATCACCCAATAATTTATCTCCTTCCAAGTATGGATTTGGAGTTTTTATTAAAGGATGTCCTTGTAACAGTATTAAGGGGAATTAAAAGAGTGTTTTTGGAAACTGTTTGGCCACAGGGAGAGAAATAAAGAGTATTCAAGGTGAGTGAAGTGAGATCATGGGCTGAACAAAAAGTTTGTGTGTGAGTCTTGTCAACTTAAAGGAATGAATGTTTTAAGGCAGTGTTTTGGGGAAAAATAATGGGGGGTAGATTTTCAACTAGAAAAACTCACACTATTCACTGACTTTGTACCACATAGAGCAGCCCCCACAGTAACCGAGTTGTGTGAAAGCATTAGTGCCGCCCATCAAAGCATTTCACAGATAAGCACTGACAGGACCAGCTACACCATTAGCAGGGCCCAGTGCAAAAGGAAAATGCAAGGCCTCATATTTTCAAATTATTTCAAAGCAGTACCAGTGGAGCATTCAACCAAGCATGAGTCCTCCTATGAGTAGGGTCCTGTATGGGTTACCCCTAAGTCAGCCATCAGTTGAGAGTTGATGTTTTCTGGCAGCCTGTTATAGATACAGTCAGTGTGAAGATGTGAAAAGAATGTTAGCTTCGCAATGAGACAAACCTGGGGTATCTGCAGTTTAATAATTCAACGGCCAGTGGCAAGTCACATAACTTCTCTGAATTTAATTTCATCATCTATAAAATGGAGATGTTCCTCTTCATTTGCAGTATTCCTGAAAGGATTAGTAATACTTCACTTACAGTGCCTTGTGAGGAGGAAGTGTTCGATAAATAGCAGCTATGGCAATGAATGAACAAGTGAGTTAAAAAGCTGGAACTCCTTGATGACTCTCATCTCTGTGTTGCAGTGCCTGTTCCTTCAACAGATCTTATGACATTTAGAGACCTCAAGCTTCTGTAAGATCCATTCTAGGAATGCTATAGAGCTGCTGCTACTTACAGGGAGTGGAAGTGGAGGACTAAAAAGTTGAACATGAGATGTTTCTCTTCTTGAGATGCTTGTAATCTAGTTAATGGGATGAGACAAGAGTATAAGTAGCTATGCTCTAATGTGGAGTAGGATAAGTGGTACAGGAGGGCTACTTGACCAAGTGCTGAAGAGATTTAAAGAAAAACGAAGCCAAATATGGTTAGAGAATAGCTACAAGAATGAGGTGGTCCCTGCGTTGCTGTAGAAGGTGAAATGATTCAAGTTGAAGGAACAAAAGCTGCTACAGATTGAAATAGGCCCCACTGTCTTTGTGTGCATCCATAGTCTATGAGGCACACTGCTAGTTTGGTAGCCCTCGTAAACCATGCTTCACCATATTCATGCACTTAAATAGATCACTGTCTTGAATCTGGATGTCCTATGACCTGCTTTAATCAATAAAATGTGGCACAGGTGACACTGATAGTTCAATCCCAAGCCGTAAAGAAGTCCAGGCAGATTTTACTTTTGTGCACTGGGGGGCTTTGAGCAACAGTTCAGGAGAAATCATGTGGAGGGACCATAAAGAGTCTGAGAATACATGGAGAACTAAGGAATCCAGCTGACAACAAGAACTGTGTCCGATGTGTGATCATAGTCAAGCTGTTCCAACTAGTCCCCCGATGTGTGAGCCATCCTAGCTGAGGTGCTAGACATGTGAGTCAAGAGGCCCTCTAGTATATTCCAGTCTTGGCATATATCCTGTGAAGCAGAGACGAATGAACTCTGCTGTGCCTTGTCAGAGTTCCTGAACCAAAGAATTGTGAAAAAGAAGAAGAGAGTTCTTATTTTAAGTCGCTAATTTGGGATAGTTTATTTTGTAGTAATACATAATGGAAACAGAAATTGGTACCTAGTAGTGGGGCTTCTGCTATAATAAAAGGTGTAGAACATGGATTGCTGGCTTTGGAAATGGGGGTGCCAGGGGCCAGAAGGGCCTACACAAGACTGGACTGGAGGCAGGAAGAGCTGTAAGAAATTGCTACTGGAAGCTGGAGAAAATGAGACTGATATATATTGGCAGAACAATTAGCCAAACTGTTGTGTTGATCCCATGAAAGACAGAATGAGTAGCTAATGAATTTAAGGATTTGGTAAGGAGATACCCAGGCAGAATATGGAAGATGACAACTCACCACATTTAGCAGCTATAAAATAAAAGGAAAATAAAGATGAAATAAGAAGAAACTTTCCAGTTTTCAAACAGAGTTTAGAGAAAATACAGGAAGTTGGAACTTGCTGGATTTGAAAATAAAACTTTTTCTCATTCCCAGCTTCTGCAGCCCACAAAAGATTTAGAAAAAAATTACATACAATGTTTTATGTGTTCACATTCAATTTAAGACCACATATATTAACTGGATACTCAACACTATAGCTAAATCTAACATTTCTAATAATTTCCTTTTTCCTGGTCAGCAAGAATTTATAACTCCTCTTTTGTCTTCAAGTCTCCAGCACCTCCTTCTCCATCACTGATGCCTTCACTTCAGTCTTTGTAAGGAAGATGCAACCAAACAAAAATTAATTCACCTACCCAACACAAAAATTCCATTAACCTCTATTGTCTGTATTCATCTTGTGTTTCTACCTAACACAAGAATAAAAGTGTCCCTGCTCTTGTGCAAGGCCGTCCCCTCCACTTTGGTTCACTCTCCTCTCATATTCTTAAGGATTTTGCTCCTGGAATGATCTCAGAAAAATTCCCCACTCTATTACTTTCACTGGCATCCAAGCATATCTTGATATGGGTTTGAAACATCTTCCCTGACCCATCATTTCTTACATGTTTCACAGGTATTATCTTATTTATCTGTTCCTTCTTACAGAAAAACCTCTCGAATGAGTTGTCAAAGGTTACTCTCTCTACTTTTCTACTTTTCATTCTCCCCTCCTTCTAAAGAACTTTTGCATTGACTCCATTGCAGTGATTCTTACCAAGGTCCCCATTGACCCACATTTGCTCAAGCCAATGATGACCTCCATCCTCATTTTATAGGCTCTCTCTTAGCACCTTGACTACTCCTTTGTTTAGACATTAGACATTGTCTTTTCTAGGCTATGGTAGTGCAAGATTTATCTAATTGTCCTCTCATCTGATGATCACTCCTTCTAAGCCTGTTTTACTGGCTTATCCTCATTAACCAAACTCCCAGATTTAGATCTGGGAGAAGCTCTCCTACCTTGCCATTAGCTTATGACTCTAATTGCCATCCATATACTGATGACTTTTAAAGTATAGACATTGTTTTGCACTAGAGGGGGGTGCTTTCAGATTTATATTCTAGCAACTATCTCAAAGCCTCCACTTTGATGTCTAATAATTACATAAAAAATATGGCCAAAAAAGTGTGGCCAAAAGAGGAATATTGATTCTTAACCTCTTCCATCTACTCTTTTGCATATCAGAAAATGGTACCACTATCTAGGAAATCAGATACTTGTTGACACATGGCAGCATTCTTATCCAGACATTTCTCATGTTCTCTTCCTGAAATGATTCTCATTGGTCTAGTCTGCTTTTTTGATTGTCTAGGTTATGATCAGTGTTAGTGATTCATCACTAACTACCTCTCATCTAGTAAATGATTTGACTTTCATTGTCTTCCGTTTGGACTAGCTTAGAATGGAAAACCAAGAGTAATTTGTATCATTGAAATGATAGGAATAATCTTTTGGGAGGACAGATGGTAGTACCACTCTGAAATCAGGTCACTAAGTAATCCTTTTAGATGATTACCAGGACCATGAGCTCATTAGTGAACGCATGGTGTCAGGAACTTGGTCTCCTCTCTTAGAGGCCTACAGACAGTCAGGTTCAATCACTGCAACACCAGCAAGGACTCAGTTGTGGAGAGAAGTCATGATGATACTGATGTCAGTGTCTAAAGGAGAGTAGCTTAGTTCTGATGGTCTCTTCTCATTCCCAGAATCTGGGGACAGAAGAGGCTTGAGTGGAATGACTATATGCCTTAAAAAAATAGGCATGTTTGGTAGTTAACCATGTAGTTAACTTTTATTAAAAAAAAAAACCCACATGCAACAGAGATACTTGGTTTGTATGAAATGTGCTGTGTTAATGTGTTGCAAGGTGCTTTGGGCAGTCACAGGTCTCCTGCATACACATGTGGACATGATGGGTACTTGAGGCACTGAAGGGTACAAAATGTCAGCTTGGCAAGGGGAGGAACCCCTGTAATCACCAGTTTGGAGGCTTCTAATTATTCTGAAGAATTGGTAAGAAATTCTTATGCCCATATTTCCAATTTTACTACAGTTCATGGAATGATTGCTTTAGCTGTTGGTAAAAGCTTTGATTTGGTTATGCTTTTCCATTTTGGGGTCTACACTATTACGGTTTGCTTTTGACTACATGTCATTATAATCCCCAAAACTAGTAGTTTAATTACAGGGGTTTATTTTCCCTGCTTATCAAAAATGCCTGAGTCAATTCAATAATTCCATAATTCTTTTTACTCTTCCATATCCGTGGTGTGGTTTTCATTGTTCTATTCTGGTAATGTTAAAGTAGAGATGCCAGGGATTGAATCCAGGGCCTAATGCATGCAAACCATGTGCTCTACCACTGAGCTAAATTTCTGTGTTCATTATCAAGGTCACAAGATAGCACTTTAACTTCTAAGCATCACATTCACATTCCTTCCTTCTAAGCCTGTTTTACTGGCTTATCCTCATTAACCAAACTCCCAGATTTAGATCTGGGAGAAGCTCTCCTACCTAAGCATCACATTCTAAGCATCACCTTCACATTCGAGACAGGAAAGAGGGGATAGGGAAAAAGGAAAGCAAGAAGCAGTAGAAGCAATTCAAGTGCTTCTGTCTTCCTTTTAAAAAGTTAGTATCTTAATGGTCAGGAGAGTGCCACAGGGTCACCTCAATATGCCATAGAATCTTGCATATTGATACTTCATACAAAATAGGGTTCTGTGATTAAGGAAGAACAGGAAGCAGACATTGCATAGGTAACAGTTGGCATTTGACACTATCTCCCTTTGGTTAAACAACATCCATACACACCCTTGTGTGTGGATGTGTGTGATTCAGACCTTGATCAACACCCCTGAAGTGTCATTCAATTATAATATTCAGTTCAAACTCCCACAGTATTTGTCAGGTTCTTGAGTTCTCATAATGAATAAATGTAATGACAATTTTTGTTTGTCTCCTTCCTTTGTGGGAAAGGAAAAGGATAACAATAATAAAATTAGAATTGAGAAAACAGAATTGGAGAACTATCATTCTGGAGCAGTCATCAGATCTTCTGGGTAGTAGGAATTGTGTCTTCTTGCCCTAGTGCACTTAGTGGGCTCAGTGCCTTGGTAGCCAGTTGGCAACCCCTGGCATTACTCTCTGGGATTATAGTCTTGTCATTTATCCTCTAAGGCCAAATTTGTGGAGGGCACTGGGAAAGATGTCATTTGTAGGGGCTTCACTGTTTCCAAAGCCCACTTCTTGCTGATGGAAGCTAAGGACCTGGGGATTATTTTATAGGTTAAGTAACCACAGACCATTAGTTACCAAGAATGGAGCTTTTTTTGGGCAAAATTTCCCTCAAAATTCCTGACTGGTATCCAGCTGATTATTACCTGTGAGACTAATAACATCCCACACCTTGTATAGATGTTTCTAAGCCTGAAGGTTCTTCTTCCCTTTTACCTATTGCTCTTTGTGTTCTAACCACCATCCTTCCTCTTAGCTTAATGGCTTCTGTCTGAAGCAATTCATAACAGTAGGCTTTCATAGCAGGACAACCTCTTAATCTCCTCATTGCCAGCAGGTTAGTCTTCCCTCCTTTGCAGAGAACTATTTAATGAAAGGTGTTTGGGGAAGCCTTGCAGCTTTGTGGCTGCCTTTTTTTTTGAAACCAATTTTGGGGTTATTGAAAAGCCTGGGTTTTTCAGCCACAAGATTTTGTGAAGCCCACACCTAATTTAAATTACAAGCAGCTGGCAGAGTCTTTTCCTTAACACATTGGTATTTCCTTTCTTCTCTCTTTGTGGTCTTACTAGCTCTAGACTCGTTTCATCTGTTTCTTTCAGAATGTTGCTAAATGTGACAAGAGGGACCCTGCACCCATTCATTTTATTGAATACACCTTGGGTGTTCATGGCCTGTTCTCCCTCTCAGACTCAGTTGTGAGCTTAACCCTTAACATCCATGACCCACCAGCCACATGCTGAGAGTCTCTGGACCCTCCTGACACTTCTGTATTGACACTGTAGGGTGTGGGATGTGACTTCTTGAGTAGCTGCTGAAGGGGTCATATGATGTATCCTGGAAATATAGGTGAGTTAACTTTTAATGGGGTGCTTTTGTTAAGTGAGAAAGAGGAAGCAATGGAGATAAAGGCACATAAATTCTTCCTCCTTCCAGTGGATACCTCTGGGACACAGTTTTGTCATACAGCTAGACTGGGGCAGTCCCCATTCTGAGTATGTATAATTGCCTGGAATCCAGCTGTGGCTTTTTACACTGCAGTCATGAACATGGCAACTGAATACCTTGCACTGCTTCCTTCTTTCTCTCGCTTCTCCTTTCCTTCATTCTGTGCTGGGATTCTACCTCTCAAATAAAGCAGCAGCATCGAATCCCTGTCCAGTTCTCTGTTTTCTAGGAAAATTGAACTAATACCTCACATTCTGACTTTTCTTACCATTTCTCATAAATATAAAGACTTGGATGACAACTGCTATGCATTCTGACTCCTGGAGCAGTCAGAAGTCTAAACGATTAGTTTGCCATTTCATGGAAGAGGATCATCACCTTTCCATTCAGTGAAATCTGGGTCCCTACTTCCCAAAGACAGGTTAAGCTTCTCCTCAGCTGGGAAAAGGTGCTGTTAAAGTACTAAAATATAAAGCCTTTTCTTTTCTTCCATAGTTTTTTGTCTTATGCAATACCAGTTTTAAATGCAAATATAAGAACATTTAACTTGTTATACAGAAACATTGAAATTATACATTTGTATTTCATTGCTTATATTTATATACATGTATTTTCTTCCTGCCACAGCAGTGGAAATGCAGAACAGTAGTTACTCAGCTGTTTTACTTGTAGTTCTCAATGCATCCAAATTCTACCAATGCTCTGTCCCTTTGCCTTTCTGATAAGTAAGGAAGGACTAAAAGGAAAAGGAGCTATGGGTTGCCCT
>CM053575.1:18523331-18558817 GCA_028646485.1 Cryptoprocta ferox
GAGAGAGAGAGAGAGACAGTGTGAGCAGGGGAGGGTCAGAGAGAGAGGGAGACACAGAATCTGAAGACCTGCTCCAGGCTCTGAGCTAGCTGTCAGCACAGAGCCTGACGCGGGGCTCGAACCCATGAACCGTGAGATCATGACCTGAGCCGAAGCCGGACGCTCAACCGGCTGAGCCACCCAGGCGCCCCTAACTGTTTAAAAACCACATGAGTCTATACTCTGAAGGAAAAAGACAATGACCAAGCTGAGCTGTTCCTTTTTTGTGGATGTTCACTGAGTCCAAGCACAGAGCTAATTTTCTCTTTATCCCAAGTGAAGGAGAGACAGGTGGTGACCATGGTAACTTAACACTTAACACCTGGAGACATTAAAACATGAATTCTCATTAATAAAACTCAAAGATTTCCTGAGACCAAAGAGCAGGAGAAAAACAAGAGTCTAGGAAATTGGTCTTTTACTAATGCTTTTGTCCTAAGTAATATTTCTCCAACTATCATTCAGATAGCGTCATATTTCATTTTTCTGCTTCAACCTCAAATTCTTTAGAGAGGACCCTAGAAATCCATTTGCCATTCTGTGAGATGGAATCCAGGACATGATGATCATCATTATTATTATCACTGAAGATAAAGAAATCTATCACTTTCACTATTTCCTGCTGCCTGCATAATAACTCAAGCTCTGTCTCTTGGTCATCTACTTTAAGGGACAATATAATGACATTGCTGGGAATTACATATATCTACTCATTACAAAGCCAACAGCTCTTGGTTCAGCTTTAATAGATCAAATTCGATTTTAAAAAGTCATGGGAACAATTACTCTATTTCTTTTGAGAGGTTGGGAGTCTTATCTACCCAAAAGTGGGTCTAAAAAGTTCACTGCTCAGTGAATATCAGTTTGCTTCTGGGAAATGGCATGTGATTTCTGAACGGTATTTTAGCTTATAAAACTTTAGCAAAGTATTTCCAGTTATTAAACAATGACCTAAGGCATGTCAACAATCAATTGGCTTCATGTCTGCTTGTTTCAGAAGACTAGAAGAGCACAGTTCATAGGAACATCATGACGCTTACTGTCATCTCCAAAAGTCCATACTCATTGAACAGCTTGTTTATACAAAGCACCAGGTCCAGTGCTGAGTATATGAAGTGAATAAGGCCTTGTGTGGGTACTTGAACATTCTCTAACAGAGGAACAAATGTCGATTCTTCTCTTTGTGGAGTGCACAGTTTCTGTGAATGATGCTGAATTCCCAGACGTCTTGTGTAAGGATTTGGCTGCTTTTTCAATGCCATTATCTCTGTGGCTTTAAGCCAAGTGCCAGACAAAATTATCCTTGGTTGTGTCTGTGTGCCATCTGTGTGCCATCTGAATCCAGAGACCTGCAAGTCAATGTAATGTTATATGGTGAATGCTATAAGAGTCGCAGGTAGAAAGACCAATGAACGTGCAGAAGAGTGTTTTCTAATAGAGGAAATAGTCATTAAGCCTGGGCTTAAAAGGTGAGTTAGAGTTTTCTAGGTAAAAATGTGCATAATAGTATCCAGGGAGGAAACAGCCTATGTGAAGGTATAGAGGTGTGGAAAGTATGACATATTTGGGCATTTTCATAGTACCTGTAACATAGGATGGTGGTAGTTGCTAACATTAGATGAGCATGGTGGGCCAGTTTGTGAAGGGGATGCTATTTTTTATAAGTTTATTTAGTTTGAGAGACACAGTGTGAGTGGGAAAAGGGCAGAGAGAGAGAGAGGGAGAGAGAAAGAGAGAATCCCAAGCAAGCTCTGCATTGTCAGCTTGGAGCCCAATGCAGGGCTTAAACCTATGAGCCTTGAGATCTTGACCTGAGCGGGAACCAAGAGTCAGATGTTTAACCAACTGAGCTACCCAGGAGCCCCAGGATGCTATTTTTATATTAGGTTATCTCTGTCTTACTTAGTCTGTTCCTATCTTCTGGTTGATAGGGAGACTGAGGAATCTTGTTCAAACTAAGGTAAACATGTGGTTCTAACTATCACTCTCTTTGGTTCCAGATGGAGCCCAACTTCACCACTCTCTGCTCCTCCCCCATGTCACAGAAACCCCTTCTTCCATGCAGGCCACGTGCCATTCAAAGTTGTGTCCATTTACTCATGTGTGCTGCCTTTGTCAGAAATTGCATTTACAACTGAAAAACTTAACCTATGACTTGAAGTATCAAAGCAGGAGAAAGTTAATAAATTTACCAAGTTCTTCTCTCACGACTTTTTCTAATTAGTGACTATATGTTGAAGTAATAGTTGTTAAAATATTGATAAAGAGAAGTTTGAGGAAGCTGTTTGAAAGCAAGACCGTTGAGATAGGGAGAGCAGTGCTACTTCCCTACTGAGCGTGGTAAAGCCCTATTCCCCAGTGCTTGCTGGCCCTGATGCTAGAAGGTTGTTGTGTCTCTGCCATGGCTACTGTGTTTTCAGTTATACATGTTTGGCTTTTTAATGCATGTTTGTTGAGTCTTTCCCAAAATTCCAATCATATGAGGCGGTTGATTAACAAATTTTGTTCTGTTCATATCTCTCACATAAGCACATTTAAGCCATGCATAATATGAGTCCACTCAGATGGGCTTATCATCCTATGTGATACTTTTGTTGTTCAGGAAAAGGTGAAAGCTGAACTTCCAACTCTATTAGGTTTGTCTTCTGTCTGAAGACAGAAGGGACTGAGATGGCCATCTGTGAGCCTTGCATATCACAGTCCTTGGCTGGATTTGTATACTGTAATACATAATGTATAACACATAATGTATAATATTTGGTATGTGATAGATGATATCCTATATATCATCTAATCAAATTATATATTGTATTACATAATACTATTGTGTAATATAAATTATCTTGATCTTTTCCTTTGCTCATCTTATCAGTGCTATTGCTGATCCTGGAGTTGACAGCATGTGGGGCTATGGACATCCTTGGCCATGTCTGGTTTTGGTCTTATTTAATAACTGCTTAAAAATGGAAGACTAGCTAGCCCTCCTTATGCCATGCCCCATTTCACAACAATCTGACAGTGGTTATGTGTTCTGGCTCAAATTAACCCCCAACCTGGCTATGAATTTCTGTTTTGCCACTTCTTGAATAAATCTCGAGCAAATTATTTTTGCAAACATTTTTCTCCAGAAAATGAAGAATAACAACTAATTTTGGGTGGATTACCAAGCCTCTGTTTAATTTATATAATCATAATTCCTGTTTAAGGGACTGCTGAAAAGTTTAACTGAGACAGTTTTTATAGTGTACTTGGTTGGGTTCTGATGAAGACCTTTTTCCAACTTGAATACAGCTAGCTTCTTGGTGTGTCCTCCATGGCCAGTAAATACTGTTATTACCATCTTTTGTTATGATGTTTGGTGTGTAACTGTTACATCATTTGCTGACATTGGTGTTAGATCATGTATCATAAAACATTACAAAACAAATGGGGATTGAATGTAGGGCTTGCAACCCTGGGTATGGTTAATCCTCTGGGTGTGATAACTATCTTATGATTTGATCATCTCTGAGTTGGTGAACATGCTATTTATAAATCTATTAGTTTAATTCCTTGTAGTAGCTATATTATGTTACTATTGACTTGGGTTTGGAAAGCAAATCCTTCTATGCTTCCAAATTCTTTCTAACAACTTAGCCTGAGTTGGGAAGGGAGGGAGAGGGATAATTATTTTGTGATTTAAGTTGTATACTAACAGGCTGGTGGTGGGACTTGGTTATGAATTCAGTCCTGAACCTTAAGGAAAGCTAGATGTTCAAAAACTTTCCAGGATTTTTCAGGGAAAGCTCTGACTTTCTGTGAACGATGCTAAATCCCCAGAAGTCTAATGTTGGGATCTGGCTGCTTTATCAATGTTTTTTTTTTTTTCTTTATGCTTCCTAAAAGAGCACTAAGACAGAATTATCCTTAATGGTGTTTTCTGCATGAATGTAGAAGGGGGAGAGGGAGGGAAAGACAGAAGAAGGGAAGAAAGGAAAAAAGGAGAGAGAAAGAGGCAGAGAGAGGGAGAGAGAGAGATTGGATATAGCTGTTGAAGTCAGAAAGACCCTCCACAGACTAATCAAGTTCCTTAAGTTCACAGCCTTTTGGTTCTGATACATGTGGGGGTATGCTGTCACTAGAAGATGCTGGGATGGACACACACACACACACACACACACACACATACACACATGAATATATAAAGCTTTGAATAGAAAATGAACGATTTTGGATGGATTCAACATTCTTAGTCGTAGCTAGGTCACAACTTTGGAAGAGAAGAAAAGATATGGGATATATACACCTTGTTTCTAAGCCTGAGTGGCTTAGAAAGAAATAAATGTTCCTGTATCCTCCCATGGTGGAGAGCAGACAGGGGAAACCAGTTTTCTAGTGACTTTTATAAGGACACAAATCCCATTTATGAGGGTTCCACCCTCAAGACTTTAATCTTTATAACTTCCCAGAGGCCCTGCTTCTTAGTATCATCACATTGGGGGGTAGAGTTTCAACATTTGAATTTTGGAGAGACACTAGTGTTCAGTTCATAACTCATGGTAATATAGAGTATATTGAAGAACAGGATTTGTTTTCCTAGATTGTGATTCATAATATAATGGTGATCTTCTTGGGGAAAACAGTCACCTTACAGACCCAAAAGAATTTATTTATTAGAATATTAGAAGTTATTATTAAGTATTTAGTGGCTTAAGGAAAGGAGGGAGACAAATACTCAGAAACCTGATACTCAGGAGGGTGACATATGAATTAGAGAAACAATATAATGTCTTATGTGACTATAGCATTTTCAGTGTTTTTATGTGATCTCATGAAATTTTTAACAATAATACTCTGAAGTGTTCAGAAATATGAAGACTTATATTTTCCAGAAGAAGAATATGAACTCCAGAGAGGTTAAGTAGTTTGTTTTAGGTCACATAGACATTAAGCAACATATATGAGACTAGAGTCTAGATTTCTTGAGTAGAGTTCAATATTCCCATTACTGTAGAACATATTAGGGTTTTTGTTGATAATATTTTTTCACCAAGTTTGAGCCTGGCTTGTGATTTTACAAGTGTTCTTTTAAGCCATAAGGAATGTAAAAATTTTCACATTTTCTTCATGGTTTCTTTTAACCTATTTGACATTAAAATGGCTTCTCTAATACCTGGTGAATTCTTGACTTGTCCTGTTAAGGATTTCATCTCTGGAAATATATAACAATGAAGAGAGATTTCTAATTTTAGACTTATTTCTGCCAAGAGAATTGAAGTAGAAGTGAAGGACAACTTGGTAGAAAATTAACAATAGTATTTATAATAGCAATGAAAGCATTTAGTGATCCAAGTCAGGCATTTATCTTAGGCTCTAGGAGGGGATATATTCCAAATAGTCCAGATAAAAGATGGTTAAGAGCAACAAGACAATCTAGAAAAGAAAAAAGGCTGGCATTGAGGTTACATATTATTCCTTTGAAAAGGAAAGTAGTGGTAGTGTGACTTCATGGGTATCTCTGTGCTTGGATTTAATTTGTCACAATAGGAATATATATCACTGTATAAATTTCTCTTCAGCCTCTGCCCCAACATATACTCTATTCAACTATTGAGAGGTAGTGCAGCTAACATGTTGGTGTATATTCTTGGAGATCTATTGTCTCTACACACACATAAATATATACTTACTTATATAGAAGGGTAATCAATTATTTCAGTTTTCCCAGACTGAGGAGTTTCTTGATATGTGGATATGATATTATGATTTATAATAAGAAATATATATTTGGTCTTCGACCAGTTCTTGGCACAAAGCTGCAAAAACCCTTGGAATTTTGTCAGAAGGCTTCAATGAAGAGATGATGATGAGTCTGACTGGAGGTATTCTCTTTGTCTGGGTGGCCCTACTTAGTGCTGCGTTCTGGAATTTTGTCAGAAGAGACTGAAAGGTGTCTTTTGTTATGTTAACAAGATGACTTTTGGAAAGACCTTAGGTTACCTCTGGATGGGGGCTGGTTGTCCGGGGAACCAACCACTTGATTATAGAGTGTTGGCATTTTCAAAACCTCTAGTGAGGAGAGAGGGACTGGAGGTTGAATCAGTTGCTAGTGGCCAAAGATTTAAATAATTTGTGACTCTCTAATGAAGCTTCCATAAAAACCCAAAGGACAAGGTTCAGAGAGCTTCCCTGGTGAACACAGAGAAATCCTGGAAAAGTGCCATGTCTGGAGAAATCATGGAAGCTCTACACCTTTTCCTCATACCTCGCCTTATGCATCTGTTCGATCTAGTTGTTCCTGAATTATATCTTTTTATAACAAATCAATAATAAGTAAAATGTTTCTCTCAGTTCTGTGAGCTGCTCTAGCAAAGTAATTGAACTTGAGGAAGGGTCTTGGGAACTTCTGATTTATAGTCAGTAGGTCTTAAGTACAGGTAACAGCCTAGAACTTGTGAATGGCATCCTGAGATGGAGGATATTGTTGGAACCTCCAATCTGTAGCCAGTTGGTCAGAAGCACAGGTAACTTGGGCTTGCAACTGGTATCTGTTGGTGTCAGGGCAGTCTTGTAAGACTGAATCCTTCACCTGTGGAATCTGATGCTAGCTTTGGGTAGTTAGTGCCAGAACTGAGTTGAGTTGTAGGACACCCATTGCTTGCTGTGTGTGCATGACCCCCCACCATCCACACACATTGGAATTGGGTCCAAGAAAATAGTGCGACCTCCAGTGCTAAAACCAGGTGAATCCCAGGAGAACCGGGATGGTTGGTCACCCTAGCCAAGTACAGATGGGTGAGAGGGTGTCTGCCCTCATCCTCTCCCACACATCCTCACTAAAGTGGGACAGGAGGAGGAAAGTGGCTACAGGGGGGAATGGATAAAGTCTTTCAAATTTTTTTCTGGTATTTGAATGAATGTCACTTGTCTTCCTGGTTTTTAAAGTTGATGGCTTATGTATCTCATGATCTAGTCTTTTCAGGCCAAGCAATTTCTTTGTCCAGCTTGGTGTCTATGTGGCTGTGAAATGTATCATTGACACTTCCAGGTCTCTGCCACTCCTCTGTCTAAACCTTGGGGCCAGCCTTGGCTTTAGAGTTACCTTATTTTTTATTACAGTAGACCACATGTCAGGCTCATGAGACCAACCTCCATTCAGAGTGTCCCTGCATCATGAGAACTAGGGGAGACTGTGGTAGGATTTCCTTGGGTCCTAGGGACACGACGAGCGGGACACAATGACAGTTCCCAAAGGCTGAGGGCCAATGGAAACAGGGACGTTCCCAAACACCACTGATGGGAACGTGAGGGACGTTTCTCAATGGAAACATGAACGGTCCTGGAAAACAAGGGCACTGTGAACGTCCCCGAAAGCCATGGAGACAGACCAAGAGCTGAGGGCTAATGGCAAACTTTATTAGGAACAGCATCTTATTTTATACCCTCCTTGCAAGCTTGGAGAGCACAGTAAATGTTACAGTGAATGTTTTACTCAGAACAGTAGCTACAGATAAAGGAAGGACAGATCAGGAACATCCTTCAACTGTGCGTGGGTATATCTCCGGTGCCGTGGTTTCTCAACGCACTTGGCTGATGACAAGGAAGGCTCTGTCCTGCATGTCCTCCTGGGACTTCATCAAGTCCCATGTTCCCAGCATTCTGGGAATAGAAGTCCGATAAGGACAATACATACACAAGGACAGTACTGAGAACAGAGGTCCAATAAGGACAGTTTGTCCCATTTCCCAACAGGAGACTCAGGAGTTGAAACTAAATCTTTCTCCCACTCTTGCCCCTCTTCTTGTATTTCTCTCCCTCTCCTTTCCCTCTCTCTCATTCTGTTACTCCACCCTCTTGACTATGTCGACCCCACTAGAGTAGCGCAGGGTCCCCTGTACAGTGGTCTCCTTACAGAATCCAAAATGGGGTGCATGGTAAGAATCCCCTAAACTTGGTGTTTCCCTTTGACTTTTAGAAGTCATCTTTTCTACTCTAGGCTCAAGCTTTGGGATGAAAACTGAAACCTACTTGTCTGAGCTCTGATTTCTGTCAGTTCAGTTGACCTTTGGATCTTTTCTTCTCATATTTCCTTAGTCCGGCATTGTTGGAATTGTCCCTTATCTCATCTTGTCTGGACCTTCCCTTCATGAAACACTATCTAGTGAGTAGTCCATCAAATCTGGCTTTCAATCCTATTATTTTACTAAAGATATTAAGTACTCACCATCTCCTATACTGGCAGGAGGGATTTTATGAATGGCCTAGTCTTGAGGGTGCAAGTCTACAAGAGGTCAATGTGTTTAGGAGGAAATTTTAAATTTAATGGTGTTATGTTTGTAAAATATTATCTGTAGTAACATAGGTTTTTCCTGCTATCCAAAAGTAGAGCGTTCCTATAAAACTTTTGCAAGCCAAAATGGTGTAAAGCAAAGAAGCAATTATCATTAATTTAACTGGAAAATTTTGTGAGTGTTCCCCAAAAATAATCTCTTTCAGGCTTTTTTGGTTACCTTAGGATTCATCTTGCTAACGGATGCACAAAATAAATCGAGGTAAAGCACAGGTGCTTCACAAACACAGTTCAAAGCTGATACTGAGATACTGAGTGTAGTTACCTGACAAGGAGCTTAGAAGTGCCATTCTTGCTGCTTGGAGTGTGTGCTGCCTCTATAGTGGTTTGCTGCAAAAACAGATACTGAATGCTATTTTCACTTTCCACCGTTTTTTGTAAAAGTGAAAATCCTCTTCAGATTTATTTCAGTTAGTGAAAACAGATACTAATGTAGGTCTTTTTAAAAAGCCAAGTGGCATAATGTGAACTTTTAAAAAGTAGAGGATATTTGTATATCATTAAAAAGACTCAAACAGGACTGAACATGTATTGTTTTCTGACTTGGCTTTCCTCATACAACAAAATATCAGATATTTTCCCATGTCAGAACAGAGAGCTTCTTCATTTTTTTAATGGTTGTAAATGATTTCATCTCATGGATGCACCATAATTAATTGAACCATTTCCTTCTAGTAATGGATATTTAGCTTCAAACTTAGGGAAAGAGTGTATTTGTGGAAGACGGGAGTAGTAATGCATTTTAAGGATAGATACCAAAGAGTGGAACAAGCTTGCAAGGATAATATTGATGAAAGCATGAAGAATCAGTGCAGCTTAGTGAAATGTTAGAAAACAGAGGGTTTTATTTATCTGTATTTAAAGCAAAAAGAACAAGGAAGGCATGGGCTCACTGCTTGGCCAGATGGTATATGGTTGACTGACAAAAGGAAGGAGGTGATTCAATGTCTATTTTGCTTCTGTTTTCTACACCAAGGAAGTGATCTTCAAGTTGGAAAGGACAGAAAGGTATGGTTACCAATCTGGAATTTAATATATGCAAACACTTAGGACAGTGACTGCAACATAGTAAGTGCCCAGGGAATGTGTTACAATTTCCATTTTATTGTTGAATTTCCAGGATTGAAAAGGGTACTGGATGATTAAAATGGGTAAATCACCAGTTTTTCAAAAGGGGGAAGAGATGAATTCTGGAAAAAAAATACATCAATGAAGGTGACATCAATCTCTGGTCAAATTCAGGAACAAAATATTTACGAAGGAATAGTGAGTGCTCTGGAAAGGAAGATGAAATTATTGAAAACAGTGAGTTCCAAATAATGAAATCTGGCTGGACTAATCTGATTTTCTTTGTTCAGGCTTGTCAATGAATGATTTGATTAGGGGAATGTACTAAATGGAAAATACCCACATTTTAGTAAGATATTGGAAAAATTGCCCATAAGCTATGCATTCTTGTGCCTTTTGCACATGCTGTACTCTTTGTTTATAAGTTCTTTGTCTCCTCATCTATTGATGATTGTCTACTCATCTGAGGCAGAATAATACTTCTGGAATACTAACCAACATTTCCTTTTTTCCCTTCCAACATTGGCCCTCCTTGAGTCAGCTAGGCTGTCTGCAGCATCACTTTAGATAAGTGATGACACATCAAAAAAGCAGCAGAAAAAATTGTTGTTGGATTTGGATTTGAAAAGTCTAAGTCTTCAGGGAAACAGAAGGGACTGTTGGCTAGATAGAAGGTTTGGAAGAATACTTTGTTGTATAAAAATAAAACCTTCCCTCATAGAGACTAGATACTAAAGAGTAGAGGCCTGGGATGAGGCCAGAGCTAGTGAGCATCCTACCACACCTGCCAGATGGTATTTTGATACTTGACTTTCACACTGACCTTTATGACTTCCCTTCAACAGTACCATTTTCCACTGATAGTCCAGCATGAATAGTATCTGTCTGTGTCATGTATGCCTCATCAATTGTAGGCAACTCCCCCTTTAGGACCTATTACACATACCTCAGAGCTGGAGGATGGGGACCCAAGAACCTAGAGGGGAAGATGTTGTGTACATGGACCTGTACTCGAGTAGACCTAAATAGAATCAGTCTCTTCACCACCCTTGCTTTCAGGACAACAGTAAAATCACAGCCTCTACTTTTTCATATTCTTGAGATTTAAGTTAGAAAAAAAAGGAGGTGGGAGGAAAAAAAGTCTCATTTTTTTTAAGGTTTCCTCAGTAACCTCAGGTATAGTCCAGTACTCCTTCTTGGGCTCCTCTTGGGCTCCAAGTCCACTGTATGATAGTACCCATCATAGGGAACTGCTGTACTGCCTATATGATTATTTCTCTATTAGACTGTACACCTTTTTAAAAAATTTTTATTTATTTTTGGGAGAGAGAGAGAGAGAGAGAGAGAGAGAGGCAGGTGGGGGGGGGGCAGAGTGAGAGGGGGACAGAGAATCTGAAGCAGACTCTGTGCTGACAGCAGTAAGCCTGATGCAAGGCTCAAACTCATGAGTGGTGAGATCATGACCTGAGCCGAACTCGGATGCTTAACTGACTGAGCCACCCAGGTGCCCTGTAGACTGTGCACCTTTTAAGGGAAGAGAACAGATTCTATTACATTTGTATTTCCTGGCACTTAGTAGACATCATTCTAAGCAAGTATTTAATTGATTGAATTGAAGATGTCTAAATGTATGGAATTACTTGGGTTCACAACTAATTAAATATATACTTAAAGAATATGTTGACAAATATATTAGTGTCAGCTTTGAATTATTTCTCTGTGAGGTATTTCTAGGCTCAGACTTCTACCATCTGGGTTTCTATCAATGACTGGAATGAGGATATAACTCATTGATTACATTTTGGAGTGATTGGAAGCCAGAAGGGAAAGTCAATACACTGGAGAGACAGAATCCAAAGAGAGAGGAATAAGTTGAACTGATAAATCAAATAAAATTTAACTGGCAGTAAACATAAAATAGTACAGTTAGGTTTAAAAAAATAAACTGTATTACAGATTAGGAGAAGGTATAGCTTAAAATAATGTATTTGTTAAAGATCTTGCCAAAGCTTTAGTTAATAAGCTTATTCTGAACCAAATTATGATGTAGCTTTTACTATTTGTATATTTAATGTGATTTTTGGATATTATTTATAGAAATACAAGGAAGAGATGCATGAAGGGTCCCACTGTATGTCTCACTGATGAGATCATGGCTGAAATATTTGGTACATTTCCACACATAATATTTAAAAAGGATAATGCTGGAGAATTTGGAAAAAAAATGTTTGTGGAAACTACATTTTTATGAGAATTGAGAGGGGCTTGGGACTAGGCCACAGGAGAGATGCCTTTATAAGGTGGATAATGGCTGGATTCTCTATCCTTTGAATGCTTGTTCTACAGTTGACCCTTGAACACCACAGCTTTGAGTTGTATACGTCCACTTAAATGTGGATTTTTGGAGATAAATACAGTACAGTAGAACACAAAATGTATTTTCTCTTCCATATGATGTTCTTAACAACAGTTTCTTTTCTCCAACTTACTTTATTGTAAGAATAAAGTATTTAATACACGTAACATATATGAAGCAGACTGTTTATTATCGGCAATTGCCCTGTAGGCTATTAGTAGTTCAGTTTTGGGGGAGTCAAAAATTATACATGGGTTTTCCACTGCCTAAGGGGTTGGCACCCTTAACCCCTGCATTGTTGAGGGTCAACTTTATTAAAGGATAATTCAGTTTATGTTTCATGGCCTAATGGGTTAAACTTAAAAGGAAGCAGATGCTGGCTCCCTATTTTGAGAACATTTACAGCGGTTGGCAGTTTCCATCAACAAAGTCAGTTTTGGGATTGTCTCCATCTCACTTCACTGGAAGAGTTTAAACTGAGAACAGCATGATTATCATGACACCAGATCCCCAATAAGTGCAGGTGGTTGGATTTGGATGAGCTGTAAGGTGGCCTTCAATCCAAAGACAAGGTGCACTTTCAACATATGGTTTATGGCTTAATTGGAGAGGACTCTGTGAATGTGGGTGTAAACAGGAAAGACCTTTTGAGCAAGTGGCAGAAATGATGGCAAGAACTGCTTAGCTCAGAACAAAGCTTCCTGGACTTTCTATACCCCTTACTCTGTATGCAGGCCACATAGAAGTCAAATATCTAGGCTGTCGGACAGTAAGTCACGTGAAAGAGAAGGAAATAACTCCTTGGTGGATGTGAACTGTGAGGAAGAATGATGATGCTACTCTATGGTCCATGACTCTACCCAGAGAAGTAACAGGACTTGATCAATGGAAATGTTTGGTGGGAGGGGAAAGGGATACTGGTGATGACGAGTTAAGTGTAGGTCTCATCTGGGAGAATGATGATGTTTTAGCCCCATGGTCCATGGCTCTGAGCCCAGCAGGTGAGTCTGGGACAATTGATGGGTTCTGACACCCAGGCAGTTGCAGTAATTTTGAACTATGTGCCATGGCCAAGCAGCTCTCAGTGCTGCAGACAGCTTCATTACTGTGGGCCCATCCTTCACTTAGCAGCAGACCTTCTTCCATCAGCCAAAGACGAATGAGAAAATCACCCAGGCTCTACATGTTTTCAGTATTACCCTCTTTCTTTTGTCCATACCAGGTTTGGTTTATGTGTTCTGTTGCCTCCCCTCTGAACTATGGTGCAGAAGTCCCCTGGCATCACCCTCCCCTCGAATGATATATAGAATGTGGACAAGAAGATCTCCTCAAAGGACTTGGCAGATGGGGGATCTCTGCAGCAATCAAAGAATGACAGAGTGCGCCCTGGCTTGTCCAGGAATAGGCAGAGGTTCATTGCAGCTTTCATACATCAAAGGCAGTTCCATTCCTATTGCGGAACACATAATGAATAGAACTTCCAAGAATCAGAGTGAGCAACTAGCAGAGCTTAATTTCTTGCCAGAAGAAGGTAAATGTGTCCTTGTGTTAGAGGAAACATTCTTGTGTTGTGATGTAACACTAAGTAAAATTCAGTGTCACGTATCTTCAAATTGCTGAGAAGTATAGTCTCTGACTATCTCTATGTCACAAAATATTTTGTTTTCTTCTTAGTGAATTCAAAGGAGAAGAGGTGGTAAGTGAGTGTATAAATATAAACCTTGTGCACTTGTGACTTCTTTTTCCTAAAGCTGCCAACTGCCTCCCAGGGTGAGCTGCAACTCCCACCTCTGCTAGCATACTGGCCAAGCACCCTGTGCAAATGGGAGTCTGATCAGAAGCCCTAAGCCTCCAAGATGTATCTATACTGAGTCACCACTTCACCTCTGGAAAGATAATGATGGGGCATAGAACCAGACACTTCCTGCACTACCATCAAAGGGTCAAATGACAGAGCTCAGAAACATGGGAGAGCCAGCTCCTATGAAGTAGACTTTCACCATGGGAATGGTAGTGGGAAAGGTAATTTACCTTCTTTTTCTCTTTTATGTGACTGTTCCAAGGTATACTTTCTCTTTTCCAACCTTCTGTAGAAGACCTGCGTGCTGAAGAAACATGCCTGCCGAGAGATGTGCAGGGTCTCTTCATGGCTCACTGTGAAGCAGTGGTTAGCAGGGAAGCACACTGCCTCTCACTGTGCCACATCTTTCCTTGCCTTACTTTCTCTTATTTCCTGACCTCCACCACTCTGGTTTTGTATCTCTCTGTCAAATATCACCCCTTTAGTTCTTGTCTTGGGTTTAACTTTCATCAATGACCTGGGCTATGGCAAAGATAAAGAAATCAGAGAGCTCATTTATTCATTCATTCATTCATTCACTCACTCACTCACTCATTCATTCATTCAGGGCTTATTCAGTAGCTCCTGAGTTTTGAGCATTTACTAGTTTATGAGGACATAATGATAAAATATGATCCCTGCCTTTAAATCACTGACTGTCTAGTTCAAAGAGACAGATATGAGATCAGATAAACCTATTCAAAATTAGGGAAGCATATATCTTTGGTAAAATACTTGAGATAAAATGTTCTTTTCTTAGAAATCTGGCTTTAAGAATGCTGCATATGACATAGTAGTGAGGCCCCAGCCTAATGGGATCTTGAATTAGTTTTTTTGCTTTTGTACCAGAATTAGACTAAGGCCACAGTTGGAATCAAAAGGCTTCAAGTGCCTCATTTTCTATGGAGAGCCATAAGCAACTGCCTGTCACTGGGCTCAATACCTCCCTGTAGGGTTTTTGAGAATTGGAAGAAATGGTCAATCTTCCCACACTCCCTCAGGGATCTAAATGAGAAGGGGACTGGAGTGAAGGCTAGAACTATCAAGTGGTTAACCTCATGGTAATAGTGTATTTTAGAGGGAAGCTTTTTTTCCCCTACCCTTTGGAAGTTGCAGGGAGCCAAGTGAAGCAGCTCCAAGAGAATCACCCATAAGAGTCAGGAGTGCTTAAAAAGAAAGCCATCTGATTTCTTGGTAAAATACTTGCTGAGCTAGAAGTTCAGCTGGCCCACTCTGGTGCTGACTCCAAAACACATAGGATGAAATTGTGGGAGAGTGGGCGTGAGTGTGGATAAACATATCAACTGATACCTGATTTTGCTGTGGGGATCTGGATGTGGAAGACCATTGGCATAGCAAAGATCCACAGGCTTGAAAGGACTATGAATTTATCTGAGAATAATTTGGGGCTCTCTGTACCACATTCCATTCATTTTTGCCCTCAGAGAATTTAGATCTAACAGTTCCTATGGAGAATTCACATGTTGGAGAAGAACCAGCAGCTGAGGACTGCCCAGGTAGCTGTTGGGCCCTACCAGTAGACATCTAACTTAAAGAGAGGAGACTTGTCCAACTGGCAAGGTTTATGAGAGCAGTAGTTGGTCCATTGAACACAAGAGAGAGCCAGAGAGAAGAAGAATAATAGTCAAGAAAATTGTGCACTGATATGAAGACCAACACATTAAAGGAGGTTATAAACATCAGACAAAATCCAAATGAACCAGATTGGGGCAAGGGACTCATCCTCAGAAATTACAGGTGGACAGTAATTGAAGAAGATCCCACATCTCCACCCTTCCTCCTTGACCCCAACATGAGTCTTTACCTAAAAAAGCTAGGTGGAGTGGGAGGGGCAGCTGTTCCCATGATCTTTCCCTACTCTGGGAAGCCAGGACCACAATAGCTTGTGCTGGGAAAGGCGCTGGGGAAAGTTTTGAATGCTGACATTTTAATCTGGATTGGATTGTTTTAATAATTAAAAATAACCAGAACATTATAGAATCTGCAAAAAGATATTACTAAGGGAGGGGAGAGAATTTAACATAGCAGGATGGAAAATCAGTAGCTTAAAGATATAAAACCATTTCCAAAAGTGATTTTAAGGGATCTAATTGACCAGAACCCAGTCCCAACACGTCAACCTACATGTGTATGAGCTTCAGAAACTTGCCTCTGTATGTCCAGGAAGAAGAATCATTTGAACACATAGCATTATTTCTGTCTCAGGGAGCCACTTTGAAATCCAGAACATTGCATAACTTAGAAGGCAGGAATTTAGTGGTTTCGTAGTGATGATAGTGCTAATGATAAACACCTATGATGTGACAGACACTGTTCATGAATTCTCGCCTTGTTTTCTCAAACAACCAACAATGTGATACAGGTTGGATTTCCAAGAGAGTACATTCTGACTTGTCCAAGATTAAGATCCGATTTTTAATCCTGGTAACTCTGTGATGTTGATGCTGTGACCCTCATTTTCTAGAAGAAACAAAAGAGCTAACAATTTAATGCCAGAACTAATAAATGGCAAATTTATTGTTGGTGTCTGGCTCTGTCCCACTTCAATATTCCTGCTGTTTCTATTATACCCATATCATCTGGTCATCTTGACTTATTAAAATCCAAGGCCTTTCTTCTTCTCTTTGTTCAGGATGAATTTCCCGAGACTCATTTTGATGATTCTATGATGACCCCCTATTGGTTTTCCACATGACATCTATACACTGTGCCAAGGATCATGCTGCCTACCATCAGAGTTTATTGTTCCATCTGGCTATTATTATTCCATTTGTACAAGATCCTTGTGTGTATGGTTCTTTTTTGGTATAAGGTTGCTGTTTTAATGGTTTGATGATGTGCTGAGCTGCATTTGGTGTGCTGGGTAATTTCCTTAATTTGACTCTGATGTTTGTGAAGATTGAGTACTCACCAGTTCATGCAATTTTGATTTTTACCTCATAAAACTGGAGCAGATGGGCCTGTGACTCAATAATTCAGCTACTGCTGATCAGTTTCATATCTTTGTTCATTTATTAATGGGACTGTTGCTAGTGAGTCTTTATAATTTTCTTTCTGTCACCTCAAACAATTATTTGATACTAATGTACTGTCACTTTAATCTCAGATTATCCTTTCAGGTTTCATGGAAGCTCCATAAAAACACGGTAAAATAGTCTGTTTAGTTTCATTAACTAAGTATCACAATATCATAATTAGATGTTGATGGCTTTGGAACCCAAAATATAATTTCCTTTTTAATCAGTTTAAACAGTAACACATTACATATCTTCTTAGCATGTTCTGATTTGCCTGTTGGTTAGAACCATCAGAAGAAGCTTAAATGAGGAAGGACACATAGGCAACATATGGGTGTGATTCTCGTTACTGGATTGAAATTTGGAATTAGTAAATGAAAGCAGTCTTGTTTTTACCCCGGTTGTATTTAAAGAATGACCATTGGCAAGGTTTCTTTAAAGTCATATACCCAACAAACATGCATGTGTAGTAACACACTATTTTTATGCAGTCTCTGTGATCACAAATGATGAATTTTTGGAACATTTGAAGTGCTCTCAGCCTAATTGGTTGTGTGTGTGTGTGTGTGTGTGTGTGTATCCATATATATCCAGAGTGATAAACACAATAATATAATATGTCCCATATAGAGTGATTGTGCAAAAGAGGGAGGATTAATTGGACCAGAAATCAGGTTTTACAATGTTTAATTGATATTTAAGCTCTTAGAAAACTGTTGATATAACCATTTCCTCTGCTTAAATAATGCATTAGGGCAATCAATCACTAGTTTTCTTTCTTTTATCCCTGAGTCTGTCTTTGTGAGGTTAGAGGGCTGGATCTTAGGGCTTAGATCTAGAGAGATCTTTAGTATTTGAGAAGCTGGACTTGGCCTCCTTTTCCTATCATACTTCTTATTTTTTTCCTATTGGATGTTAACCACATGTATAGAATAGCATGTCTCCCATGTTGAGGAGAGTTTTCTTATTGAATGTTGCTGCATGTACATCTCTGAATGGTCAGGGAATGGGAAATAGAGTTCCCTTCAGGGTAATTTGCCACTTCACAGGTTGTCAAAATTTGCAAGTAGATCAGTCCTTGCAAAAAGTGGAGTGTTTGGATTTTTAATTCTTTTTTTTTTTTTTGTAATTAGGATACATTTTTTATTAAGAGCTGCTAGAAACCAACATTTTTCCACTCATAAATTTAGCATCTTCTGACACAGTGAGAATTACAATGGTAGGGAAGAAAGGGGACTGTGCAAACAAAACAAAGACATAAAATGTAATGAGGGAAAAGCAGCCAGCTTGCTGCAACTGTAAAAAGGAAGAAAACTTCAGGGAGGTCTGATTTATAGGGAATAATTATTATTGGCTGATTTAGAAAACTGGAGTAGAGATAGGAAGCCGCTGAAATGGCTGTTTTTGCAAACTGATTCGAAGACTCCTTCTCTTCTATGCCATTATAAAATAATTATTCTTGGTGAATGTGTCCCCTTTCACTAAAGGATCTGCAAGGACTTGAAAAATACTGCTTGAATAGAATTATGATGTCTGAGAAGCACATTCAGACCACTATTTTCAATGTAAAAGCAAAGACCAGGAGCAGAACAGGGATTTGTGAAGAGTTGCCTAAGGGTTCAGGACAAGAGAATAGATCCAGTTAACAAATTCTGATCTCCTAAATTCAGAAACAGTTGGTTACCACAGTTAAACTTTAAATTCTCATTAGGGAACTTAATCTTCACAATAACTTTCAGTCTAAGAGAGATCATTCATCCATTAATTCATCATTCAGTTATTCATCAGACATTTATTAAGCTCCTGCTATATGCCAGGTACAGGTTTCTGTGCTAAGAATACATGCATGAGTAAGACAGCTCTTCTTTCAAAGAGTCCTATATTTAAAGAGGTGAATTTAAATGAATGTGATAAACTAAGGCATACATTTTCCCAACTGGAAAATACTGATGAATAAAATGCTTAGACTCAGAAACCCAGATGTTATCTTTGCTGTCAATAACGTATTTTTTTTCTTAAAACAATACGTTATTGTTAAAAAAATTAGATTAAAAAAATCTTAAAAAAAAAGATTATTTGCCTGGTTTTTCATATAGTTTTAATAAGGTACCACTTTAATAAGATATATCTCCTCAGAACCCAGGATTAGAATATGTTGAAATCAAAACATCAGAGGTGGCCCTTTGTATTTGGAAAGAGCATTGAACTGAACTCAGTAATCTGGGTTATAATTCTTCTTATTAACCTATTGTGTGAAGTAAGGCAAGAGATTGTACCTCTTTAGGATTTATATTACTCATTTCTAAACAGTGAGTTGGAGACTAGCTGGTGGGCTCTTTAAGATAATATTTAATAAATTTAAAAAAATCAAACAAATATATATTGAACACTTCCTATAAGCCTAAATTGTTCAAGGAACTGGGGATACAGAGATGAACAAAATAGACAGTAATGTGGGAAAATCAAAGTGTGATATTCTGGAAGCCATGTGAAGAAAATGTTTCCAGGAATAGGGAGAGATTAATTTTCAAATGTTTTTGATAGATTAGATGAAAGGAGGGTAACCTTTGGCTTTAGCAAAATTAATCATTGATAACCTTGACAAGAGCAGTTTGAGGGGATTGATGGCAATAAAGATGTGATGTTGGAATGAGTTCTAGGTGAGAGACTGAACATTTAAATGGACAATGGCCAGACTATATATAAAAATGGAATTCTGACCCATAGTCAGCAGCAAGCAGTTCAGGAAACGCTATTGTCTATACTAACCAAACCAGAAAGTCAACCTACTATCTGTAAGTCAGAAATGTAGAAAGTAAGATAACTATCTCTAGCAAACAGTTCAACTAAAAAATAACCCTTGTAATAGCCTCAAGTGGCCATGGCTTGATTAATAACTGAAAGCTTCCCTAACTTTTATCCTTGTTTCAAACTTAGGACCAATTAGAGAAAGCTGAATATGCACCTCTAGATGGTCATATGGGACATCCTGCTTCTAGTTAGCCTGCCTATGGCTTCTTCATGCCAACAGCCTCCATTCATGGCACACCTGAAGCCTTCCCTTTTTTCCATAAAGCCTTCCCACTCTTCTGACTGCCATTTGAATTTCTGCTGAAGACAAGTGATGGTGGCTAAATCCTTTGTTATAGCAAGTTCTGAATCAATAGTCTTTGCTTGTTCTCATTTGGATGGTTTTTGTTTATTTCCACATAGAAAAATTTGAGAAGAAAAACTGGAAAAGGAGAATATAGACAGTTTAAAAAGAGTTTTGTTATAAAGCTGAAAAGAAAAATGAGTCAGTAACTGAAGTGAGATACATTTCTTTTGATATTGTACTGGCAAGGATATCAAATACAGTGAATAGAAGCAGTGATAGTGGGCATCCTTATTTCTACTTGATGTTTAAAAGAAATTTCTTTAAGTTTTACCATTATGACATTTTCTGTGTCCTTTATTAGAAAGAAGCCATTACCTTCTATTCCTAACTTGAGAAGAGTTTAAAATTTGGTTTGAATATTTTTTTTATTGTTTAATCACGAATGAGTGTTGATTTGTTTTGGCAAATGCCCTTGCTGCATCTATTAAGACTATTACATGGCTTTTCATCCTTTATGTTTGTAATGTCTTGAATTATGTCAGATTTTCTGTTGTTAGCATTCTTGAATTCCTCAATTAAATTCAGCTTGGACATGATTTTTAAAAAACGCATTGCTGATTTGGTTTGCTAAGAGTGTTTAGGATTATATTATAAGTGAGTTTTTATTCCCCTCACCGGTGTTGTTTAATTCATTATGACATCAGATTTTGATACCCATATTTTATATACCAAGCTTATAAATGGGTGGGATTTCATTTTTTCCCCTACTCTCTGGAAAAGTTTTTATAGATCAGAGTTATCCATTCCCTGAATTTTGACAGCATTTACCTCTAAATGGATATAAGCCAAGTATCTCTGTGTATGTAGGTGTCCATTTATGCAGGTACTGATTTTATTTCTGTAACATAATCATTAAATGTGTTTTTAATTTCTTCTAGAGTCAGTTTTAGACCATCTCTCTACATTTCCACAACTGAATCATCGAGGTGTGCATTGCTATTTTAATTTGCATTTTCCTAATGTCGAATGATTTTGAGTGTGTGATATCATGTTCTTATTTGCCTTCTGTGTTATCTTCTTTTGCCCATTTAAAAATTGGGTTGTTTTCGGGGCTCCTGGGTGGCTCAGTCGGTTAGTTTCTGACTTTGGGTTAGGTCATGATCTCATGGTTCGTGGGTTCGAGCCCCACGTTGGGCTCTGTGCTGACAGCTAGCTCAGAGCCTGGAGTCTGTCTTCAGATTCTGTGTCTCCCTCTCTCTCTGACCCTCCCCTGCTCACGCTGTCTCTCTCTCTCTCTCTCTCTCAAAAATAAATAAAAACATTGAAAAAATTTAAAAATTGGGTTGTTTTCTCATTATTGAGTTTTGAGTGTTATTCATATATTCTGAACACAAGTCCATCAGGAAAATTATTTGCAAATACTTTATCCTAGTTTGTGGCTTATCTTTTCATTTTCTTAACAGCATCTTTCAAAGAGCAAAAAGTTTTTCATTTTGATGAAATCCAATTTAACAAGTTTTTAATAGATTGTTCTTAGATGTTTTATCTAATAAGTCTATGCCTAGTGAAGAGTTTCTCCCATATTTTATTCTAGAAGTTTCATAGCTTTAAAAAAAATCCATTTTGAGTTGAACTTTATATACAGTGTGAGATATGTATTGAAGTGCACTTTTTTGTATATTGATGTGTGGTTATTCCAGCACTATTTATTGAAAGACTGTCCTTTTCTCACTGATTAAAATATGTGTCATTAAAAAATCTATTGTGTATGTATGTGTGGTTTTACTTCTAGAATCTGTCTTGTTCCAAAGATATATTTGTCTATATCTGTACACCAGTACCATACTATGTGGGTCAGCATGACTTTATAATAAGTCTTAATTAATATCAGTTGGCACAAATCCTTTAACTTGGTTTCTTTTACAAAATTGTTTTGATTATTCTTAGTCCTTAGCATTTCTGTGTGATTTTTAGAATAAGCTTGTCAAATCCTACCAAGAATATCAGGAACTTGATTGGGATTATAGTATACCTGTAGATCAATTTGGAGAGAACCAACATCTTAAAAATACAGAGTTTCTACTGCATGAATAGGTTACATTTTCCCATTTATTTAGATCTTTTAAAGTTGGAGCCCTAATTTGCATATACTTTTTCAGATTTATTGCAAATATTTCATTTTTTGATGTAACTGAGTGTTGTTGCTTTTTCAATTTCAATTTTTTAATTTTTTATTTAAAATTTTTTTCATGTTTATTTTTGAGAGACAGAGTGTGAGCAGGGAAGAGGCAGAGAGAGAGAGGGAGACACAGAATCTGAAACAAGCTTCAGGCTCTAGGCGGTCAACACAGAGCCCGATGTCGGGCTCGAACCCACGAACCATGAGATCATCACCTGAGCCAAAGTTGGATGCTCAATGGACTGAGCCACCCAGGCGCCCCTCAGTTTCGATTTCTGATCATTCATGTCTATTATAAATAAATACTTCTTATTTTTGTATATTGGCCCTATATCCTGCAACCTTGCTGAACTTAATTACTAATAGGTTTTTTTGTGTGTGTGTTTTTTGTTTGTATAAATTCCAGTGGATTTTCTATGTAGATGATCATGCTGTTTGGTAGTATAGACAATTTTACTTCTTGTTTTACAAACTGGATATCTTTTATTTATTTTTCTCTGTTAATGCAGTGGCTAGTACCCCCAGTGAATATAAATGGTGAGAACTACATTCTTAACATTTTCCTAGTATTAGTAGGAATATGTCCAATCTTTCACATTGTGTGAGATTAGTTGTAGATCTTAATAGATACCCTTTATCAGATTGAGGAAGTTAAAATTTGAGTGTACTGAGATTTTTCTAAGAATGGATATTAGATTTTTCCAAGTAATTCTTCTGTACATATTGATAACATCATCTGATTTTATTTTTTTTTGATCATATGGTAAATTACAATGACTGAATTCAAAATGTTAAATCAAGCTTATATTTTTGGGATAAGTTTCTGTTGGTTATAATATATATTAATTTTTATATGTTGCTAGACTCAGTTTGTAAAAATTTTGTTTAGAATTTTCACATCTCTGTTCAGGAGGGATATGATCTTTAGTTTTCTTAAAATTTTGTGGTCAGGTTTAATTATAAGGTTACTGCTAGAAGTGTTCATTCTCTCAAATAGTCTGGAAAAGTTTTGTGTAATTGATGTTGTTTTTTTTCCTTAAATGTATGGTAGAATTCTCCCCACTGAAGGTATATGTGCCTGTTTTCTTTTGTGTTTGGGGTAAGTTTTTAACTAGAAATTCTGTTTACTTAGTGTATATAGGTATATTCATTCAAGTTATCTGTATTTACATTTCTTTCAAAAATATCAGACAGCTTCACAATATAGACCCATATTCCCATCTTCCAGAATTGGGAAACATTCATTAGTAGCTGCCTCTAGTCAGCCGTTGTCTCCATAGCTCTCTGTTGGCTAACATTCTTTTTTTTTATTAAGTCTTTTTAAAAAATTTTAATGTTTATTTATTTATTTAATAATTTATTTATTTTTTAATTTACATCCAAGTTAGTTAGCATATAGTGCAACAATGATTTCAGGAGTAGATTCCTTAATTCCCCTTACCCATTTAGCCCATCCCCACTCCCACAACCCCTCCAGCAACCCTCAGTTTGTTCTCCATATTTAAGAGTCTCATATGTTTTGTCCCCCTCTCTGTTTTTATATTATTTTTGCTTCTCTTCCCTTATGTTCATTTGTTTTGTATCTTAAAGTCGTCATATGAGTAAAATCGTATGATATTTGTCTTTCTCTATCTGATTAATTTCACTTATCTTAATACCCTCCAATTCCATCCACGTAGTTGCAAATGTCAAGATTTCATTCTTTTTGATTGCTGAGTAATACTCTATTGTGTATATATATACTACATCTTCTTTAGCTATTCATCCATCGATGGACATTTGGACTCTTTCCATACTTTGACTATTGTTGATTGTGCTGCTATAACCATTGGGGTGCATGTGCCTCTTCGAAACAGCATACCTTTGTCCCTTGGATAAATACCTAGTAGTGCAATTGCTGGGTCATAGGATAGTTCTATTTTTAATTTTTTGAGGAAGCTTCATACTGTTTTCCGGAGTGGCTGCACAAGTTTGCATTCCCACCAGCAGTACAAAAGAGATCCTCTTTCTCCGCATCCTCACCAACATCTGTTGTTGCTTGAGTTGTTAATGTTAGCCATTCTGACAGGCATGAGGTGATATCTCATTGTGGTTTTGATTTGTATTCCCCTGATGATGAGTGATGTTGAACATTTTTTCATGTGTTGGTTAGCCATCTGGATGTCTTCTTTGGAGAAGTGTCTATTCATGTCCTTTGCCCATTTCTTCACTGGATTTTTTGTGTTTTGGGTGTTGAGTTTGACAAGTTCTTTATAGATTTTGGATACCAACCCTTTATCTGATATGTTGTTTGCAAATATCTTCTCCCATTATGTCAGTTGTCTTTTAGTTTTGCTGATTGTTTCCTTCGCTGTGCAGAAGCTTTTTATTTTGATGAGGTCTCAATAGTTCATTTTTGTTTTTGTTTCCCTTGCCTCTGGAGATGTGTTGAGTAAGAAGTTGCTGTGGCCAAGATCAAAGAGGTTTTTGCCTGCTTTTTCCTCGAAGATTTTGATGGCTTCCGATCTTATGTTTAGGTCTTTCATCCATTTTGAGTTTATTTTTGTGTATGGTGTAAGAAAGTGGTCCAGGTTCATTTTTCTGCATGTTGCTGTCCAGTTTTGCCAGCACCACTTGCTGAAGAGACTGTCTTTATTCCATTGGATATTCTTTCCTGCTTTGTCAAAGATTAGTTGCCCATACATTTGTGGGTTCATTTCTGGGTTCTCTATTCTGTTCCATTGATCTGAGGGTCTGTTTTTGTGCCAGTACCATACTGTTTTGATGATTACAGCTTTCTAATACAGTTTGAAGTCCAAGATTGTGATGCCTCTGGCTTCAGTTTTCTTTTTCAAGGTTGTTTTGGCTATTTGGGGTCTTTTCTGGTTCCATAAAAATTTTAGCTCTGTGAAGAATGCTCATGTTATTTTGATAGGTATTGCATTGAATATGCTGTGTTGGTTGTGATCTCTCCTCTTTCATTCTTGATTTTATTTGGGTCCTTTCCTCTTTCTTTTTGATCAAACTTTCAGTTTTGGTAGTTTATATGTTTCTAGAAATTTGTCTATTTTTTTCCAGATTGCCCATTTTATTGGCATATAATTGCTTGTATTATTGTTTGTATTTCTGCTGTGTTGTAATCTCTCCTCTTTCATTCTTGATTTTATTTATTTGGGTCCTTTCCTTTTTATTTTCGGTTGAACGGGTTAGGAGTTTATCAATTTTGTTAACTCTTTCAAAGAACTAGCTTCTGGTTTCATTGATCTGTTCTACTGTTTTGTTTTTGTTTTTGCTTTTGTTTTTTTGGTTTTGACAGCATTGATTTCTGCTTTAATTTTTATTATTTCCTGTCTTCTGCTGGTTTTGGGTTTTATTTGTTGTTCTTTTTCCAGTCTTTAAGGTGTAGGGTTAGGTTGTGTATATGAGACCTTTCTTCCTTTTTTAGGAAGGTGTGGATTGCTATATACTTCTGTCTTATGACTGCCTTTGCTGTGTCCCAGAGGTTTTGGGCTGTGGGGTTATCATTTTCATTGGTTTCCATGTTCTTTTTAATTTCCTCTTTAACTTCCTGGTTACTCCATTCATTCCTTAGTAGGATGGTCTTTAGTTTCCAAGTATTTGTTATCTTTCAACATTTTTTCTTGTGGTTGATTTTGAATTTCATAGTGTTGTGGTCTGAAAATATGCATGGTATGATCTCAGTCTTTTTGTACTTGTTGCGGGCTGATTTGTGTCCCAGTGTGTGATCTATTCTGGAGAATGTCCATACAGACTGGAGAAGAGTACGTATTCTGCTACTTTATGATAAAATATTCTGAATATGTGTATTAAGTCCATCCTGTCCAGTGTGTCATTCAAATCCATTGTTTCCTTTTTGATATTCTCTTTAGATGATCTGTCCATTGCTATAAGAGGGGTGTTGAAGTCCTGTATTATGGAATTATTAGCAATGAGTTTCTCTATGTTTTTGATTGATTTATATGTTTGGGTGCTATCACATTTGGAGCATAAACATTACAATTGTTAGGTTTTCTTGGTGGATAGATCCCTTCATTATGATACAATGCCCTTCTTTATATCTTGTTACAGTCCTCATTTTAAAGTCTAGATTGTCTGTTATAAGTGTGGCTACTCTGGCTTTCTTTTGGTGATCATTATCATGATAGATGGTTCTCCATCCCCTTACTTTCAGTCTGAAGGTGTGTTTGGGTATAAAGTGGGTCTCTTGTAAACAGCATACAGATGGATCTTGTTTTCTTATCCATTCCGTTACCCTATGTCTTTTGATTGGAGCATTTAGTCCATTGACATTGAGAGTGAGTACTGAAAGATACGATTTTCTTGCCATTATGTTGCCTGTAGAGTTGGAATTTCTGATGGTGATCTCTGGTCCTCTCTAGTCTTTGTTGGTTTGTTTTTTCCCCCATCTTTTCTCCCCTCAGGGAGTCCCCCTTAACATTTCTTGCAGGGTTGGTTTAGTGGTCACGAACTCCTTTAATTTTTGTTTGTCTGGGAAACTTTTTATCTCTCCTTCTATTTTGAATGACAGTCTTGCTGGATAAAGAATTCTTGGCTGCATATTTTTCCGATTCAGCACATTGAATATATCCTGCCACTCCTTTCTGGCCTGCCATGTTTCTGTGGATAGGTCTGCTGCAAACCTGATCTGTCTTCCCTTGGAGGTTAAGGACTTTTTTTCCTTTGCTGGTTTCATGATTCTTTCCTTGCCTGAGTATTTTGTGAATTTGACAATGATATGCCTTGTTGATGGTTGGTTTTTGTTGAATCTAATGGGAGTCCTCTGTGGTTCCTAGATTTCAATGTCTGTGTCTTTCCCTAGGTTAGAAAAGTTTTCCACTATGATTTGCTTACATAACCCTTCTACCCCTTTTTCTCTCTCTTCATCTTCTAATTCTTCTGTTTCAGACATCTTGCTTGTATCTGTGTTGATTAAGCCCTGGCCGTCATTTTTTCCTGTTCTTTCTTTTGGGGTAATTCCTTCACTGCATCATTTTGATGGCCGCCATTTCTTCCTGTTTTTTCTTTTGGGCTAATTCCTTCATTTCATCATTTTGAATGAAGAAATGAATTAGTAAGATAAAAAATTAAAATTAAAAAATTATAAACAACACACACAAAAAAAATCAGATAAATGATGCTGACCCTAGGTGCATTTAGGTCTGGTTAGTGAAAGGAGCTTGATAGATTAGAGAAAAATGGGAAAGATAACAAAGGAAAAAATAGGAAACAAAAAGGAAAATGTTTTAAAATTTGAAAAAGTGAATACAATGAAATAGAATAAAATGAAATGGTGGAAGTAAAATATGATTTGAAAAATTTACAAAAAGTAAGAAACATAGTAGAAAAAAGTAAAGAAAAATATTTTTCATAAAAATTTAAAATAAAAATAAAATTTTAATTTCTGTATTCAAGAATAAGAAAAAAAAGCAAAAGAAAAAAAATTGAATAGCTGGAACAGCGAACAGACTGAAATACGATTGAAATTACATTGGTTTCCCCTAGAAGTCAAACTATGAAGCACTGTATAGTGGGTAAACTAAGCAGGCGGAGAGACTTGTGTTTCTGAAGAGCAGTTTGGCCCAGTTGGGTAGGCTTAGTGTAACGGCTGCATTCTTCACTAGATGGCGCTGCTTAGCTTACTGGAGTGGATTGTTATGGCGCTTGTAGGTGTGTATGCGCATGCGCTGGAGGGATGAAAATGGCGTCAGCCAGCTACTTAGTCTCTAGTATCAGAAGTCTGTTCTCTCCCTGATGCATTCAGGCACCCCTCCTTTATCTCCGCTTCGCTTCATTCCCTGCTTTTACACTGTCTGTGACTAAGCCCTTAGGTTGCCGGGCAGCACCTCCCTCCTGAGTTTTATCTCAGATGCATCTGTGTTTCCCAACCCCTCACTTCTTAGAGACTGTGGCTTTGACCCACTCAGACCTTTTAGGGGAGGGTCTCACTGAGTGCCAACCCACCCCCAGGAATGTTCAGGAGACTGCATTGCTGCCAATGTCCAGAGACTACAGCTGGGTGCCAGCCTGCCCCAGAAAAAGTTCATGCGATCTTGTAGCAGCGGCGTTTCAGAGATTATGGTAAATCACAACACACAACTGGCACCAGGCTTTCCATTTAATGTCCTTGTTCCAGCACCAGTGAATATAGTTGTTCTCTGGGGTCCACTGGGACCTTTGCCTATGGGGAGACCACACAGCCTCTACCAGATGTCCTCCCAGCAGGGGAACCTCCTCTCCCCACGTGGCTGGAGGACCCTTCAGACCTTGCTCTCTAATCCTGGGGATTCGCCCTTCCCACCAGAACACCACCAGGTATCATAGCTGCTGCGGAGTTTTAGACTCTGCGCTCCCCCTGTTTATAGAGTCTTAATGGAATTTAAGCCCTCTCCTTTCTCCCTTTTCCCCTTTTTTTTGTTCAGTCCCTTGCGTACTCTTTCTTTTCTCTCCAGCCGTTTTTAGGCGGGGGGGGGGATGCTTTCCCATACTCTACTCCTACCCCCACCATCTCCTTCCTCTCTCTGCAAGCAAAAAGAGCTCCCTGTCTCCCACAGCTTCTCTCTCTCCCAGTTCACCTCTCTGTGCCACGTTCCTGCTGAGTTCTGTGGTTTAGGTTGTCCATATTATTGTGTTAATCCTCAAATCAGTTTTCTAGGTGTGCAGGATGGTTTAGTGTTGATTTGGCTGTATTTCATGGACGTGAGATGCAAAAAAAGTTCCATGCTGTTCACCATCTTGGCTCCTCAAGCTAACATTCTTTATTTATATTACCTTCTTAGCTACTCTAAGGTTTTGGGTTGCTAAGCTTTCATTAAAGTTTTAATGTGCATTCATTTGTTACAGATCCTAATTCAACTATCTAATTTAGTAGGTGATGAAAACTGTGGTCTCACACTGTCACCCAGCAAGTTATGTTAGAATTAGAAATAGAGTCTAGGTTTCTTGACATTTGCTCAAGTGCCTTTTTATTGTCCCATCAGACTTTCCTGTATTTGCACATCATCTGCTTGCATAGTAGTTGCTTTGGCTAGTATAATCCTAGGTACAGGAAGTGATGGGCACAAATAGATCTGTTCTTCATTCATAATAAATTGAAGAACATGTTTTCCAGTCCTGCTTCTTAGTAAACATTTCCAAGGCTTTATTGCTCTGTATGACCTTCTTATTCTTCCCTTTCTTTTCTTCCAGTTACTCACTCATCATAACATGGAGAAAGGTATAAATTTAGCCAACTTTGTTTCACTCCACCTTGGTGTTTCTTAATCTAGTCCTTACATTCTCCATGTTGTCCTGCCTAATCCAAAAGCTTACCCCTTATGCCTGGACATATGTAATACTCTAGCAATAGAATTTCCTTACTTCACATATCCTGCCTCCAAATATTTTGACACATGGTTAGAATAATCTTAGCACAAGATCTAACCTTCTGTTTAAAAATTTCTTTTCCTATGATCAAGTTTTTATGGCATGGGCCTAAAAGAGGTTCGGAGAAGGTTATCATGTGAGGACCTGTTTATTAAGTTAAGAACAGTACTATTTGGGCACCCAGGTGCTTCTTTCTTTATCAACCCATTTATCACATCAGTTTAATGACTGGGGATAGCTCTTGGATTTCCCTAGTTCAGCTTCATGGCCTGACAAATACTTGCTGCAGTTATTTTAAAGGACATTTTAGTAAGAAACACAAAAATATCATCAGAAAGCATGAACTCATTCATAGAATGGGATATGTAAACTTTGCTAAAAGTTAATATCCCTAATGCACCTTTTATACAAAGCTGTGGTTGACTGCCAGCACCTCCTAATCAGGTTATTGTGGGTAGTGAGGCAATATTTCTGGTATATTCAGCCATGTCTTCTCCACTTTTGAGCTTCCTTCTTGTCAGAGTATTATTATTATTCATCTTTAGGTTAATAACAGAGATCTATGTTTCTCTTCTCAATATGTCTTCCAGATTCAGTTCTTCATGAACGGGTGTTGTATTTCAACTAGAACTTAGAAATGTTTTTTATTGTTTCTGTGTTTTTAAAATTGTTAATTGCCAAAGTTAGGGATTTTTCTGCCTGAGATCTGTGGAAGCCAGGATCCCCATATTCTGCTTCAGAATGTCTCCTTAATATCTGGGAAGAGTGTCTTCTATGATTAAGACAAGAACCAAATAGTGGTTAATGCTAGGTCCTTGGGTCCCAAGACCCTGGGATAAATGTCTCCTTGATGTTGACAGGATTTAGGAGGCTAACTACAGAGATAAAAATCATGGTGATGTTTGTACACATGAAATTGAGCATTCAGAATTTCTGTATATTTCCCTATTCTGTTTTAATGATAGCTGTGATATTTACTATTTATTTTGGTTTATGGGGCTATTTTTAATTTTTATTTCCTTCCATACCACTAGGATTTCCATTTGGATATCCATTTGGATATCTCTTTGGAAAGAAAGAGGTTCCTAGGTCACATCTGTTTAATCTTGCCAGTGGTTCCCAAATGGTGATCTATAAGGCAGTACTAACTATACTGCATCAAAATTCTCTGAGAGAATTTATTAAAAAGTATAATCCCAGGAAGCTTACCTAGAATTTCTCATAAATTATATATGGAGTAAGGCCTGTGTTTCTAAAGAAGTTTCCAGGATATTCTTATATGAAGCTCGGTTGAGAAATGCTGACCTAAATGGGAGATATCCCATTTAGGTTTGATGGAGTTTTAGATTTCAACATAATAATAATAACAAATATAGTAGTAATTGGACATTTATTATATACCAGACATTTTAAATGTCTGTGTGGAACATATATATTAATTTTACGAAGATTACTATAATCATATGAGGTAAATACAATTATTACCCTTATATGGGGAAATAAAGCTAACTCAAAATCACATATCTAATTATTGGAACTTAACAAAACCATTCAGTGGTAAATAGTATGTTTTGTGAATGTAAGAGGAAGTACTGGTTCCAACCCTGTTTCCAACAGGGTGACCTTGGAGAAGACATTTAAATATTTAGGAAATATTTTTTTTTCATTTGTAAAACGAGTGTTAGGTTAGGTAATTTTCTAGTTCATTTTAGCTCAAAAACTATGTTTTTTGTATGAAAATGAATTATCTTTAAGAAGCATAACAATGAGCTAATCTCTAACATATGAAACATTTATACACAATTTACAGCAATATTCATCGGTGTATAAAAACTTAAGTACAGTTTGGCACCTTTAACACTAATCTTTCATTTTATGAACACTTAATAGATACAATTTCTGCTCTAAACATTGAACTGGGATTCTCTCTTTTGCTACAGCATAGGTATCTAGTCATTTGGCTCATCTGTGGCTCAGCTCTGCTGTTCCTGGAATTAAAGTATACTGTGACTTCTCTTTTGCCATTTCTAACTGTCCTATAGTGAAGAGACTTTGACAAAAGTATTGTTGTCTTAACACTTGAATCTCAAGAGCAGTCCTAACTGTTTTTGTCTTCTACTGTAATCACTGTTCTGTGGGTCAGAAATGGAGTGGAATGATTTTATAATTTCTTGTGCACTACACTTCCTAGCATGGTGGCATTTTGTTGTGGTGGTGGTGATTTTAATCGGCAGAATCTGTTTTTGTACATGATGTGCTGTTTCTGCCCAGCTTCCTTCCCATGGACTAGACAAAATAAAGGTGCTTACCAACACTTCTTTATTAACCTGGAAAGGGTCTCTTGAAATTTAGTTCCTACTTTTTAAAGACTATTCTTTTTCTCAGGATTTAGTTTTTAAAGCATTTATTCAGGAAAACATATAGTAGTTTATAGGCTTTTCTTACATAATTTCATGTTGAATTTTGTAATATTAATTATGTAATAAAAATGCAGAAAATGTTAGCAGGGAGGGGACCATACTGAAATCAGATGTGCACACACAGATTACATGTGTGTGTATCAATTATGTATAATTTACTATTTATATTGATTGCTAATGATTTTTATCTTCTGATAAACTCATGGCACAAATTGTTCAGGAAAATTTCCACTATCACAAATGTTTTTTGCTGCTTTTTTTTTTTTCCTGTTCCAAGAGACATGCTTGCTGTCTGGTTCCAGGTTCCAGGAAGTGACATGTTACAAGACATATCTATCTGCAACAGAATCTGAGCATTGCTTTCTGTTCACCGCTCATGAAGAGGAAGTACAAAGAGTAAAGAGTGTCAAGGTAACATTTAAAATTCTCTTATGTCCTTTGACTAATTTTCTTAAAGAAACAAACAAACAAACCCCCTTGTACTAAAGTTAAATGTAACTCAGTTAAATAAGGAAAGGCTGATTATTTTAGAAGGTTTTAAGATAGAAGGCTTTACCAAATCATTCCTTTAAAATACTCTACATAGTTTTGGGTTTTGAAGCTATATTTGAAATCATCATTAACATAAAGAGTCATTGGGACCACCAAAGTTGACATTTATAAGTCACCAGAGAAACTTTGTGAAAATTAACTTCTCCTCCAACCCACAGATAAATGTTTCCATCTGGCTAACTTGTGCACATTATCTAATGTAATGTTATTTTCTCATCGATTAAATAGAGGACTTGAAGAGACACAATTAGCATTGGAAAGAATATCTTAGTTAAGATGCTATATTAGAGTATTATTGTGTAATCTGCTCTTTTACTACAAACAGGGCGTCATTCATACAAATTTAGTGAATGTTTTGTTGAGTGTCATAGATGAGCTCAAAGAGGAAACCAGTCCCTATCTCGAAGGAGGTTGGAGTTCATATGTGTGCAGGGGCCTCATGTCTTTTTTATTTATTTTATTTTTAAACATTTATTTATTACTTTTTATATAATTTATTGTCAAGTCACCTACAACACAGTGTATATCATATGTTCTTGGCTTTGGCAGTAGCCTCCCGTGATTTGTCACGTACATAAAGTACCCAGTGCTCGGGGCGCCTGGGTGGCTCAGTCAACTGAGCATCTGACTCTAGATTTTGGCTCAGGTCATGATCTCACAGTTTGTGGGTTCAAGCCGTGCATCAGGCTCTGCAGTAACAGCGCAGAGCCTGCTTGGGATTCTCTCTCCCTCTCTGTTTGCCCCTCCCTTGCTCATGCTTTGACTCACTCTCTCAAAATAAATAAATAAACATGAAAAAAATTTTAAAAAAATCACCCCGTGCTCATCCCAACATGTTCCTTCCTCAGTGTCCATTTTCCTAACCCCCTCCCCCCTGAATGGCCTAATGTTCTGATCTTTTTTTTTTAATATAGTCCTGATTTCAAATAGTCTGTACCATATTCCTGTAACAGATCAAAATATTTGAGAACCATCTATTTTCTATACCCAAACTACTTCTCTGAGACTTCCTTATACTGTTAACATAGACATGAATATTCTTAGAAACCCCACTGCAGTTTTGGGCTTAAAAAATTGTGATCAACGTAGTATAAACTATACAGTAGAGTATAAAGTTGTAAATATCTTAAAAGAAGTGCAAATGAAATACTTTTGCTTTTCAGAAATAACTTGTATTTTGCAGGCTCAAGGAGGAACTTATGGAAGGAATGGCATTTGAAATAGACATCAAATAGTATTGATAGTGAAAATTGATGATTGCTTAGCAGGGATTGTTTGCTATATTGTTTATACATATTATCTTAGTTTGTTCTTCAAACTCTGTGAAGTAGCTTTAATTATTTAATAAGTGAAGAAGAGAGACATTACAAAGAGATGTCATATACCTAATTGGGGAGGAAACTGAGGATTTGAGGATTTGAACTGAGGTATGTTTGACTCTAAACTTTTTTTAAAATTTGTTGATTTTGAGAGACAGCACAAGCCATGAAGGGGTAGAAAAAGAGGGAAAGAGAGAGAATCCCAAGCAGGCTCAGCACTTTCAGCACAAAGCTTGACTCGAGGCTTGAACTCATGAACCGTGAGATCATGACTGGAGCCGAAACCAAGAGTTAGACATTTAACCAACTGAGCCACCCAGGTTCCCTGAAACTGTTTTTAAATTCACATTATCTATTGTATTTTGTCTCAGTAGAATTAAATATGCAGGGGGAGGGTATGAGGAAGAGTATATGAGACACTGGGAGCAGCATGAGGAAAGACACACAGTGGATAGCACAGGAAACAGAAGTTGATTTTTTTGGAGCTGTTGGTTTATGGTAAATGAGAAACAAATTTAGAAACACCACGTGGGGTAAGTTGCTCAAGATTCCAGGCTCAAGATGCTGACTCCTATCTTAGATGATACATTTACTGGTAGTTAGGGCTAATGAAAAGTTGAGATATGTATATAAGATGTTGGAGACTGAGAGATTCATCACAGGGTAAGAACTTTGATCCAGGAAAGCTACAATGAGAATCTGAACTTCAGAGATGGATGGAGGAGGCCAAGATATGGAAGGAAGTACCAAGGTGCAAAGATGAGACCATGTGACTAAGTAGATGTAGGCTCTTTAGGAAGAGAACCCTGTTTAACATGGAACATCATGATTTTGGACACATCAATTGGGATGCCTAGGTGGACATTTTCAGGAGGCATTTGAAGATTTCGCTTGTAGACCGCCACCCAACTGTCATATTAGGAGAGGAGTACTGTATGTAATAAGCATTATGAGTGAAAGATGAGGCAGAAATAAATCAGCATTTTTTTCTTCTAAGGGAGACGCTGCTTTACTATAATAATCCTATGAGTTAAATACCATTAACTCCATTTTAAAGGTAAAGAAATGGCTTACAAGAAGTGGCATTTTTCCCAAAGTCTCAAAGTATTAGTAAGTAGTAAAGCTAAGGTCAAACTTCACTTGGCTTCACAGAGAGGCCTGAAACCATCAGTCTTTGAAATTATTGCTCATTTATTCATTTATTATTTATTTTATTGGGCATTTATTTTGCACAAAGCATTGCTCAATCCCCAAGAAAAAATTATGTTGAAAAGGCCATCCAACATGATTCTATTCATGTATATTTTTAAAAGAAAAACCCACAAAATGCTGCATATTTTCTGTGGCTACATATAAAAAGTGTCTGGAAAAACACAAGGCAAATTGGTAACAATGGTTACAACATCTGAGGAAAGAATCAAGATAGGCAGAGAAGTTAAAGAAAATGTATGTCTAATGTTTTGATTATATGGAAAATATATTCATGTATTATTTGTGTAATTAAAATTTAATTTTAAAATGAATACTCTGCCTACAAAATGGCTTCCCATATGGGCAAGATGTTGATATAAAGAGTTTGAATCAAGTAAATGAGGAAATAGTGTGAATTTATAGAAATTATTTTGAGCAACTTTTTTGTTAAGTTAGAGACTTTGTGGTTGTTTCCCATGAGTGGCTGCTGGTCTCCTCTGAAGAAAGGCAAGCTTCCATTAGTTCCATGAGGCACTGCCAGTTAGCTGAAGAGACTTCATTTTCTTTTTTTTTTTTTTTAAACTTTATAGGTTATTGTCAGGTTGGTTTCCATATAACACCCAGTGCTCTTCCCCACAAGTGACCTCCACCAAGACCATCACCCCCCTTTACCTTTCCCCCTTCCCCTTCCCCCCT